>CM065743.1:48975052-49017552 GCA_033310375.1 Conus canariensis | reverse complement strand
TGTGTCTCTCTTCACCTACCTCTGGGCTTCAAACTCAGTGTGTCTCTCTTCACCCACCTCTGGGCTTCAAACTCAGTGTGTCTGTCTTCACCCACCTCTGGGTTCAAACTCAGTGTGTCTGTCTTCACCCACCTCTGGGTTCAAACTCAGTTTGTCTGTCTTCACCCACCTCTGGGTTCAAACTCAGTTTGTCTGTCTTCACCCACCTCTGGGTTCAAAACTCAGTTTGTGTGTCTTCACCCACCTCTGGGTTCAAACTCAGTTTGTCTGTCTTCACCCACCTCTGGGTTCAAACTCAGTGTGTCTGTCTTCACCCACCTCTGGGTTCAAACTCAGTTTGTCTCTCTTCACCCACCTCTGGGCTTCAAACTCAGTTTGTCTCTCTTCACCCACCTCTGGGCTTCAAATTTAGTTTTCTTCTCTTCCAGCTTGTCTTTTACCCTAAGACCTTGCTGTCACTTCTGTCTCCTAAACCACGTTTCTCTCGACCCTAATCTGTCCTGCTCACTCTCCTCTCCTCTCTCTCTCCTCTGCCTTCTCTCTCTCTCTCTCTCGTGGTGTTATTCTTCCCTCCCCACGTTGTTCTCCCTCAGTTTATATAAGGATGGACACAAAGGATTTCCCTTCGGGCCATGCCTTTGTCCATGCTGCTTCTCAAACCCCCTGTTCACAAGTACCCTGAATTCTCCATTCGCTACATTCTTCCACACATCAGCATTTACCCACATCCCTACCCTAATTAATTAGCAAACAAACACTTGGCACCAGATGGACATCGAAATTTCCCGCCGACTTCGGGGTCACTTAACACAGTAATTATCCTGGAGAAAAGCTACAACAACAACGTCCATGCGCATTCAACCAGCCTGACAATAGAATCAACACAGTGCCCCACGGCAATACCATCTGAACGAGCCAAAGACTCCTGCTCTTCAAAGACTGTTTACAAAGCGACCTCAGCTGACTGAGTACTTAGCGTGCACCCAATGCTCCGATGTCCTAGTGGTTACATCCCTCCCCCCTTTCACTATCGGGAAGGTTCGAACTCGGGAGAGTCCCTACTACCTTAGGTGCCATCTGTCACCTGACCACTTCGTCCTCCTTGACACAGTTCAACCGTGTGCGGTGGGCAAGGCATACTGGTTAATGGGTCTATTACCTGTTTTGGTACTAGGTACAACATTCTTCGTCTCTAAGCGCTTAAGGTCTTTTGCGAGAGGTTTCATGCCCCTGACAGGGCACTCCTGTCATACACCCAGGATTGTACCATTGCATACACCCAGGATTGTACCATTCCATACACCCAGGATTGTACCATTGTATACACCCAGGATTGTACCATTCCATACAGCAATCTCTTCACACCTCAGATTTGACAACACTGCACACAGCACTCGTTTCACACTCAAGACTGTTAACATATCATAGAGCACTCTCTCCACACACAGAGGAAAAACACTCTAAAAAAAAAAAAAAGCACCACACTCCACACACAAAGGATGCTAACACTCCACAGGTCACTCATTAAAAACACAGAGGATGACAACACTCCGCACAGAAGGTGCAGTAGAAACAAACACTCCAAAGAGCACCCACAATCCTCCAAAACAACCCAGCAGGTCTGCAAACAGTAACTCACAAGGGAAGCGACGTTCGGCGGCTTTTCCATCAGGTCCGTTCCTGACAGCCACCCGCACGGAGATGGTGTACCAGAAGCCCTCGGTGAGGTTCTGCACCACCTGCGTGGAATGCACGATCTTGGTCTCCACCTGCTGGTCGTTACACCACACCGTCACATTGTATCCCTGCAACACCAGCAAGGTCAAGGCCACTGTCGCAGCATGGAAGTGCTTCCTTCCACAAGGACGGCACACGCCACTTGCAGGGAAATTGTCTTACAATACTTCAGACACTGATGATCTGTTTGGTCTGTTTTTAAATAAAGTCCACTGTCCTAGAGTGATGGTCTGCTCTTGTCCTCTGTGATAAGGCAATAATCTGTCCACTTAATTTCTGATACTCAACTGTCACTGATACCATAATTTTTCCGTTTAATTTACTTCGGTCTAAGATTAAAAGAGAGACATTTTTCAAATACTTTATTCCACCGAACACCCCATCACACTATAAATCTCTCCTGGATTCTTGGTAGTTCATGTTTTTTCTACCTATGGAAATATGTTCCCTTTTGCAACATTGTAACAATCTGAAACATGAGATCAAATCATGGTCAACGCTGAACTGTGCCAGTACCTTCATTGTAAACACTGAACATCTGGCAGAAAATAACGTCTACACTTTTCTTGTAAACACAGAACATCTAGTAGTAAATACTGCACATCTGGCTGACACTGAATAATGCAAAACAGTCCCTGGATACATGCCGAAGATGTAACACTACACTAACAGACACTTAATGATGTTGACTCTTACAGTTTTACAATATGCTCATACATCCAAACAAATGCCTTATCCTTTCTGGCCAGTAACATCACCATATCATCAGCATCATAAAAGAGAGACAGACAGACGAGAAAGAGAGAGAAAGAGAGAGACAGAGAGAGAGAGAGAGGAGAGAACGTAGACAAGAGCTAGGAGTTTAATCTCGCCTAAATACCAGTTAGGCAGCAAGTGATTACTGCCCCTAGTGAGTTCACTGCTGGAATGAGAGAGAGAGAGAGAGAGAGAGAGAGAGAGAGACAACACACAGGTGAACATTCCTGCCCATGGCACTACCAGTGAGTTCACTGCTGGAATGAGAGAGAGAGAGAGAGAGAGAGAGAGAGAGAGAGAGACAACACACAGGTGAACATTCCTGCCCATGGCACTACCAGTGAGTTCACTGCTGGAATGAGGAGAGAGAGAGAGAGAGAGAGACAACACACAGGTGAACATTCCTGCCCATGGCACTACCAGTGAGTTCACTGCTGGAATGAGAGAGAGAGAGAGAGAGAGAGAGACAACACACAGGTGAACATTCCTGCCCATGGCACTACCAGTGAGTTCACTGCTGGAATGAGGAGAGAGAGAGAGAGAGAGACAACACACAGGTGAACATTCCTGCCCATGGCACTACCAGTGAGTTCACTGCTGGAATGAGGAGAGAGAGAGAGAGAGAGAGACAACACACAGGTGAACATTCCTGCCCATGGCACTACCAGTGATTCACAGCTGGAATGAGAGAGATGAGAGAGAGAAGAGAGAGAGAGAGAGTAGAGAGACAACACACAGGTGAACATCCTGCCATGGCATCTACCAGTAGTTCACTGCTGGAATAGGAGAGAGAGAGAGAGAGATGAGACAACACACAGGTGAACATTCCTGCCCATCGGCACTACCAGCGCCTCCACAGAGAAGGTGAGAGGTCTGGAACAGAAGCCACAAGATCTGAAAGCTGGTAGTTCCACTTGTGGCAAACAGGTCCACATGACAGGTTCCCCAACTTCCCATGTTGACCTGACCACAGACTTGTCAAATCCTTGAGAGAGACCTGGCCCTTCCTGGGCATCAGCAGGCCAGCGATAGGTCTCACAGGCACAGAGATCTTCACAGACTGACAGGACAAGTGAAGAGATGTTGACAAGTCATCCCTGGAGCGAATCCCTCCTTGGCTCTCCCCACCGCATGTGCACACCACAGCATCTTGTCCTTCCAGTTGTCGAAGACCAGCTGCGCAGAGCCAGGAAGACTGCTTTCAACTTGACCACATTTATACAGTCTGATGCCTCCTGCTGTGACCATGTACAGCTGGCCTCTGGGAAGAGGGAAAGACGGTGTGCACCCCAGCCTGAGTCGCTGGTGTTGGCACAAGTGATGTGCCACAACACAGGGAGAAGCAGAGAAAGCTGGGCTTCAGGCCAGCCTGGGTCACTGGCAACTTGACATCCCAAAATGGTCCTTGACTGCACCCTGGCATGGCTCTGAGCTCACTCACTAGGACACAGAGATGATCGTGGGGGACTACCTCAATACAGCTGTTCTGACTGGCACTACACAAATGAAACACGAAGCAATTCATGCAGGAAAATGCCAGTCTGATGTACGTCAGCACGTAGGAGTCACCCGAAGACATGTGACACAAGTGTGTGCTGCTAGCAGACGATGCGGGTGTGGCCAGCAAAACAGACTTGGGCACTATGACATTGTGTGAGTTCCAAGCAGATCACAACTAAAGAGCAGCAGCCAGCTTAAAGGCAGCCCTGAGCGGGCAAGGAGAATGTTGACGGAGAGTCTGAGACAAAGGCCATGCTGTGAGGCCTGTAGTGGGAAACATCCCAGACAGACATGAGGTACTTCTTTGGTTAGAGGCTGGCATGAACTAGTCCAGCTATCACAGAGGCAGTGAACTGTCAGGGGTTCAGTGTCTGCATCACAGTACGATGGAAGCAAAGCCCATCCTCATCCTGCCAGCTCTGACCTTCCCTGAACTAACACAGGGACCCAATGACTGGTGGGTGGGGAGAGACGTACAGGGACCCAATGACAGGTGGGAGGGAGAGACGACCCAATGACTGGTGGGCGGGAGAGACGTACAGGGACCCAATGACAGGTGGGTGGGAGAGACGACCCAATGACTGGTGGGTGGGGGGAGACGTACAGGGACCCAATGACAGGTGGGTGGGAGAGATGACCCAATGACTGGTGGGTGGGGAGAGACGTACAGGGACCCAATGACTGGTGGGTGGGGAGAGAGGTACAGGGACCCAATGACTGGTGGGTGGGGAGAGAGGTACAGGGACCCAATGACTGGTGGGTGGGGAGAGACGTACAGGGACCCAATGACAGGTGGGTGGGAGAGACGTACAGGGACCCAATGACTGGTGGGTGGGGAGAGAGGTACAGGGACCCAATGACTGGTGGGTGGGGAGAGAGGTACAGGGACCCAATGACTGGTGGGTGGGGAGAGAGGTACAGGGACCCAATGACTGGTGGGTGGGGAGAGACGTACAGGGACCCAATGACTGGTGGGTGGGGAGAGAGGTACATGGACCCAATGACTGGTGGGGTGGGAAGAGACGTACAGGGACCCAATGACTGGTGGGTGGGGAGAGAGGTACAGGGACCCAATGACTGGTGGGTGGGGAGAGAGGTACATGGACCCAATGACTGGTGTGTGGGGAGAGAGGTACAGGGACCCAATGACTGGTGGGTGGGGAGAGAGGTACAGGGACCCAATGACAGGTGGGTGGGGAGAGAGGTACAGGGACCCAATGACTGGTGGGTGGGGAGAGAAGTACAGGGACCCAATGACTGGCGGGTGGGGAGAGAGGTACAGGGACCCAATGACTGGTGGGTGGGGAGAGAAGTACAGGGACCCAATGACTGGTGGGTGGGGAGAGAAGTACAGGGACCCAATGACTGGTGGGTGGGGAAAGACGTACAGGGACCCAATGACTGGTGGGTGGAGAGAGAGGTACAGGGACCCAATGACTGGTGGGTGGGGAGAGAGGTACAGGGACCCAATGACTGGTGGGTGGGGAGAGAGGTACAGGGACCCAATGACTGGTGGGTGGGGAGAGACATACAGGAACCCAATGACTGGTGGGTGGGGAGAGACGTACAGGGACCCAATGACAGGTGAGTGGGAGAGATGACCCAATGACTGGTGGGTGGGGAGAGAGGTACAGGGACCCAATGACTGGTGGGTGGGGAGAGAGGTACAGGGACCCAATGACTGGTGGGTGGGGAGAGAGGTACAGGGACCCAATGACTGGTGGGTGGGGAGACGTACAGGAACCCAATGACAGGTGGGTGGGAGAGACGACCCAATGACTGGTGGGTGGGGAGAGAGGTACAGGGACCCAATGACTGGTGGGTGGGGAGAGAGGTACAGGGACCCAATGACTGGTGGGTGGGGAGAGACGTACAGGGACCCAATGACAGGTGGGTGGGAGAGACGTACAGGGACCCAATGACTGGTGGGTGGGGAGAGAGGTACAGGGACCCAATGACTGGTGGGTGGGGAGAGAGGTACACGGACCCAATGACTGGTGGGTGGGGAGAGAGGTACAGGGACCCAATGACTGGTGGGTGGGGAGAGACGTACAGGGACCCAATGACTGGTGGGTGGGGAGAGAGGTACAGGGACCCAATGACTGGTGGGTGGGGAGAGACATACAGGAACCCAATGACTGGTGGGTGGGGAGAGAGGATTTTCATGCAAACCCCCCCAAAAAAAACAACAACAAAAACAACACAAATGAGTTTGCATTTGTCTACAGGCTCCTCTAATGTGAAAAAGTATCCCAATTGCAAAATCAAAATTAACTTTGTTAGGAGCTCTAACAAAAAAACAAAACAAAAAATTGTAAAAAAAAAAAAAAAAAAAAGGGGGGGGGGGGGGGGGGGGGTGTTGTTGTTGAGGATTATGGCAACCCTGGACAGTGAAGGCCAGACTGGTGCAGGGGCAGTTCTCATCACTGCCTTCCCATCTGATCCCCACTTCAACCACAGGCAGAAAAAAAAAACACGTTTCATCTTTCTTTCTTCTTACTCTGCACCTGCCTTGTTCTCTGTTTTTCATGTAGTCATAAAAATTATGATGTGTATACTACAACAAACCTTTTTTGTTTTGAAGAACCTACAGATTGAAACGCTGCTAAGTTTCTTGCTGTTGGATAACTGTTCCTACCTTTCCTATGGTGCTGTTTTCTTGTTCGAATCCCATCTGCAACTTCAGTTGAACTTAAAGTGTTGCGACAAATGACACTATCTTTCTTGGTGGCCACAGTCACTCCCTGACCAAGACCATCATCTTGGACAAGTTGGAAGGTGGATGCTGCAGCAGCCGGCAGATGGTGCTGTGGATCACATGAAGAACTGGACAGGTTTCTACACCTCAGTGAGCTGTTCACCACTGAGCAGGACAGCAGAGAATGAAGGTTCACAGCACAAGTGTCTGTGAGGTCATGACGATGACTGTGACGACCCATTCCTGACACTGTTCAGCCCTTTGGCACAGACTACCACTAAAGACACAAGCAGCCTAAGCACTGACCTTGAAGTTCTTGTCATATGGTTTATCCTTTGGTGTTTCCCATATGACCATCACCTTTCCACCCGCCTCCAGAATCACATTGAAACCATCTGGTGCTGGGTAAGGAGCTGGACAAAAATTTGAAAAAAATCATCAAGGCACAACTGAATGTACACATGCACACACAGACAAAAAGAAAACAATTCACATACACATCACACACACACACACACACACACACACGCATGCACGCACGCACACACACAAGCACACACACACACACGCACACACACACACACACACACACACACACACACACACACACACACACATACACAGGCCTTAGTATCCACAAACATTCATAACCAGACACTGTGCCATGCAAAAGACATCTTCAGGTGAATGATTCAACTTTCATGATCAGTTAAGAAACAAGTCAAAATATTTGTTTTCTCATATTTCACCTATCCAAACAAATGCCACATCCTGATCTGGCAAGTTCAGATGCCGTTACCTAAGACTCATCCACAAAACTTTAAGGACGTTGGGGAACCAACCCTGCCCCCAGGCCTCCTGATGACCAAGGGTAATGACCTTTGACTGCACACACCATGTCCCTTTGTGAACACATCAGTTCCCTCCCTCTCATGATGTCATTCACACGTCTCTTCAAACTTTTCAATGCACTGGATACTGACCATGGATTCACATCAAAAGCCTTCTACACCTGCTTTGACTGTTCATCTGTCCTCTGAAGAGAAGACTCCTGTTGACATTTCATGAAAGCTGCTGGAGTTGGCTTCTTCTGTTCCAGTGTTCTGCATTGCTACATCACCAAGCTAAAACACATCTTCCATACTCCTTGCTTGCCTCTGCCTCCACTGTCGGCCAGTTTCGGCCATGGAGACTTCCTCCCACACTCCCATTCACACCTCATCGTGAACGGTCTCCGGGTCTGTAGAGGATGGTCAAAGCCATCCCTTTCTGTCTGCCTTCTCATTCCCCCAATTGCCTCACAGCGTTGAGGGACAGGTTGGATGGAGACCCTCTACCAGGGGAAGCCTTGGGTCTGGACAGGGAGGACTGGACAGACCTCGTATGTCATGAACCTGTGCTACGACCAAGGTAGGTTCAGTGTGCATGTGGGACAGCAGTGTGGTGATCGTTCTGATGCGCATGACGCTGACAATTCTGATCCAGACATCCAGGCTTCTCTAATGCTTGGAGAATGATTCTCTGTCCCTTCCTTCTTCAACCCCTTCCCTCCTCCTGCACAGGAATTCAGAGTCAGTCAGGTCAAGGTGAACGTTCTCACCCCTTTCTTGTGGCTCAGTAGGTGACTAAAACTGGGGGATACCTTCATCATGACCAGTGCTGACCCACCCTATGTTGACAACAGAATGCCTAAAGTAAAGGCTGTCTCTCTGGAGCCCTTGCCACGTTGCATGATACATCTTTCAATGCCTTCACAGTCATCTCAGCTGTGTTGGATGTGCACTGCTCTCTTTTCTGACCTGACCCAAGTCAGTCAAAATTCCTCAAGCAGAATTTTCCAATACACATAAGAATTCTGATGCACCAATCTCAGCCTGGTCGTTTCCTGGAGTTGTCCTGTTACCCACCTCAGTATTTTGGATAAGGGTGTGTACTGATGTTGACGAAACAAAGATTACTGGGGTCATTCAACACTCCACATCCATTGTCTCAGCTGGTGTGTTGACCTCTTTGCACGCTGTCGTGAAGTCCCTCCTACACAACTCCCTTTGCTTCAGTGTTTGTGGATCCTACGTTCAAGAATCATCTCTTCTTTCTCCCTCCACTCCCCAGTCCACATATGACCCCTTCCCACCTAACTACTATTTATTTACACCCACATGCACAAGACAGCACCTTAACCACCACATAAGGCCCAAATTTCACTTATGGACAGCTACAGTGACAACCAACACACACGGCCCAAACTTCACTTATGGACAGCTACAGCGACAACCAACACACACGGCCCAAACTTCACTTACGGACAGCCACAGTGACAATCAACACACACGCCCCAAACTTAACTTATGGACAGCTACAGTGACAACCAACACACATGCCCCAAACTTCACTTACGGACAGCCACAGTGACAATCAACACACACGCCCCTAACTTCACTTATGGACAGCTACAGTGACAACCAACACACTTGCCCCTAACTTCACTTATGGACAGCTACAGTGACAACCAACACACACAACCCAAACTTCACTTATGGACAGCTACAGCGACAACCAACACACACAACCCAAACTTCACTTACTGACAGCTACAGTGACAACCAACACACACAACCCAAACTTCACTTTTGGACAGCTACAGAGACAACCAACACACACAACCCAAACTTCACTTATGGACAGCTACAGTGACAACCAACACACATGCCCCAAACTTCACTTACAGACAGCCACAGTGACAATCCAACACCCAACTTCACTTTGACCCCGTAACCACAACCCTAACTTCACTATGACACACAGTGACAACAAAACACAACCCAAACTTCACTTATGGACAGCCACAGTGACAATCAACACACACAACCCAAACTTCACTTATGGACAGCCACAGTGACAATCAACACACACCCCAACTTCACTTAGGACAGCTACAGTGACAACCAACACACACCCCTAACTTCACTTATGGACAGCTACAGTGACAACCAACACACACAACCCAAACTTCACTTATGGACAGCCACAGTGACAACCAACACACACGCCCCAAACTTCACTTACAGACAGCCACAGTGACAACCAACACACACGCCCCAAACTCACTTACAGACAGCCTACAGTGACAACCAACACACAGCCCCAAACTTACACTTATGACAGCTACAGTGACAACCAACACACACAACCCAAACTTCACTTATGGACAGCTACAGTGACAACCAACACACACAACCCAAACTTAACTTACGGACAGCTACAGTGACAACAACACACACTGCCCTAACTTCACTTATGGACAGCTACAGTGACAACCAACACACTTGCCCCTAACTTCACTTACGGACAGCTACAGTGACAACCAACACACTGCCCCATAACTTCACTTATGGACAGCTACAGTGACAACCACACACTGCCCCTAACTTCACTTATGGACAGCTACAGTGACAACCAACACACACCCCAAACTTCACTTAGGACAGCTACAGTGACAACCAACACACTAACCCAAACTTCACTTTTGGACAGCTACAGTGACAACCAACACACAGCAACCCAAACTTCACTTATGGACAGCTACAGTGACAACCAACACACACAACCCAAACTTCACTTACGGACAGCACAGTGACAACCAACACACATGCCCCAAACTTCACTTATGGACAGCTACAGTGACAACCAACACACAGGCCCAAACTTCACTTAAGGACAGCTACAGTGACAACAACACACAGCCCCAAACTTCACTTACGGACAGCCACAGTGACAACCAACACACATGCCCCAAACTTCACTTATGACAGCTACAGTGACAACCAACACACACGCCCCAAACTTCACTTACAGACAGCCACAGTGACAACCAACACACACGCCCCAAACTTCACTTACAGACAGCTACAGTGACAACCAACACACATGCCCCAAACTACACTTTAGAGACAGCTACAGTGACAACCAACACACACAACCCCAAACTTCACTTATGGACAGCTACAGTGACAACCAACACACACCAACCCAAACTTCACTTATGGACAGCTACAGTGACAACCAACACACAATCCCAAACTTCACTTATGGACAGCTACAGTGACAACCAACACACCACAACCCAAACTTCACTTATGGACAGCTACAGTGACAACCAACACACACGGCCAAACTTCACTTATGGACAGCTACAGTGACAACCAACACACACAGCCCAAACTTCACTTATGGACAGCTACAGTGACAACCAACACACACAACCCAAACTTCACTTATGGACAGCTACAGTGACAACCAACACACACGGCCCAAACTTCACTTACGGACAGCGACTTTGACAGTACTGGAGAACTGGTGATCTCGGGACCATTGGTGCGAACCTGGAAGTTTGATTTCCCCCTGACCACGTCAAGTCACACATACACACTGTGCTGTTCTGGTCTGTAGGTCGGGATGGTGGACTGGGCATTGGACTGCCCACCCTGCCGGCCCCTCCACATGTACTTCTGCATGCAACACACACAGCCAGATCTGCACCGACTTGTCTAATTCTTTGCCAACAACACAAACCGCAATGTTTCTGCTCTGACTCATCCAGAGCTTCTGCAACAGCCACAAACAAATACAGGTTTTGCATTGACGGAGTCCAGCTTTCCACAGAGAACACAGACAACAGATGTTGTCATGACAGTCCAGTCTTTCCACAAGAACACAGACAACAGATGATATGTCATGACCAGTCCAGTCTTTCTACACAGAACACAGACAACAGATGATATGTCATGACCAGTCCAGTCTTCTACACAGCACAGACACAGAAAGACCAGTCCAGTATTTCCACAAGAACACAGACAAACAATGATATGTCATGACCAGTCCAGGTCTTTCCACACAGAACACAGACAACAGATGCTATGCCATGACCAGTCCAGTCTTTCCACAGAGAACACAGACAACAAATGATATGTCAAGACCAGTCCAGTCTTTTCACAGATAACACAGACAACAGATGCTATGTCATGACCAGTCCAGTCTTTCCACAGAGAACACAGACAACAGATGATATGCCATGACCAGTCCAGTCTTTTCACAGAAAACACAGACAACAGATGCTATGCCATGACCAGTCCAGTCTTTCCACAGAGAACACAGACAACAGATGCTATGCCATGACCAGTCCAGTCTTTCCACAGAGAACACAGACAACAGATATGTCATGACCAGTCCAGTCTTTCCACACAGAACACAGACAACAGATGATATGTTATGACCAGTCCAGTCTTTCCACACAGAACACAGACAACAGATGATATGTCATGACCAGTCCAGTTTTTCCACAGAGAACACAGACAACAGATGATATGTCATGACCAGTCCAGTCTTTCCACACAGAACACAGACAAGACCAGTCCAGTCTTTCCACAGAGAACACAGACAACAGATGATATGTCATGACCGGTCCAGTCTTTCCACAGAGAACACAGACAACAGATATGTCATGACCAGTCCAGTCTTTCCACAGAGAACACAGACAACAGATGATATGTCATGACCAGTCCAGTCTTTCTACACAGAACACAGACAACAGATGATATGTCATGACCAGTCCAGTCTTTCCACACAGAACACAGACAACAGATGATATGCCGTGACCAGTCCAGTCTTTCCACTCAGAACACAGACAACAGATGATATGCCGTGACCAGTCCAGTCTTTCCACAGAGAACACAGACAACAGATGATATGTCATGACCAGTCCAGTCTTTCTACACAGAACACAGACAAGACCAGTCCAGTCTTTCCACACAGAACACAGACAACAAATGATATGTCATGACCAGTCCAGTCTTTCCACAGAGAACACACACAAGACCAGTCCAGTCTTTCTACACAGAACACAGACAACAAATGATATGTCATGACCAGTCCAGTCTTTCCACAGAGAACACAGACAACAAATGATATGTTATGACCAATCCAGTCTTTCCACACAGAACACAGACAAATGGGGAGTTTGTGTTATACTCCCTGTTTGGCTAATATACTTACCATGTCAGACCATAGCATTCAACGGCAGTTAGCCAGCTCTGTCAGGCCGAATTTTTCCGTGGCCAATGCAGTCATAAGACAGTCACGTGCAGTCACGTGATGTCACCCCACTTCCGGCCCCGGAAGAAGCCAGTGTCAACTTCGTATACGTCATTCAGCGAGGCCTGTGTGTATGGTAACCCCGAGAACCTTGGCGCCAGAGGGGAAGGTAGGGAGGAATTAGAGTCTGACATGGTAAGTATATTAGCCAAACAGGGAGTATAACACAAACTCCCCATTTTGGCGTCATATACTATACCATGTCAGACCATAGCAGAATTTAAAGGAATCGGAGGAGGGCGAGCGCCCTAATGGTTCTTGGGGTTGACCGATATGGCTGCATTGGTCGCCACAAAGGAAATCCCCTTAGACCCATCAGCTCTGGTCATGCGGATATCCCTCAGGTAAAAATTAATGAAGGGATTTTCCGAACGCCAGTAGGCTGCCTCCAGCAGGTGGCGCACGGGAACAGAGTACTGGAACGCTGTGGAAGTGGCCAGTGCTCTGACCTCGTGGGCCCTGGGTGATAGGACAGGGAGATCCTTGTACGCCTGAGCGTAGGTAGATCTCACCGTCTTGGAGAGCCATCTGGAGATAGTTCCCGCCGAGATATCTCTAGTATTGTTGGGGTTGAGGGAGATACGGAGTCGTCTCTGGGAGGAGCGCCTGGGGCGTGTGCGTTCCCAGTAGTACCTGAGACACCTGGAGGGGCAAAGGTCCATGTCTCCATCTTTTTCTCCCTTTCCCAAGATGTCCGTCAGGGAACGGATGACGAGGAAGGGAGAGGGGGTGCCCGGTTCCTGATTCTTGCCAAGAACTCCGGAAGGAACTTGAGAGAGACTGAGCCGTCCCTGTGGAAGGCGATATCTGTGGGGTCACCGCTGAGGGCGTGAATCTCACTTCGTCTTCCGGCCGAGGCCAGGGCGAGGAGAAAGGTGGTCTTAAAGGAGAGGAGGTCAAAAGGAATAGAAGCAATGGGTTCAAAAGGGGGTTTTCTGAGGGCATCGAGGACCGTAAAAAGGTCCCAGAGGGGAATGCGCCTAGGGGACTGAGCTTCCCGTAGAGCAACTCCTCTAGACACCTCTCTGAGGAGAAAGTCATTGTCAAAAGAAGGGCCCCCCAGTTGACGAATGGTGGTGCAGATAGCTGATCTGTAGCCCCGAATGGAGCCAGCCGACAGCTTAAGGGAAGAGGATAGGTGGGAGAGGAAATTTCCTATCTGGATGTTGGAGGGGCAGTAATGGGGAACAGAGTTATCTGAGCACCAGGCTATCCATCTCTCCCAACGGTAGTTGTAGAGGGATTCGGTGCTGGCTCTGCGAGATGCCGAGGCGAAGTCCCGTAATCCCTGAGAGGCCCCTGCCCCGGCTAGTGTGTCTAGGACGGACTGGGGTCTCTCCGAGTGGGGGGTAGATGCAGATGTTCGCAGCTGGGCTGGCATAGAAGCCACGCGTGTAGGCGAAGCATCTTGGGATTGGAGCGAGGAAGACCTGACCGGGGTTGTCTCAGCATGTCCCAGCGAGGGCTGAGCCGGAGGGGGGGAACGTGGGTGAGGGACTTGAGGTCCGGGAACCAAGACTGGGTCGGCCACCATGGCGTTACGAGGATCAGCCTGGGTCTTTCCAGCCTTGCCTTCCTGATCACCTTGTGTAGGATGGGGAAGGGGGGAAAGGCATACGTCAGTAGGCCCGTCCAGGGGAGGGATAGTGCGTCGACTGCATCCGCCTGGGGATCTGGAACGGGGGAGACGTACAGGGGCAGGTGATGGTTGAAGCTGGTGGCAAACAGGTCGATCATGGGCACAAACCAATGGTTGCGCGACACCAGCGAAGGAGGGCCTCTGTTCTGAGGGAGAGGCCTATGGAGCGGGACCCTCCCCCTTTGTTGACATAGCAAGCTACCGACGTATTGTCCGTGAGGAGGAGAACAAGTCGGTGCGCGACCTTGTGCTGGAGTTGGAGAAGGGCTAGCCTGACCGCTTCCAGCTCCCAGTCCCCCGAGGCGTGACTGTCCTCCACGTGGGCCCCCAGCCCAAGTTGGAGGCGTCTGTATAAAGTTCCAGTGGTTGGGTTGGGTTGGGAGGGAGATGGGGACCCCGGTGGAGAGAGTGGCTGGAGTGAGCCGCTCCTCCGTCGCCGAAATGAACCAGTGTCCGAGGGGAATGACCTGGTCCCAGCGGTCGGAGGTCTGTGACAAACGTCGGCGGAACTCCCTCTGAAGTTGGCGTTTGGGGACCCGCCCCAGGGGAATGAGGGGAGACAGGGACTCCATCATTCCTAGGAGGGAGGACAGGGTTCTGGCCGAGGTGTGGGGTGCCTGTGACAGGCAGGAGATGAGGTCCACTATGCGTGCAGGCCTCTCCGGGGTCTGCCAGACGAACCGTAGGAATCGTCTGTGGGCCGGGTGAATCAGGATCTGAAAATAGGCGTCCTTCAGGTCTATGGATGTGGCCCAGTCGCGATGATGGATGGAGTCTCGGATCTGGGTGGGGGTCTCCATCTTGAACTTGGTGGGCCTGAGGAACTTGTTGAGGGGCGAAAGATCTAGAATGGGCCTCCATCCTCCCGAGGCTTTTGGGATCACAAAGAGGTGAGAGTAGAAGCCGGGGTTTGGGTGGGAAACCTCCGAGATGGCCCCTCTTTTGAGGAGGTCTTGGACTTCCGTGCGAAGAGCTTCTGCTTTGGCGGGGGAGGGTTCGTTGGGGGAGGGAGGGGGAGATAGCATGAGGGGGGGGACGCTCGTGGGCCCAAGGAAGGCGAAACCCTTCCTGTAGCACCGCCACTATCCAGGGGTGAGGCGCATGCGTCTCCACTGGTGGGCATGCCGGGAGAGGCTGCCCGCCAGGGGGGGCGAGGGTCTGGGCTGGTGGGTGGGGGATAGGGCGAGGGGGGGTGCTACCTGATCTAAGTCCCCCTCGGGCTGTCTCCCTAGTCAGCTCCGGGAGCGTGACTGTTGGCCTAACCGAAAATTTTGCTGATGGTGTTTTGGCTTAGGCCTTGGGAGAAGATTAGGTCGCTTGGCGGGCCGTGCGGTGCGGGAAGGCGATTGTCTGGGATAGGGTCTGTGCCTGGGGAAGGAACGAAGTGGGGGTCTAGCAGGGCGTGGCGGTGGCCTGGGCGCAAAGGACACAGCCTGCTTGCGTTCCTCAACTGCTTGTGCTATGACGTCAGCCGAGTAGTCGCCAAAGAGCGACTGGTCCTGGCCCGGGATGCATCGCAGGGCTGCCTTAAGCGTCGGGGAGAGAGAGGTCCGCGCCAGCATGGCATCTCTCGCGACCAACAAGCAGTTGAAGTGGCTTCTGGCTGCGCTGTCCGCCGCAGCCGAAAGGTGATGCGAAATCCTGTTAACTAGGTGTCGCATGAAAGGATCGCTGAACAAGCGAGGGTCAGGCTCTTGGTGCGCCTCAGAGCCCGAGTCCCCCGGTACTGGGATGGCACCATCGTCCTCCGGCCATAGAGCCTCCGCTCGCTGAAGGGGCATGTCCAAGTAGGTGTGTCCCGCCGTGGTGTGGAGGAAGCCCATCCTGGCTACTCGGTCCCATTCCTTTAGGTTCTTAAAGGAGATGGTGCCGGAAGTAGGGGGGGCAGGTGGGGGATCAACCGACGGTCCGACTGGGAAATGCCCATCTCCCTGGTCACGGGATTGTCCGTAAACAAGGAGGCGACTGAGGGGTTCTTGGGTAGATTGGTCTAGATCTCTGGGCCGGGGGGGGACCGGCGAATTGGGAGAGGGAGAGAACTTCGTCAGCGGGTGCGGCCTCCCTCCTAACGAGGTCTGGTCGCCACCGTTCTATCGTGCGGACATCGTACAATGAGGTGGGGGCTAGCTCCTCGTATCGTCCGCCTCAGGGAGGTACTGGTCCTGAGAGGGTTCATAGCACCCGTCTTCAGGAGGTAAGTCGAGGGGTGCCTGTAGTGTGTCCCCGGTGGCCCTATAATCGGCGGCCGGGACATCGTCCTGCCGATCGGACGGCGCCCGAGGAGGGAGACCAAGGTCGACCCAGGCAAGTGAGGCCGGGTGCCACATTCGACCATGTAGCTGGTCGTGCTGGGTGTTGGCGTTAAGCCACTGGTCTCTCTCGGGGGCATAGAGCCACCGGTCCCCGGGGAGGTAAACGGGCTGTGGCGGCCCTGGGGTGTAGGCAGAAAGTCCCCGGGGACCCGGGTAACCTGAATCACTGTTGGGGGGGTCTTGAGAGGCCGTGGCCTGTCGTCCCCGTCCAGGTCCGTGCATTGCACCATACACGTCCTTGGAATGGGCCTGGGAGGGCCATAATGGTATGGAGGAGGATGCGGAAGTCGAGCCCCCAACCCGCGAAAGTGCGGATTGGTCAGGATGCGGTCCCGTGTTCCTCCCCCTGGAGGAATATGTCAGGTTACCCTTGGTCCCGCTGGTAGATCCTCCCCCCGGAGGAGCGGGACCGCGGACGTTGCCCAAATGGGGATCCGAAAAGGTCGGTTCCCCAACGTCCAATACCCCTAGGGAAGAAGGTGACGTTCGATCGGGGTAGGTCGACCGTCCTTGTGCATGGGCACGGCCGGGCCCATGGCGCGGCGTGCCCGCACGCCCAGGATTATGGACACCACCGAGGTCGTGCGTCGGGGTGACCATAAGGCTGCTTCCGGAGTCGAAGCGCTCCTCGAGCTCAGGTGTTGGCTGCACCTGTGCCCGGTGGGGCCGAGCGCTATGAGTGCACGTATCAATTTGGGGGGAAAAAGAGATACGTGACTCATCAAGGCGAGTGACGGATGGTGATTCCATCCCAGATCCGTCACCCGTGCTGGTCCGCGGCTCGGCAAGGTGCCCCGGGGGCCGAGATTCGCGTGACTCAGCATGATAGTTAGAAGTCTCCGAGCGAGTCCGTAGGCTAGAGGGCAAGCTGGCCGATGGAGAAGGGGTGGGGGAGGGCGAATTCCGTTGGCTAGTCTTTGCTCGGCCGGGCCCCTTGAGGGGAGCCTTGCCCTTAGACTTTCTGGGCAGCACCTTGAGGGGAGCTTTGCCCTTAGACTTTGCAGGCAGATCAAATGAAAGGCATTTTGAAATGGTGGCCGCTTGCCTATCAGCCTTGGGACGCCGCGGTCGTGCGTCCGTCGGTTTGGTAGACGAGGAAAGATCACGCGTCCCTTCCGCGGAGAAGTCGTCTCTGTCTACCCGAACCGTACGTTCATCAGTGCGAACGGATTGCTCCGAGATGGAATCGACCCGCGGGTTCTCCGGGAAATTGAGCGAACTCCGAGCAGTGGAGTGGCTCGACCCGGCGGTGTCCTTCACCATGTTGGGCACAGGTGGATAGAGCAAACCCGGAACACACGACCGCAAAGAGGAGACAAGGTGGCCGATCGAGAAAATCAATTAATCTCGATCGTCCGTGTGGTGTCGTGCAAAGTGCTCGAGAGATCGACTGAAAACTCGAACTACCCGTACACGCCACCGGTCGTGTGACTGGTATGGCTATTAATAGCAATCTCTACACGTGGAGTATCACTGTGTATAGGTGTGATAGTTCTTGGGCACTAAATCTTAATAAGCAGATCAGTGTCACGCACCCTTACTCGAACACGTTCTACCTGTGAAGGGTAAAGAGTACAGGTGTGATAGTTATTGAGCACTAAACCTTAATAAGCGGAACCAGCACAAAATGCGTGCTGAACCCGAGGCTCGGCAAATATGGTGGGGGAACACGACCGGCGAGCGGTGCCGACGATCGCGAGTAACAAAGTCGCGAGAGTGCCGGTAAAAGAGACAAATCTTTTAATAAATACGCTCCCGAGAGTGCCGGTAAAAGAGACAAATCTTTTAATAAATACGCTCCCACCAAGAGCTTCACACGGCAAAATTACTCAGGGTCTAGTGCAAGCCGGAACCAGCACAAAATGCGTGCTGAACCCGAGGCTCGGCAATATGGTGGGGGAACACGACCGGCGAGCGGTGCCGACGATCGCGAGTAACAAAGTCGCGAGAGTGCCGGTAAAAGGGACAAATCTTTTAATAAATACGCTCCCACCAAGAGCCTCACACGGCAAAAAAACTCAGGGTCTAGTGCAAGCCACAACTGAATCAAGTATAGAAACAAAACACAGCAATGTTAACACAAAGGCAAGTATAGGCGAGACAGAGCACAAGACTTATCTTGCTTTGACGGCAGGCCGAAGATGAAATGACGTATACGAAGTTGACACTGGCTTCTTCCGGGGCCGGAAGTGGGGTGACATCACGTGACTGCACGTGACTGTCTTATGACTGCATTGGCCACGGAAAAATTCGGCCTGACAGAGCTGGCTAACTGCCGTTGAATGCTATGGTCTGACATGGTATAGTATATGACGCCAAACAGATGATATGTCATGACCAGTCCAGTCTTTCCACACAGAACACAGACAACAGATGATATGTCATGACCAGTCCAGTCTTTCCACAGAGAACACAGACAACAAATGATATGTCATGACCAGTCCAGTCTTTCCACACAGAACACAGACAAGACCAGTCCAGTCTTTCCACACAGAACACAGACAACAAATAATATGTCATGAGCAGTCCAGTCTTTCCACAGAGAACACAGACAACAGATGATATGCCGTGACCAGTCCAGTCTTTCCACACAGAATACAGACAAGACCAGTCCAGTCTTTCCACAGAGAACACAGACAACAAATGATATGTCATGACCAGTCCAGTCTTTCCACACAGAACACAGACAACAGATGATATGTCATGACCAGTCCAGTCTTTCCACACAGAACACAGACAACAGATGATATGTCATGACCAGTCCAGTCTTTCCACACAGAACACAGACAGCAAATCTGCTGTGACTGGCCAAGTAACTCCTACAAACAACACCAACAGCAAACATTCTGTGGTGACAGATCAGGCACTTAGTACAAATGAAACAAACAGCAAACATGTCGCAGTGATTCACCAAGCACTTTTGCAACAACACAAACAGCAACCATTTCCCCAATGATTTGCCCAGTCCCTCAGCAAACAGCAACCATTCCCCAATGATCTGCCCAGTCCCTCAGCAAACAGCAACCATTCCCCAATGATCTGCCCAGTCCCTCAGCAAACAGCAAACATTCCCCAATGATTTGCCCAGTCCCTCAGCAAACAGCAACCATTCCCCAATGATCTGCCCAGTCCCTCAGCAAACAGCAAACATTCCCCAATGATCTGCCCAGTCCCTCAGCAAACAGCAAACATTCCCCAATGATCTGCCCAGTCCCTCAGCAAACAGCAAACATTCCCTAATGATCTGCCCAGTCCCTCAGCAAACAGCAAACATTCCCCAATGATCTGCCCAGTCCCTCAGCAAACAGCAAACATTCCCCAATGATCTGCCCAGTCCCTCAGCAAACAGCAGTTACTCTAAAGGACTGGTCAGGCACTTATGCAAACACCACAAACAGTGACTTGTTTGAAGTGACTAGCAAAGTGCTTCTTAACACAGCCCAAATGGCAAATGTAATGGCAAATGTTCTGCAGTCACGACTGAATACTTCGACAGACATCAAATATTTGCAGTGATTCACCAAATACTTCTGTAAACAACACACACACACACACACAAAATGTTTTCCAGTGATCAGCCAGGTACTTCAGCTATGGAACAAACAGCTGATGTTTCACAGAGATTGGACAGCTACTTCAGCTATGGAACAAACAGCTGATGTTTCACAGAGATTGGACAGCTACTTCAGCTATGGAACAAACAGCTGATGTTTCAGAGATTGGACAGCTACTTCAGCTATGGAACAAACAGCTGATGTTTCAGAGATTGGACAGCTACTTCAGCTATGGAACAAACAGCTGATGTTTCACAGAGATTGGACAGCTACTTCAGCTATGGAACAAACAGCTGATGTTTCAGAGATTGGACAGCTACTTCAGCTATGGAACAAACAGCTGATGTTTCACAGAGATTGGACAGCTACATCAGCTATGGAACAAACAGCTGATGTTTCAGAGATTGGACAGCTAC
This sequence comes from Conus canariensis, assembly GCA_033310375.1. Lineage (NCBI taxonomy): Eukaryota > Metazoa > Mollusca > Gastropoda > Neogastropoda > Conidae > Conus > Conus canariensis. The sequence continues at coordinate 48,996,790 of CM065743.1, read as the reverse complement.
TTCAGCTATGGAACAAACAGCTGATGTTTCACAGAGATTGGACAGCTACTTCAGCTATGGAACAAACAGCTGATGTTTCACAGTGATTGGACAGCTACTTCAGCTATGGAACAAACAGCTGATGTTTCACAGTGATTGGACAGGTACTTCTGCAGCAACACAAACAAATGCGTTGAAGTGACTGCCAAGTACTTACAGCAACAACATTAAAGAGCTAATATTTCATAGTGAATGGCTAAATACTACAACACACACACACACACACACACACACACACACACACATACACTCACTCACACACACAGTGTGGAGCACAGAACAGCCACACTCACAAGAGGATTGACCAAGAAGTCGCATGGGGCCCTCCAGGTCAAGTTGATATGAATAGGTCCGTCCTTGTGGTACTCAAACTGGTAGCTCAGGTTCTTCGGAGGGCCAGTGTCATCTGCCAGACAACAACAACAGAGAAACCGTTTTATGACCATGCTGCTTCTCCATGGTGATGCTGTCGTGTCATGACATAGGTCATGACAGCAGGATTACAGGCCACACGCCTCCAGATGCAATCACCTGTAGACCCTGACCTCACAAACTACCCTGGGCAATGGGAACAGGACTCCCCACCCCCACTCCCCTTCCCAAAAGGTTTGGAGTTCTCCTGAGCAGAAACAGACAGGTAGAGAGACAGATAGGCAGACAGAAAAGCACACTAGCAGGACGAAAAAAAAAAATCTTGCTCACAAAAGAACAACCAAACCAACGAACAAATGCACACATAAAAAAATTCAAACCAGTTAAGAACATGTTTAAAACAAAACAAAAAAAAATTTTTTTAAGACCAAACACCGCATACCTTCCTGCGTGTGAATGACAGCAACATTGCTGATGGGGCAGGAGTTGAGGTTGTATCCTACACGGAAGAAGTAGCGCTCACAAGCGTAGAGGCCAGTGATCTCCGTCATGCTGGGGTCAGTGGATGTGTAGCGCCAAGCTTTTTGGAAAAAGGTGTTCATGTCAGCAGGCTCTCTCTCGGTGATGTAGTACACGACAAGGTCTCTCTTCAGCTGTAAGAAGGGCCCACAACCCAAACCAAACCATGTCAAAGATATGGGCATGATTTCACACACACACATTCCAGCAAATACTGAGCTGTGGGAACCATGGGCCTCAAAAGACTGCCCAGCCCCCAATGCCTTTTTGAACAATCATATACACATTCACACACAACACTTTACATACTCTGTGTGTGTGTGTGTGTGTGTGTGTGTGTGTGTGTGTGTGTGTGTGTTCATTTACCTTTGTGTGTGCTAGCAAATACAATTTTTCTTCAGACTAATGGATGGTACACAACCCACAGAATTTGCAGGCATTCATAGAGCTCAAATACAAGGACATGTATCTGTGTCCTGTACTGCATTTGTATCTTTATTCAAAGGTCAAGTATATGCTGTACACATGTCTAATATCTTAATGGCCGTAAAGTCAGATTTGATTCTGCAAAAATTTTTTGTGACATCACCTGGATTACGTGTGAAACAGTTTGACCAGAAAAGGACTTGAAGTCATAAGTGTTTGATGTTAAAATGAATTCATGCTCACTTAAAAAAAAAAATAAATAAATAAATAAAAGAAGCCTTTAGAGGTTAACACTGACAAAATTGACTTGGCCCAAGTGAAAAACTTTGCCATTTAGTTTCTAAGCTGTTGACGTAACCGCTTGGATTTGACTACCAAAAAACAAAAATTGTATACATCATTTCATCACAAAATTAAGGCCTTTGATGATGACAACAACCATGGACCATTCCAATTCCAAAACAGGGACTGACGATATTGGGATGACAGAGATCAACTCTCCAAATGATGGACAGAACATTTTGAAAATGAAGACGAGTAAAACGAATCATTTCAATCCCATTTGTTTCATTCAGTTTCTGATGACCGGCCTCTGCAGCATGCAATGCCTTCCATTTCTTTCATCACTCTCTTTCTGGGCGTTTCTGGTTTGTATAACTTGGAAACTGCCATGTTGCCACAGCCTTGCTAGCATTTTGTGCAGGGTGTCATACTCCTGTGCAACAGCCATCTGAACACTGCCAGTTTGAATAAAATTTGGAGCAACATTTTTTTGTTTGTTTGTTAAAAAAAATCTACTTCTCCTTCTTAACCTATTATTTATTATGCATTTTATCTGTAATGAATTGGGAGCAGAATAGCTCAATTGGCTGAGCATTGGATGTGTGATACTGATAATCCTGGGTTTATGGGTTCGAATCTCTGCCAGGCTATTTCGATACAGAGGAATGTTCCCTTCAGAGGTAACATTGGTTCTTACTCGACTGCCCAAAAACTTCTACCAATGACATTATAGACTGAGGGTCCTTGTGTGAACACATGCATAAGATCTTGCGCACATGTAAAATCACTTAACCAACTTTTGGAAGTGGAGGCCAGTTTGGACGCTGGATGACACGTATTCACATAGCATGCATACTAAAAAATTTTTAAAATGCATAAAAATCAGAGGAATGAACAAAAGTGTGAGTGACTGCTGTTTGACTGAATAACCTGAGAAGTGAGTGACTAGCGCCATCAGGCAGCTTTTCAGCTGGCTCTATCCAGGTCGGAAGCCCGCTGTGTGAACCGATACATGGATTGTAAAGCATGTCTCACGTCACGCAAGTGCAAAACACTCTTAAAAGAACATGTTTCACTGTGAGTGGTATAGGACATGGAAAGCACCATGGCGCTTCTTCTCCTTTTAAAAGATAAGAATGGATGTAAAAGGAGTGGCCTGTCTGCAAACGGCGAGGTGATGTTAAAAGAGGTCATCTTGGGTCAACGCCACCTGGTGGTCAGCCCACTATGGGTCAGTGAGATGTTGTGACAGTGAAGTTCTCCTGTTTAAAGGTTCCCAGTACCTTTGACTATGTTCAATGAGGGCTACTCTTTCCTCTGGCTCTGCCTCACAAGGTCACATGGATGTTGACACCTCTCTCACACAGATACACGCTGCATTCCCCTCATCTTTCCTCTGGCTCTGCCTCACAAGGTCACATGGATGTTGACACCTCTCTCACACAGATACACGCTGCATTCCCCTCATCTTTCCTCTGGCTCTGTCTCACAAGGTCACATGGATGTTGACACCTCTCTCACACAGATACACGCTGCATTCCCCTCATCTTTCCTCTCTCGCATGCATGCGCTCTGACATGAACGTTAACTCACCTCTCTTTTCAACACACATACACATAAAAAAAAAAAAAAATCCAACATGCAATATTCAGTTCACATACACACACACACACAAACACACACACATAAACATACACACACACACATAAACAAACACACACACACACAATTACAAACCCACACACACATATACTACTGATCTCTCTTCACATCTCTCTTCCTGTCTCCGACTGTGTCCATCTCTCCATCTCCATCTGTCTCCTTACAGTCTCTGTCCATGTCTCTCCCTGCCTGTCTCCATGTTCCTGTTGTCTACATCCCCCCCCCCCCCCCCCCCCCCCCCCCCCCCCCCCCCCCTTCCCTTCTCTCTATCATTACTTCCGTCCCTGTCCTCTCTCTTGTTTTTTCAGTTTCTCTTTCTATGACACTCCCTCCCTAGGTCAGTCTCCGTCTTTTACACAGAAACGCACACACAACTGACCATGTTCCTTATCGATCTCTCCACAGGTCAGTCTCTGTCCTTTACACAGAAACACATGCACACAGAACTGACCACATTGGCAGGGAGGTGATATCTCATGATGACTTCTCGTGTTGCACTGAGCTGAGCAGTCACATCCTGTACTGCCTGTACAGGTTCGCCTGGAACACACCACCCCATGATGCACCACCCAAAAACAACAGTGAAGGCCTTCAGGACTCACCTGTGACATCTGCTGTGGTAATTCACCACAGGACACTGCTGACAGCCTGGTGAAAACCCACTGCTATGTAAAGCAACAGGGCATTATACAGCATGGGACCTCGTGTTGACCTTTGCTCCTGACCTTGACTTCTGAGAGGATCTACACACTCTCTGATACTAATTACAAGAAAAAGATACATCCGAAGGTGCGGGTGGGACCCAGAGAAGTACTGTCCTCAACTGCTGAACAAACCAGCGGTGAGCAATCCTGCACCACCCTTGGAAGCCTGCACTGTGTTCACATAGGGTGCAGGCACATACAGGGCATTCCATTAAGACGTCAAGGGACGTAACTGCTCCCTGGCAGATGCCATTGTGTAATGGCCACTGGATGCAACGCGACAACCTTCATGGGAGCGTTCCCATGGGTGTACGAGCCCATATTTCATGACTGCAGAGCCCACCGGCGAAAAACACCACCGTCAAGCAACTGCCGAGGGCATCCAGCAGCCTCACTCGCTGCTGTTCCACTGACAGGTGAAGACAGTACTACTCCAGACACAACCAAGCTTTCACCATGAGGTCTTACATGCCCTCTGAAGCCCGGCAGCCTAACTCGCTGCTGTTCCACTGACAGCTGAAGACAGTACAACTCCAGAAAATGCCAAGCTTTCACCATGTCTTACAAACCCTCTGAAGAGAATCCCGGGTGACAGTCTTTCCTGCTATCAACAGGACTTCCCCGGCTCTCCTCACCATCACTGAGCCTTTCCCCTCAGTCAGCCAAAAGGTGTCATAAAGACTGGACATCAGATGCAAGTTCTCACGCACTTCACAAGTTTTGCTCCATCATGTCCTGTTGCAGCCCTGACCTTTCACCTTGCTTTGAAGAGAAGCAAATGTGTCTCTCACAACGCGTGAACACTGGACATTTTCTGGAGTTTGAATGAAATCTCCTGGGTCTCTCATGCCTACAGACTTTATCATGCCACATTCTGTTTGAATGAAACCTCCTGGGTCTCTCATGCCTACAGACTTTATCATGCCACATTCTGACTTATACTTTTGTACCTTGAATTCCCAGTTTCATGCTTTCACTCTGACCAGTCACTGGAATGGAAGCATGATGCACATTCTATTCTTCATATTTTCATTTTCTTTTTATTACGCCATGATTCTGCCTTGATCTCCAACTTGCAACACATGGCAGAGAGAGAGAGACAGAGAGAGAGGGAGAGAATGCCACGATCTGACCTCAATATTAACCTGCAACAAGAGAAAAAGAAGAAGAGAGACACAGAAATAGAGAGAGAGAGACAGAGAGATGGGGCGGAGGGGGGAAGAGGTGGTGAGAGGATGAGAGAGGTGGGGAGGGAGGGTGAGAGGGGTGTGAGAGGACGAGAGAGGTGGGGAGGGAGGGTGAGAGGGGTGTGAGAGGACGAGAGAGGTGGGGAGGGAGGGTGAGAGGGGTGTGAGAGGAAAACAAGGCCAGTTCTTAAAGTTACAAGCACAACATAAACGCCGCCACAGAGTGAGGGATCTCCAGCAAAGCTAGTGCCTGCATGTGTGTAGAAGCAGGATGGATGTGCTCCAAAATGGGGAGTTGGCCTCCATGACAAGTGCTTGGATACCTTTCAAGCAACCAACTGAACAGGTGTCAGAAGCACACAAAGCAAGAATGACACCTCTGACTGTCATAGGAGCTTCTCACATGAGATAAACCAGATGCTGGCATTGCACAATAACAACTCCTTTTGAATGATCGGCCTTTGAACCATTTTTCATACAGATTGTGCTATTCCATCAATACAATATTTTTGTGTGTGTGTGTGTCTGTGTATTATTCTGAACACATGATGACAGATTCACGCATTGTTTTCTCTAACATAAATATACTTATCTAAAAACAAGTTGGACTAAAACAGTAAAGTAGGTGTGTTGTACAAGAAAGGTTTACAAAATGACCATTCTGTTTTGAATTTGAAGTTGACGACATTTGAAACTCGAAGCGTCAAAAAAGTATACAATGCCCCCCCCACCTCTCTCTCTTCTCTCTCTATCTATCTCATTTATAAATGACATGGCAATGTCATTCAACGCCTAAAGAGGTCAAACAAATGTTTGATACGTAAAAAAAAAAAGGTATTTTCCCTGAACAAATCAGTGTTGTGTGTCCTCTAAATTTTCACAGATGCACACTTCCCTTACTATTAGCTACTTGGTTTCAACATCAGCACTATTATCCTGTAGTGTCGAAGCTGCAGTTGTTCCAACTGGAAAACATCTTTCCAATGACTAAATACTGGTTTCTGAATGACATATACATACTGCACTGTTTGCTTTTGCTATTTCTTCTTCTGCATATGCAGGCTGATACTCCTGCGGACACTCCCAACATGGACAGGCAAGTGTTAATCCCATCTATCCAACAAAGGGAGTGGAGTTTTGTGTGCATGACCATTTTTTTTATCCCGCCATTAAGGCAGCCATAACTTTTACTATAAATCTGTACCTTTCAGTCCCAGCATACTCATACAGGACCTACACCCGTCATTACAAAAAGTACACAAATATGAAATTAGGTAATTCAGCAGTATACATGCATCTAACATGACATTAGCATGCAACCTAAACCAAAATATCAAACATAAAAAAAGTTCTGGCATATATGGTTTAGCGTATATGAATGTGTGTGTGTGTGTGTGTGTGTGTGTGTGTGTGTGTGTGTGCACGTGAATGTGTGAGCGTGTGTGTGTGCTTGTGTGTCTTTGAGCGTGTGTTGTGTGTGTGTGTGTGTGTGTGTGTGTGTGTGTGTGTGTGTGTGTGTGTGTGTGTGTGTCTGCGTTTATATCTGTGTGTGTGTGTGTGTGTGTGTGTGTGTGTGTCTGCGTTTGTATCTGTGTGTGTGTGTCACATGCACGATTTTTCGACTAGTCCTTAACGTGTGCCGTTTGTATAGCCAGAGAAAATCTTATTTCCGGTGAGTATGTTTCAGCTGTCAACTTTGACAAGTTCGGCTGCAAGCTCAACACAAATCGAGCTAATGGCGTTGGAAGCAGTCACGTCTGCTCCGTTGTCTCTCCGTCACCGCTTGTTGGTCGGGTATTGGCAAGTTCAATTCCTCCCAGAGGGTAAGAATATTTTTTTAAACATGTCAATTTGTTGTAGCACAATTGTAAGTAACTGATAGTAATTCTTTTAAACATTTTTTATCAAAATTATCAGACTTTGCAATATCATGATTGTTTTGGGAAGTTGCTCAGTTCAGTATGCTCGTTCGTGTGTTTTTGCCGAGTTGTACGGGTTTGGTCATTTTGATTCCATTCTTACTAATGTATCAATACTTTTGGCATTGAATTGGTGGTAGATTGAGTTATTTATGGTGTTGTTCAGTTTTGTAGGGTTTTCAACTTGCGGCGTGACTGAGTGTACTGGAGGGAGGTGTTCATGCTGTCCTAGGCCTCTTCTCCCTGCTGTGGCATCGCTGTCTTCTCTGAGGCCAGGATTTGCCTTTACTCCCCCAGTGCCTTCCTTTTCAACAGCCAGTAGGCCTGTCTACCTTCAGAGCAGCCAGTGTCTTCCCTGGTGTCTTCCCTCCTGATGACCAACTGGTGCTCTTCGTTGTGGTCCTTGCTCCCCTGTGCCCAGTCGCAGGAGTGGGACTAGTTGTTTTGGTTCGTGTTCTTCTGCGCCCGGTCTCAGAAGTCTTTTTCGTATGGAGTTCCATCAGCGCATCCGCAACTGAAGTCAGTTCACCTTGAAGTGACTGATGGTCATCACCACAAGGAGTGTTTTGTGTGTGTGTGTGTGTGTGTGTGTGTGTGTGTGTGTGTGTGTGCGCGCAAGTCTACTCCAGCTTGGACAGCAACACATCTGACCAGTAATTGGAATTTCGATGGGATTTAATTCATATTCAGAAGGACTCGCCTTTTAATTTTCTTTAAAAAGCTGTTAGAAATTCCTTTTGTTCAGATTGTTTTGTGTCATGAATAGTATAATGAATTCTTTTCCAGCCTAACAGGAAGCGCGAGTGAGAACATATGTGGACAGAAACAAATTAGTTTATATACTGATGTTGTTCATGTGCTAAAGTGCCATCTCTATCTTTTCATTGTTCATTAAATGTACACTCCTTGCTAATTTCTTGTTTGTGCTGTTATGTTGTTGGGTGGTGTGAATGAGTGATAGGAAGAATTGATAGAAGACACAAACAAACTACACACCTTCATACATTCATGAGACAGATCTAACAAACCCATGTACAAACACCCCTCATTCCACTCTGTGACAGTGTGAGACTGACTCCATCAGTAACTGTGTTTTCATGTCTGTCAATGTAGTACACACCTTTCAATGTGACAGTTTCGGGTCGTGACGGCTGGCTAATTTCATCATTGCCATAGTCCGCCTCTACTGTCAAGATCACAGTCTGTCCTTGACAAAGCTCATCAACTGCCAGACAAAACAAAAAAAGAAAAAAATTGTGGAAAAGTTTGTAAGCAAACATGGGAATAAATATGTTCGCCACAGAAACAATTTGAAAGATGACAAAACAACTTGAACAAAGAATCTCGTCAGATTTCACTAATAAATATTTGCTTAAAACCCTCTTCAGTATGCACTTACCTGAGCTTAGTTACGCCGAAAACCATCGGCAAGATAAGTAACTCTGTAATTTGAACATGGTTACCCAATTTAAAAATTAATTTAAAAGAGAGGAATGGAAATAATGAAATGAAAATAATTTTTAAAATTCCTACCAATATATATGTTGCTATATCATAATCGGCAAAAAAAAAAATCTTCTTCAGAACTTTCTTCCGAATCGTTGTTTATCATATCTGGAACCTCATCCCAGTCAAAATCTAGGTCACTGTCAAGCTTCATCACCCAGCACTTTCACTAAGTCTTATGCCGTAAATCCCACAAATCACAGTATCTTCATCACTAAATCTCATTATAGAACGACAAAAATCAAGGTTAGCCATGGTGAAAAACAGCATTCCGACCACAAAACTTAAAAAATTCATAACTCGAGAACTACGGCACGTATTGACTCACGGTTGTTTGCAAACGGAAGTGAATGGCTGCAGGAAGAAGGAAGTCACATTCTCACGAGAGTTCCTTTTCTATGAGAAACATGGCGGCGCACATTGTTGCCACATGTTTTACCGGGCGCTGGCAGGCGCTCAGCCTTTTGACTGTGTGATGTCCAGTTGGGCGCTAGTGGGCAGGCGCTTGTCAAGAGAGTTAATTTCACTCTGCTGTTAGGTTTTGAATACTCAAGTTTCCCTCCACGGTGCTCTTATTTCTCTCTGCACAGATGGCTTAAATCAACGATCACAAACCACTGACAGAAGTACATGTCTACACTGCTGCAAGATGACTACAGCACCTTTCATCCTACACTGCGGCTGGATGACTACAGCACCTTTCATCCTACACTGCTGCAAGATGACTACAGCACCTTTCATCCTACACTGCGGCTGGATGACTACAGCACCTTTCATCCTACACTGCGGCTGGATGACTGCAGCACCTTTCATCCTACACTGCGGCTGGATGACTACAGCACCTTTCATCCTACACTGCTGCAAGATGACTACAGCACCTTTCATCCTACACTGCTGCAAGATGACTACAGCACCTTTCATCCTACACTGCTGCAAGATGACTACAGCACCTTTCATCCTACACTGCTGCTGGATGACTACAGCACCTTTCATCCTACACTGCTGCAAGATGACTACAGCACCTTTCATCCTACACTGCTGCTGGATGACTACAGCACCTTTCATCCTACACTGCTGCAAGATGACTACAGCACCTTTCATCCTACACTGCTGCAAGATGACTACAGCACCTTTCATCCTACACTGCTGCAAGATGACTACAGCACCTTTCATCCTACACTGCTGCTGGATGACTACAGCACCTTTCATCCTACACTGCTGCAAGATGACTACAGCACCTTTCATCCTACACTGCTGCAAGATGACTGCAGCACCTTTCATCCTACACTGCAGCTGGATGACTGCAGCACCTTTCATCCTACACTGCTGCAAGATGATTACAATGTCTTTATATTCTTTTCACTCAAAGAGACTAGAAGCGCTCCTACACATTCTGTTTTCACCCTATCGTTTTGGCAGACAGCGTGACCCGCATGTAGCAGAGCCTGTCTGCATGAAACAAACACTCCGTCATTGTAGCAGCTCTAACTGACAGACTGAGACAGTTCTCTAGCTCACATGTCCCCTTTCTGCGATCTGACATCATGTCTGTTACTGACAATACACCTCTATAAACTACTGGTAGGAGCTAATGACACATGTAGATATGAAGTCAATGTCATCCTGACATGACTATCCCTCTACAGATTAGATGACTCTCATGGGTATTGAAGCACACATTCTGCACAGCAATGTCACCATTGTAAAGTTCCGCTGGACGTTTAAAGGACAGATTTATATTTCGACCGATATAGAATGGTGTTCACTTCTATACAATATCCCCTTGCATGCTGTGTCTGGACGAGACATATTGCTACAAACATCCTCAACCACCTGAAACAGGTAAGGAAACCTCATTTACCATCACGTTCAACACAATTCCTCAACCCTACGTTTGCAACGTCTAACAACATCTAACTATCAACTCACAGGTGAAACTGGTGTCGTGGGTCACCTTGGTGATCTTTCGAGACTCCTGGTAAGGCAGCATGGCTGTCACGCGGTAACTCTTGGCATCTTTTCTGGGATGCCAGCTCAGGTGCACTGAGCTGTTTGTCACCTTCCCAAGCAGCACTTCCACCGGCTCCAGGTGTCCCAGGTGGTAGGCATATCGGATCACCGCTGGCGAGCTGACCAGGCCTTCTCCTGACACCGCCCGGACCTGTCCACCAAGATCAGCACAATACAGCAGCAGCAGCATGAGTCATAATAGTAGTAGTAGCAGCAGCTGCAACAGCAGCACTAGAAGTCGTGGTAGCAGTTGTAGAAGGAGCACTGCAGCAGAAGCTGACGCAATGATAGCAGTACAGTAGCAGCAGCAGTAATAATAGAAGGACCAACAGCAGTAGTAATAATAGAAGCACCAACAGCAGTAGTAATAACAGAAGCACCATAGAAGCACCAACAGCAGTAGTAATAATAGAAGCACCAACAGCAGTAGTAATAATAGAAGCACCAACAGCAGAACAGCTGATGCAGCAGAAATAGAAGTTTATGGCGCTAAGTAAGAAGACAGCATTCCTAATTTTGTAGAAAGCCTCAGATCTCTGCTGTTTTAATGTCTACAACTACCAATCTACAGGGCACTGCCATTCCACTGATACAGCCACGCACATACCGCCTGTACATGCATTAGCAGGTGGGCTGCACAAACCCTCATGAACATGTACATATACATGTGTTCATGTGCACACATGCACACGCACACACACACACACAGCAACACACACACACACACACACACACACACACACACACACACACACGCACACACGCACAAGCACATACACACACACAAGAGTAGTGGCACAAACCATTTCAGGCAGGCACTACAGGCCGTACCCGTGTTAAGTTTATGCCCAGGTCATGCAGAATAATGGAAATAACGTAAATATATCGAGTACTGTCCTTGTCTGCATCTAGCAAATCTGATCCGTGAACCCCCCTCCTTTTCACTTGTTCCTCATTCATTTCTTTGGCTCTATCTCAGTTCCATTCCAAGGTTTTAGTTGTTCACCCATGGCCAAATTTGGCATCCAGCTCAAAGAGATAAGGGACTACCCAGGGGAAAACTTTTCACCCAGAACAAAGAAATAATGGACAGTCTGTTCATCCTGTGCTTTCACTGTTTGGAATGTTATTTGTCCTAGCTGAAGAACCCCCACCAGGTCAAAACCCATCATGTTTGTTTGGAATGTTATTTGTCCTAGCTGAAGAACCCCCACCAGGTCAAAACCCATCATGTTTGTTTGGAATGTTATTTGTCCTAGCTGAAGAACTCCCACCAGGTCAAAACCCATCATGTTTGTTTGGAATGTTATTTGTCCTAGCTGAAGAACCCCCACCAGGTCAAAACCCATCATGATTGTTTTGCAATTCCTTTGCTCCTACACTTGGCAGCCTAGTCATTCTGTTTTTGCTCCTGTTTCAATCTGCGCCAGCAGTCGTATAACTTTTAAACAAACTCTCCCTGTACTAGTTATTCATGCACTGAATAAAGGTTAAATATGCTGAATTTACACCAGGACTAATGACCAACTTCAGGGTGGGTCAGGTGAGCAGGTGCATTTGTGTGCGACTGGGGGGAAAGAGTCCAAACCCCATGCAAAACACAACCAGTGATCCTTTTGTTTCACGCAGTCAATTCCACAGTCACTCTTCTAAAACACAGCTAATCGATTTGTGCAAGTTTATCTTTCTTCATCACCTTCTTTATTCTTTTTACATTTTTTTTTTACTACTTCTTCTTTGTAGTTTTCCACTGGTTTGTAATCTCTTCAAACGAGTGGACTGTGATTTCCTCCCCTAGTTCTGCTGGATTACAGGTGGCGTGTCCTTATCATCCAGGGTGGGTGGGTGGGTGGTGAGCAGACTCTGACGGACTCAGCCAGCTGAGACAACTGGCTCTGTCCCAACAGGCAGTCCACCTCACATCACTGTGGCCAAGGAATTCACAGCAGGGCTGTCCTGCACTCTTCTCCATTTTCTTCAAATTAAACCCCTGGGTGGTTTTACTGACGACGGAACAGCTTTGTAAACCTGCACCGTTTCCTCCACTGATCTCTGCTTGGTCACCCCTGGACTGCGTTTCCTAGGAACCCCCTGGAAAGGGAACGGCCCCGTTCCTGGCATTTATCAGCACAGGGCGGGCCACCGATGTTGGGGACCATTACAGCTGGCCACTGTTTCTGCTCTTAGCTCTTTGAGTACTGAATACAGGCTGTCATTACCTCCCTTGGTTCCTGAGTTCTTACTACAGTACTATTCCTTTCATTCCTGGGTCTCTGGAGGAAATTTCACTGTAAAAGAGGTATTCATTTGAACCCAACTTCTGTTTTTCTTACATCTAAAACAATATTCATTACTACATACAGTTGTATGCAGAACTGAACACAGATTTACATCTAAAACAATATTCATTACTACATACAGTTGTATGCAGAACTGAACACAGATTTACATCTAAAACAATATTCATTACTACATACAGTTGTATGCAGAACTGAACACAGATTTACATCTAAAACAATATTCATTACTACATACAGTTGTATGCAGAACTGAACACAGATTTACATGCGAGTGAAAGACTGAACCTGAGTCTGTGCTGCGACAGACAGACAATGACAAACATGACATTCAGAGTGTCACATGTAAACAAAGTGAGACGAAGCAAAACTGCCACCCATACTTATGAAATATAAAACCACGAAACTCAAAAGCTTTCTCAAGGGAAAGGGAAGCCAGCACTAGCTTTATCTAAACATGTCCGGCAGTACCGCTAGGAGCAATCACCTGCAGGTGGACAGTTTATGAACAACCCTCATGAGGTCCCACTATCGCAGAAAAACCGGTCGGCAGGACTGTGGGAAGGGATAGGAGCCCACTGGTTTAGCTTCCTGTCCTGTTCAAGGGTACTTTTTAACCTTGCCAATAGACCGGCATGTCATATTCAAAGGGTTAATTTGAATGCATCGAAAAAGACAGGAAGAAAAATAAAAGGGAAGGAAATTAACTTGCTATAGAAAGGACAACTAGTGTCCACTCCTGATGGCATGCAGAGTCACTAACCTAAACAACAGCTTACAGGCAAAAATAAAAAAATGAATTTTAAGCTACAAATTGTGACCAGAGAGAATAAAAAAAATGTATTAGGCTCTTTAGAATTAAACTGGAAAATTGGTCACAAAGGAAAACAAAGAAAAAGAAGAAAAAGAAGAAAAAGAAGCTGATTTCAGAAAAGAAAAAGAAAAAAGCGCAGAGTGACAGTTTGGGGAAATTACTAACACAGATAAACTCCTCTTTGACAGGGATACAATAAACAGTGAAAGACCTCTCAGCACTTGCACCCTCTGGGGTTAATGTTTTCATACAATGAATTCTTTGGTTGTGCGAGGCATCAGTGTGTGTCCCGCACAACAGTACACAAACACATGACAAGTGTATGAACACAGGCCAGCATTCACAATCACAGACGCAGAGGGAAGGAGTGACAAAGCCCAAAGCCTGTTACCATCAATTTGTAGGAAGTGGAATACTGCAAGTCCTCCAGCATGTAGTGCAGCACATCTGTGTTCCTGACGTATGAGTGATTGGTCTTCACCTCCACCACCTCCACCTGTCACAATCACCACTGCAATCAATACATCATCACCACTGCAATCAACACATCATCACCACTGCAATCAGTGTGTTATCACTAACAGTTCATCACCTGTCCCAATCACTACAGCAGTCAATACATCATCACTAACAGTTCATCACCTGTCCCAATCACTACAGCAGTCAATACATCATCACTAACAGTTCATCACCTGTCACAGTCACTACAACAACCAATACATCATCACTAACGGTTCATCACCTGTCCCAATCACTACAACAGTTAATACATCATCAGTAACAGTTCATCACCTGTCACAGTCACCACAGCAACCAATACATCATCACTAACAGTTCATCACCTGTCCCAGTCACTACATCAGTCAACACATCATCACTAACAGTTCATCACCTGTCACAGTCACCACAGCAACCAATACATTATCGCTAACAGTTAATCACCTGTCACAGTCACTACAGCAACCAACACATCATCACAAACAGTTCATCACCTGTCACAGTCACCACAGCAACCAATACATCATCACTAACAGTTCATCACCTGTCACAGTCACCACAGCAACCAATACATCATTACTAACAGTTCATCACCTGTCCCAATCACTACAACAGTCAATACATCATCAGTAACAGTTCATCACCTGTCACAGTCACCACAGCAACCAATACATCATCACTAACAGTTCATCAACTGTCACAGTCACCACAGCAGTCAATGCATCATCACTGACAGTTCATCACCTGTCACAGTCACCACAGCAACCAATACATCATTACTAACAGTTCATCACCTGTCACAGTCACCACAGCAACCAATACATCATCACTAACAGTTCATTATCTGTCCCAATCACTACAGCAGTCAATACATCATCACTAACAGTTCATCACCTGTCCCAATCACTACAGCAGTCAATACATCATCACTAACAGTTCATCACCTGTCCCAATCACTACAGCAACCAATACATCATCACAAACAGTTCATCACCTGTCACAGTCACCACAGCAACCAATACATCAACACTAAGAGTTCATCACCTGTCACAGTCACCACAGCAACCAATACATCAACACTAAGAGTTCATCACCTGTCACAGTCACCACAGCAACCAATACATCAACACTAAGAGTTCATCACCTACAGCAACCAGTACATCAACACTAACAGTTCATCACCTGTCACAGTCACCACAGCAACCAATACATCATCACAAACAGTTCATCACCTGTCACAGTCACCACAGCAACCAATGCATCATCACAAACAGTTCATAACCTGTCACAGTCACCACAGCAACCAATACATCATCACAAACAGTTCATCACCTGTCATAGTCACCACAGCAACCAATACATCATCACAAGCAGTTCATCACCTGTCACAGTCACCACAGCAACCAATACATGATCACTAAGAGTTCATCACCTGTCACAGTCACCACAGCAACCAATACGTCATCACAAACAACAGAAGCAAATCTTTGAAGACTCTAATGCATCACTGACTAGATCCACCACAGGAATCTTCTTCCTCCCATAAGCCCATGAAGAATCACCGAGGCACCATGCTGCAGAACTGTACTTCAAATCTTCTTCCTCCCATAAGCCCATGAAGAATCACCGAGGCACCATGCTGCAGAACTGTACTCCAAATCTTCTTCCTCCCATAAGCCCATGAAGAATCACCGAGGCACCATGCTGCAGAACTGTACTTCAAATCTTCTTCCTCCCATAAGCCCATGAAGAATAACTGAGGCACCAGGCTGAAGAACTGTACTCCAAATCTTCTTCCTCCCATAAGCCCATGAAGAATCACCGAGGCACCAGGCTGAAGAACTGTACTCCAAGTTGCTGCAGTTCAGTCTGCTGACTTCCAAGGCCTGGGCCTCAGCCAATTGTTCTCCCTGTGGAGTCTGCAGTGTTGTCGGTCCATCCCTTTGATCTTCCTGTCTCCACCCCCCCCCCCCCCCCCCCAAATTCCCTCCCTCAGTTCCTGGAGGACTGTTGAAGCACAGCCCTTGGGTCGTGTAACATGACCATACGAACGCTGTTTTCACTTCTTCATCATGTCAGCAGGTCCGCATATGGTCCGACGTGCCGCTCGACAGGCGGCACTTCTTTCTTGATCAGCATATTTGATGTTCAGCATCTTGCCGTAGCTCCTGATTCTCCATGGTTTGGATTCTCCTTTCCACATCAGTGGCCTGGGTCCATGTCTCACATGCACACAGGAGGACGGAATGTTCCAGAGCACACAGGAGCCTGATCTAGTGCGTCATGGAGATGTTACTCTCCTTCTACATAGCTTTAAATCCTCACAGTGCCAACATCGTTTTTTATCTGCCCAGGAAAGGATTTCTGGTCTGAAGTGCGTCATGGAGATGTTACTCTCCTTCTACATAGCTTTAAATCCTCACAGTGCCAACATCGTTTTTTTATCTGCCCTGGAAAGGATTTCTGGTCTGAAGTGCGTCATGGAGATGTTACTCTCCTTCTACATAGCTTTAAATCCTCACAATGCCAACATCGTTTTTTTATCTGCCCAGGAAAGGATTTCTGGTCTGAAGTGCGTCATGGAGATGTTACTCTCCTTCTACATAGCTTTAAATCCTCACAGTGCCAACATCGTTTTTTATCTGCCCAGGAAAGGATTTCTGGTCTGAATCCCTGATTGTTAACAATGGATCTCAAGTACCTGAACTGTTGAAAGGCCCAGCTTTTTTCCATGGCTATTTCTATCAACAGTGATGAGGCTTGTGGCTGGCCATCAACTTGACCTTCTCACTGATAACTTTTTATTCTGTTTCTGCTTCATGTTTCAGCCAGTCTTTTAATAAGCTTGAAGAGGTTTGTTCACCAGTAAAGGATAGTACTTCTCTTGGTCCTATCCGCAGCTTTGGGTGTATGTTTTTCTTGCCTGCCCTTTGGTCGACTCTGGGGAAAGGTCCATGATGGTGAGGAAAGACTCGCTGACCGCAGGGAAAGTCCTATTCACAATGGAAAAGAATGTGACCTGGGATTCTCTTCAGAGAGCACATAAGACCTCATGGCCAAAGCTTGACTGTGTCTGGAGTTGTACTGTCACCACCTGTCAGCGGAACAGCAACAAGTGAGGCTATGAGATGCACATGGCAGTTGCTTGACAGTAGCGTTTTTTGCCAGTGGGCTCTGCAGTCATGAAATATGGGCTGGTGGTGGGAACGCTCCTGTGGATCTTCTGTCGAGTCACATCCTGTGTCCATTACACAATGGCATCTGCCAGGGAGCAACTGTGTCCCTACATGTCTCTATGGAATGCCCTGTGCGTGCCTGCACCCTATGTGAACACAGCGCAGACTTCCTAGGATGGTGCAGGATTGCTCCCAGCTGCTTTGTTCAGCAGTTGAGGACAGTACTTCCCTGGGTCCTACCCCGACTTTCGGGTGCATCTTTTTCTTTTTCTTGTTCACTGCCTGCCAGGTCACTGATGTCATGTGCACTGTGCATTCCTGGAAAGCATTGAAAAGTGTGGGAGACACAAGGCAGCCCTGACAAACTCCAGGTAAGTAAGGAACCACTGTCCACTGGCACCCTGTGTGAGCACTGCACTGGTTGCACTGACAGACAGTTGCATGATCGGAGTTCACCAGCTTTCCCCTGTGCTCCAGTTCTTCACTGTGGCCCTCAGCCCCTCTGGCCAGACTCTGTTGAATGCCTCCCTGAGGTCTAAGTAGACAGGGCAGACTGTCCTCTCATACTGGAAATGCTTGTCACAAAGGGTGCTCAGTGACAGATGTGTGCCATGGCACTTCTGCCTTCATACAATCCAGCCTGTTCTTCAGCAATAGTGATACCTGCAAGTCGTTGTTAACAACTAAGAATGACTATCAGTGTTACTTTGCACCATGAGGCAGTGTTCCTATGGGGTTCAGGGGGCAACATGCTCTGAAGCTGTCAGCTCTTTGCTATTTAACAGCTCTGCACTGGTATGTCCTGGCTCTGACCACATCATTTTGACCACTGAGAGAAATCCACAGCAGTAAAAGTAAATATGTAGCCAAGAGTCATTTTAATGGCCTATGCATTCACTTTGTGTCATGCGCACGGGCACAGAGAGAGAGAAAGAGAGAGAGAGAGAGAGAGAGAGAGAGAGACACACACACACATACACACACACACACATATGCACACACATCCCTCGGTGAGAATTTCCCTTCCCTCCAGTCCTTTTTCTTCCTCCTCCTCTCCCTCCTCTTCCCACCAACCCAACCCCCTTCCCTGCACCCCCTTTCCAGTGCATCCCAGCCCTCCCTTTCCTCCCCTCCCTCCCCCTTCTCTGCTGCCTCCGTCTCCCCTCCCTCCAGTTAGTGGCAGCGGTACTGACGGTGTAGTGGAGGTGGTAGCTGTTGGGGTGGGCGGGAGGTTGCCAGGTCAAGCGGACCACTGCAGCATCGATATCCATGGCTTCGTCCACCTTCAGACTGCGAGGATGGGAAGGGCCTGTGACACACACAGCACACACAGTATATACATCCATCAGCAGGAACTGATGTGCATGTGTGCATGTGCGTCTGTGCGTGCATGGGCATGCGTGAGTGTGCATGCATGTCGGTGTGTGTAAGTGTGTGTGTGTGTGTGTGTGTGTGTAAATGAGTACCCATTTGTATCATCATGTGCCCACATCAGTGTGTGTGTGTGTCTGTGTGAGTGGGTATATGTTTGTGCATGTATGTGTGTGTGAGTGTGCACACACATACAGAAATATTCAAAATGCAGCAGTTTTCAAACACACTAACCTGCCCAACTAGTAATCCCTCTTCCCTACTGGACATGAAGGCAAGCCCTACCCATTAGTATCCCCACAGAAAGTCTGGGACTCCAATGTCTTCTCCTCTGCAAAGCCAACCTTTACAGCTGATGAACAGTTTACTTCCATTTAAGAAAAATAGGTGAAAACTGAAAAACGAAAAAACATAAAAGAGTAAACAAAGCCTGTGCAGTCTAGGGTATGGAATTCGTCAACAGGCAAGCAAATAGGCAAGGTCACTACATACAGTGATGAAAACAATCAGCTATCAGATTCTACTTCATCACTGCTTCATCAGCATTGACACTCCTGAACGACATGTCGTCAGTGTCAGATAAAAAGGGTCCGGGAGGAAAAACTCTTCATCGCTGTCGCATATGTTGTGTGCCAACTACCAATACTTCCATCTCTATGCTTGTGCTTGCTGTGACCTCTCTATTGTCTGCTATAGACTACGCCTGCCTCTTTTAACCCAATGCCTACCCGATCGACCAGGATCGACTGCAAGATCAACCGCTGCATACTCGGTCAACTACTTTCACTTTCACTATCACATATCCCAGAATGCAATTGTGACAGAAGAATCTTCCAGCACTTCCGTTTCTGGATGCCATTTTGGTTTTTGTTGCAAGAGTTTTGGTTGAGTAGTTTTGCTGCTGTGAATTTTCAAAGTTCGGCCTTTTCTTTCGCGAAGATTTTCGGGAAAATGGCGGATCAAGTAACTATGCAACTTGTAGAATTCATTTTCTGATGTGATAGTGATGAAGAGAGCATATTTTAGGGCTACACTCTTGAAGAAGATTTGAAGCGAGACGATTCAGACGTCGATCTTGACCTAGTTATAAATAAAGATCAACTGCTGACTGATTTTGAGGCCGGAATCGATAATGATTCGGGCAATGACAATGACGATGTCGAACTGCCCACTGCTGCTGGGCCCAGCACCCCCCCACCAAAAAGAAGATTCGAAAAACAAAAGTTGCTAGAGATTCTTTAATTGTTGACTGGAGTGGTAGGCTACAAGAAGTGAAGTCCCCAAAAAGTTTCGTTTGTTTTGACAGCCAGGAAACCGGGTCCGTCAGTGAGAGAGTCCCATGATATGCCTGTGGGAGCGTCACCTTTAGTCTTTTGATTTCAGAGGAATTTTGGCAGACTTTTAACGAGAAACAAATTTATTTGCTGCACAAAAGCAAGCAAAAAAGGATGAGTATAAACTCTGGCCTAAATTAAAAACTGCCTCGTTTATCAAAAAGCAAAGAGGAGATGGACAAGAGGTACATCATCACCACAATGTGTGTGTGTCAGTGGGGGGGTGGGGGGGGTGGATTGCTTAGTGCACTTGTGCAAAAGCACATTTATGCTGAATTCCATCACAATTTCAAGTCCAGTATCCAGTAATCTGTTTGTGTTATTTTTTTCCCCTAAGTAGTTAGAAGACAAATCTTCTCATATGTGATGCCTTCAGTTTAACAAAATTGTTGAAGTTTGGGTTTTTTTTGTCCTTCACCACAAAAGTTGATTATTTAGTGTGCAGACCATATAGAATGACTTCATTTTGTTCCTGAAGAATTCAGTACATTGTTTAGACTTGGAAAATCACTAAGTGCTCCTAATCCATGACATTCTGTGGGTACAGTGAATTTAGAAAAAATTGTTTTAGCTTCGACAACACCGAAGTACAGTTAGTCTGTTCGGTTGTTTTTTTTTCCCCTCATGTACCAGTTCACTATATATAGGAAAAAATGGCTGGATTGGATGGAGTGATATCTTTGAATTTTTTTCATTACTTTTATAGAATAGATGAGTTAAAAGCAATTTTTTTTTGATTGAGGTTTCTTTATGGCAAGTGTGTAAGTGTTGTGGAGTTGCCTCCCTTGGCATGGTATTCTCATAGTCATGTAGCACAAAGTCATGCGCTAGGCAGAGGGTTAAACCGTTCACCGTGGCAGTTTTCTGCACTTGGAAAGTTCACCACCCTGAATAGGCAACCGTCAGACTGTTGAGCTGTTCTGCTGCACAGCGGCCTGATTCACAGCCTTCAGTCTGAAATCCATGTCACCGGTTTGCTTATCCACTACAGCATTTTTGTTTGTCATGTTGTGCTGATGACAGACTGAGAAAGTACAAATGATATTCAGCTGTGGTCAACGACACTCTTCTACATGTTGCTCATCTGTGAATCTTTCTCTGTGGAACACTTTCTACATGTTGCTCATCTTTCTCTGTGGAACCATATATTTAAAGTTTTCCTGATCTACTGCAGATCAGGGAAGATAACTCCATGGCAAGCTAAGAACAGAAAAGGAAAAAAATCCATAAATAGGTCGCTGCCAGTGTAGCAGCCAAAGGGGCCAGAGTTCAGGATAAAAAAAGTAGCAGTTTATAGCTTGAAAAGTATGGTACTATACCATACCACACACACCATTGCACTATATTACTCAACACCACACTATACCACGGTATACCATGTAACTCAACACCAAGATACAACATGCTACTCAACACTACACCACGCCACACCATGGTATACAACGCTCTATTCTGCACCATGCTACTTGCCATACCACCATCCCACGCTACATCACAGTATAGAATGCTCAACCACACCCAACACCTTCCCCACCACCCCCTCCTCTCCCCCCGCCCGTTCTTACATCCAGGGCGGGTGGTGACATGAATGGGTGGCGAGGGGTAGCTGGTTTGAGGGCTGA
>CM065743.1:48962552-48970052 GCA_033310375.1 Conus canariensis | reverse complement strand
AGCTGCTACCATTTCTCAATGCCTTTCTTACGACATTCCCAAAAAATCTAAGGGCAAGGCTCCCCTTAAGAGGACGGAGCCGGGCTAAGAAATCTCGTTCCATCTCTCCCTCACCTACCCCTTCAGTCAGCTTGCCTCCTTCACCTCGGGCGCCTGGCGACACCTCCTTCTATCATGCTGAGTGGCGTGACCTTCAGCCCCTGGGGAACCTTACCAAGGCACGAACCAGCACAGGTGACGGGATGCGCCCGGAATCACCGCCCGTCACTCGCCTCCACGGGCTGTCGGACCATAGTTTCCCCCACTAGTCGTCCACATGCTCGCGACGCTCTCCCCAACCGTGCCCGCGTGCATTGGCAAAGCCAGTATATTGCATAATCACAAATTCTCCTCAACTCACTAAGCCAGAAATCCTGATCCTGATGTCAGAGGCAAACATAACGAGAAGACAGCCAGTTGATAAAAAAAAAAACAACTGCTGCCTGCCTTGAGAATATTTCGCAGTCACAGAACATGAAGAAATGATGAATTGAAACCTGGAAGACGATAAATCAAATAAACCTAGAACTGAGCGATTTCAATTTCAGACTTTGTGTGCATGTGTGTGTGTGTGTGTGTGTCAGTGTGTGTGTGTGTGTGTGTGTGTGTGTGTGTGTGTGTGTGTGTGTGTGTGTGTGTGTGTGTTGCTCATGTGTGTGATTTATTTTTCCCCGAAGAAATCAGACACAACATTCTTTGCATCAACGATCAAAGTACAATCAAAAGCTCTCTTCTCCAACCTCCCCATAAAGACAGTGGTCCTTTGCACCAACCCAACAGTAGTCCAGTCTCACTGGCTGCAGGTTCTCCACAGCCACAGACTTCATCGACCTGGCACACCTTGACCATCATCATCACTAGTGTTCTTTCTGACACAACAGACACTTACTGTCACTGTCTCACACCCGACAGACCTCTCTCCTGCCCTGAGGGAAGGGTGTGAAACAGCAGAAATCCTGGCAGTCCCTTTCCTGCCCCAAACTCTGAGAGGACAAGCAGAAGATAGAAGTAGATGACCAATTCATTATCACAAATGTTACGAAGGAGCAGCTCACCATTCACCCAACATCGCACTGCTGACGGGCAGTAGGAGGAGGTGAGACTGAACACTGGCCTGTCAGGCAGTATGAAGAGGTGAGACTGAACACTGGCTTGTCAGGCAGTATGAAGAGGTGAGACTGAACACTGGCCTGTCAGGCAGTAGGTAGAGGTGAGACTGAACACTGGCCTGTCAGGCAGTATGAAGAGGTGAGACTGAACACTGGCTTGTCAGGCTGTATGAAGAGGTGAGACTGAACACTGGCCTGTCAGGCAGTATGAAGAGGTGAGACTGAACACTGGCCTGTCAGGCAGTATGAAGAGGTGAGACTGAACACTGGCTTGTCAGGCAGTAGGTAGAGGTGAGACTGAACACTGGCTTGTCAGGCAGGAGGTAGAGGTGAGACTGAACACTGGCTTGTCAGGCAGTAGGTAGAGGTGAGACTGAACACTGGCTTGTCAGGCTGTATGAAGAGGTGAGACTGAACACTGGCCTGTCAGGCAGTATGAAGAGGTGAGACTGAACACTGGCTTGTCAGGCAGTAGGTAGAGGTGAGACTGAACACTGGCTTGTCAGGCAGTAGGTAGAGGTGAGACTGAACACTGGCTTGTCAGGCAGTAGGTAGAGGTGAGACTGAACACTGGCTTGTCAGGCTGTATGAAGAGGTGAGACTGAACACTGGCTTGTCAGGCTGTATGAAGAGGTGAGACTGAACACTGGCTTGTCAGGCAGTAGGTAGAGGTGAGACTGAACACTGGCTTGTCAGGCAGTAGGTAGAGGTGAGACTGAACACTGGCTTGTCAGGCAGTAGGTACAGGTGAGACTGAACACTGGCTTGTCAGGCTGTATGAAGAGGTGAGACTGAACACTGGCTTGTCAGGCAGTAGGTAGAGGTGAGACTGAACACTGGCTTGTCAGGCAGTAGGAAGAGGTGAGACTGAACACTGGCTTGTCAGGCTGTAGGAAGAGGTGAGACTGAACACTGGCTTGTCAGGCAGTAGGAAGAGGTGAGACTGAACACTGGCTTGTCAGGCTGTATGAAGAGGTGAGACTGAACACTGGCTTGTCAGGCTGTATGAAGAGGTGAGACTGAACACTGGCTTGTCAAGAAGGGGAGGAGCCATCAGGACTTCTGGACATGGGGAAAGGGTCACAGAAAGATGAACAGGAAAGAGGGACTGGAGGTTTGTATGCTGACAGAGTGATTGGAGGTTTGTATGCTGACAGTGATTGGAGGTTTGTATGCTGACAGTGATTGGAGGTTTGTATGCTGACAGAGTGATTGGAGGTTTGTATGCTGACAGTGATTGGAGGTTTGTATGCTGACAGAGTGACTGGAGGTTTGTATGCTGACAGTGATTGGAGGTTTGTATGCTGACAGAGTGATTGGAGGTTTGTATGTTGACAGAGTGATTGGAGGTTTGTATGCTGACAGAGATTGGAGTTTGTATGCTGACAGTGATTGGAGGTTTGTATGCTGACAGAGTGATTGGCGGTTTGTATGCTGACAGTGATTGGAGGTTTGTATGCTGACAGTGATTGGAGGTTTGTATGCTGACAGAGTGATTGGAGGTTTGTATGCTGACAGAGCAATTGGAGCTTTGTATGCTGACAGATTGATTGGAGGTTTGTATGCTGACAGACAACAAACGACTAGTTTCTTTCTCCTCCCTGAGAATGTGAACAGTGAGCAGAAGAAGATGCAGTGCTGGCCACTGATGAGCGAAAGAAACATGTCACACTTCCACATCCAAAACACACTCCTGACTGGACCAACGATACACGGGTTAGACAAGCAATACTTCTGCACTGAAGCCACCCTCTGCCTCTGGTTGACAATGTCATGGCCAGGAGAGGACCAGCTGCCATGGTGGTGCAAGCCTGTTTAAACCACAGATGAAATCACAGCAATAACCCTCCACTCTCCTCTGCCTGTCTTCAGCCAACAGAGAGCAGAAGCACTCACAGAGAACTGGCACTGAAAACCTGCTGCAGCACTGCTCAGATTCGTTAATGGACACCCACAGAGAAAGAGAAGAGGACTGAAGTGAAGCCCCATGAGCCCAGTCACACAGCATCAACACAGATCATTCCACAGACAGATTCTGGAACTAAACATTCACAGGCAATTGCTCTTAAGTCTCTTTCAGTCAGTTTATCCAAACTAGGTCAGTGCATCAAGCCTGGTTAGATAAAAAAAAAAAAAAAAAATTTAATACTTTCTCTGTACCCACTTTTCTAATGCGTTGCACACATACGCACACCTTCACACACAACAAAGCCAGGGACTTACAGGCATAGCACATGTTCTCATCCGTGCCATCAGCACACTCCCTCTGTCCATTGCAGACATACATCATCGGAATCAAGGCCCCAGAGTAGCGGCACAGGAAGTTTGTTCCGTTCTGAATTTCTGCAACCACACAGAAACACATCTGTTTGTAACACAATGAAATTGAATCAATCATTATGGCAACTTTCAGCACAGGTGTTAACGTAGCCAGAGTGCTGTACACTGCCTGCATGCTCCTGACATAGTTCATCACAGGTTTTTTTCCCAAGGGAGGTCCAAGACTCTGGACGTCATAAATCCCTTGACTCTCTCAGAACGCCTCAGTTCTCCTCAATCTGTTAATTCACATCACTCCTTTGAAAGGATCAGTAGCAGCTTTTTCCCTCGAAAGTACACAGAGACAGACAGCAAAAATGACTGAATTCTAGTTTTAGTTTTTGGTTGTTTAAAAC
Organism: Conus canariensis; assembly: GCA_033310375.1. Taxonomy (NCBI): domain Eukaryota; kingdom Metazoa; phylum Mollusca; class Gastropoda; order Neogastropoda; family Conidae; genus Conus; species Conus canariensis. The sequence continues at coordinate 48,966,229 of CM065743.1, read as the reverse complement.
CCAGCTGAAAATGCAGGGCCTTTTGAGGGTTGTCAAGTGGTGCAACTCAAACCATGCAATTCTAACATGAGATGAAAAAAAGAACAAAAATTAGTTGTGGCAAGTATGCCAGAAAACTTTCCACACACACACACACACACACACACACAGATGTACAGGTGCATGTGCATGGATGAGAGTGTGTGTGTGTGTGTGTGTGTGTGCGTTTGTGCGCGAGTACACATGCCCACACATGCATGTGTTCAAACATATGTGCATGCGTGCATGCCAAAGTAAGCACATGTGCGCACACATTCAACACCAGAATGTGTGTGTGTGTATTTGTGTGTGTGTGTGTGTGTGTGTGTGTGTGTGTGTGGTGTGTGTGTGTGTGAGACAGTGTGTGTGTGTGTGTGTGTGTGTGTGTGTGTGTGTGTGTGTGTGTATTGTGTGTGTGAATGTGTGTGTGTGAATAATGTGTGTGTGTGTGTGTGTGTGTGTGTGTGTGTGTGTGTGTGTGTGTGTGTGTGTGTGAGTGTGTGTACGTGTGCCTGCCTGCCTGCCTGCATGCATGCATGTATGTGTGCCTGTGTGTACATGTGTATGTGTGGAGGGGGCAATGAGAGAGCACATAATGCAGCCCATCTTCTGTTGAGTTCAAGACTCACCCAGATCCAGAATGTGGCAATGAGAGAGCACATAATGCAGCCCATCTTCTGTTGAGTTCAAGACTCATTCAGATCCAGGATGTAGCAGCCAGGGGAGGTAGCGATAACAATCACACCCTATGTAATAGTCAAACCCTGGACTTATGTCTAGATTGATGCTTTCACGGCAAGTACTTCAATTTTGCCGTAAATGCACAGGACTGTTGCTTATACATGTAGGCAACATTATAAGCCATTGTTCAGGATGCATAAAAAAAAAGACAAAGTGTTCCAACTTACGTGGTGGTGTCACAGTTCCACCTGCACAACAAACAACACAGTGAGTCATCCTGAACAGAGCAGAAAAAAACAGGACAGGACAGGACAGGACAGAAAAGAAGAGAACAGGACTGGACACAAAAGAAGAGAATAGGACAGGACAGAAAAGAAGAGAATAAGACAGGACAGAAAAGAAGAGAATAGGGCAGGACAGAAGAGAAGAGAATAGGGCAGGACAGGAGAGAAGAACAGGCCAAGACAGGACAGGACAGAAGAGAAGTGAAGAGAAGAGAAGAGAAGAGAACACGACAGAAGAGAATAGAACAGAAGAGAACAGGACAAGACAGGACAGGACAGGACAGAAGAGAAGAGAAGAGAAGAGAAGAAACAGGACAGAAGAGAAGTGAAGAGAAGAGAACAGGACAGAAGAAAAGAGAAGGTGAAGAGAAGAGAACAGGACAGAAGAAAAGAGAAGTGAAGAGAAGAGAACAGGACAAGAAGGACAGAAGAGGAAGAGAAGAGAGAGAAGAGAAAAGAAAAGGAAGAGAGAAGAAGGACAGAGAAGAAGAGAAGAAGAGAGAGAAAGGACAGAAGAAAAGAGAAGTGAAGAGAAGAGAACAGGACAGAGAAGGACAGGCAAGAGAAGAGAAGAGAAGAGAAGAGAAAGAAGAGGAAGAGAAGAGAGGAAGAAGAGACAGGAGACAGGACAGAAAGGACAGACAGAGAAAAGAGAAGAGAAGAGAAGAGAAAGAGGACAGAAGAAAAGAGAAGTGAAGAGAAGAGAACAGGACATGACAGGACATGAAGGACAGGACAGAAGAGAAGAGAAAGAGAAGAGAAGAAGAGAAGAGGACAGAAGAAAAGAGAAGTGAAGAGAAGAGAACAGGACATGACAGGACAGAAAGGACAGGACAGAAGAGAAGAGAACGAGAAGAGGACAGAAGAAAGAGAAGAGAACAGACAGAAGAAAAGAGAAGTGAAGAGAAAGAGAAGGACAGGACAGGACAGGACAGGACAGGACAGACAGGACAGGAAGAAGAAGAGAAGAGAAGAGAAGAGAAGAGAAGAGAAGAGAAGAGAAGAAGAAAGAGAAGTGAAGAGAAGAGAACAGGACATGACAGGACATGACAGAAGAGAAGAGAAGAGAAGAGAAGAGAAGAGAAGAGAACAGGACAGAAGAGAAGAGAAGTGAAGAGAAGAGAACAGGAACAGGACAGAAACAGAAAGGAAAGAGAAGCGGAAGAGAAGAGAAGAGAAGAGAAACACGACAGGACAGGACAGAAGAGAAGAGAAGAGAAGGAGAGAACACGACAGAAGAGAAGTGAAGAGAAGAGAACACGACAGAAGAGAAGAGAAGAGAACACGACAGAAGAGAAGTGAAGAGAAGAGAACAGAACAGAACAGGACAGAAGAGAAGAGAAGAGAACACGACAGAAGAGAAGTGAAGAGAAGAGAAGAGAACAGAACAGGACAGAAGAGAAGAGAAGAGAACACGACAGAAGAGAAGTGAAGAGAAGAGAACAGGACAGGACAGGTCAGAAGAGAAGAGAACACGACAGAAGAGAAGTGAAGAGAAGAGAACAGGACAGGACAGAACAGAAGAGAACAGGACAGAAGAGAAGTGAAGAGAAGAGAAGAGGACAGGACAGGACAGAAGAGAACAGGACAGAAGAGAAGTGAAGAGAAGAGAAGAGAACAGGACAGGACAGAACAGAAGAGAACAGGACAGAAGAGAAGTGAAGAGAACAGGACAGAAGAGAAGTGAAGAGAAGAGAACAGGACAGGACAGGACAGAAGAGAACAGGACAGAAGAGAAGTGAAGAGAAGAGAGGACAGGACAGGACAGAAGAGAACAGGACAGAAGAGAAGTGAAGAGAAGAGAACAGGACAGGACAGGACAGAAGAGAAGAGAAGAGAAGAGAACAGGACAGAAGAGAAGTGAAGAGAAGAGAAGAGAACAGGACAGGACAGGACAGAAGAGAAGAGGACAGAAGAGAAGTGAAGAGAAGAGAAGAGGACAGGACAGGACAGAAGAGAACAGGACAGAAGAGAAGTGAAGAGAAGAGAAGAGAACAGGACAGGACAGGACAGAAAAGAGAAGAGAACACGACAGAAGAGAAGAGAAAACAGGACAGGACAGGACAGAAGAGAACACGACAGAAGAGAAGAGAAGTGAAGAGAAGAGAAGTGAAGAGAAGAGAACAGGACAGGACAGGACAGAACAGAACATGTATATTGACGTAAAAGTCACAAAGATTCACTTGACAAATCATGTTACCTGTAGCCTAGTGTAACCTACAAGTTAGTCTGAAATGGGCATATGTTGCAGACTATGCAAAACAATGTGGTCACGTAACCGCCTGCAAATGCACACAGTCGACACATGCTGTGATCTGCCTTGATCTGAAGATCACCATTTGCTGGCCACTGTAGTCGGCTGGGCTATAAACAAGATCAGGTGATCAACGCTTCCAGCAATCTCTGTCGACCTACACACTGACACTGACCTCAGATCACTGTATACAGTCTAGTCACACCAGTAGCTGCCAACACTGATACTGACCTACCTAGGATGTTTTATAGTGTTTCTCACACCCATTGGCATGGGATGAAAAGACAAAAAGAGCTGCCTTGTTGTCTCCGTAATGGGAGTTGGACAGACAGATCCACACAGAGCCTGGACCTACCCAGACACAGGTTGTTGTGATCAAAGGAACAGGAATTGCCAATGCTGGTGTCGTTGGAGAAACAACCTGCACACACACACACACA
>CM065743.1:48857552-48960052 GCA_033310375.1 Conus canariensis | reverse complement strand
TTTCCTCCACTCCAGCTCAGTATGACCTTCACCCAATGGCTGAATGACCACACCTTTCCTCCAGTCCAGCTCAGTATGACCCTGACCCCATGGCTGAATGACCACACCTTTCCTCCACTCCAGCTCTGTATGACCCTGACCCAATGGCTGAATGACCACACATTTCCTCCAGTCCAGCTCAGTATGACCCTCACCCAATGGCTGAATGACCACACCTTTCCTCCACTCCAGCTCAGTATGACCCTGACCCAATGGCTGAATGACCACACCTTCCATCCAGTCAAGCTCAGTATAACCCTGACCCAATGGCTGAATGACCACACCTTCCATCCAGTCCAGCTCAGTATGACCCTGACCCAATGGCTGAATGACCACACCTTTCCTCCACTCCAGCTCTGTATGACCCTCACCCAATGGCTGAATGACCACACCTTCAATCCAGTCCAGCTCAGTATGACCCTGACCCAATGGCTGAATGACCACACCTTCCATCCAGTCCAGCTCAGTATGACCCTCACCCAATGGCTGAATGACCACACCTTTCCTCCACTCCAGCTCAGTATGACCCTCACCCAATGGCTGAATGACACCTTTCCTCCAGTCCAGCTCTGTATGACCCTGACCCAATGGCTGAATGACCACACCTTTCCTCCAGTCCAGTTCAGTATGCCCCTGACCCAATGGCTGAATGACCACACCTTTCCTCCAGTCCAGCTCAGTATGACCCCTGACCCAATGGCTGAATGACCACACCTTTCCTCCAGTCCAGCTCAGTATGACCCTCACCCAATGGCTGAATGACCACACCTTTCCTCCACTCCAGCTCAGCATGACCCTGACCCAATGGCTGAATGACCACACCTTTCCTCCAGTCCCGCTCAGTATGACCCTCACCCCATGGCTGAATGACCACACCTTTCCCGACACTGAAGAGGGAAGCTCCAAACCGAAGAATAGCTGCAACACCAGTTCATTTCTCCTGAGATGTTAGACAGCTTACCTTCAACTGTAATTAGCTGACATGGGGAGGTTTCTTTCCTGTCAAGGACATGTGAATACATATTGCCTACACCTACTGAAAGAAAGCAGACGATGCAGTGGGATTTTGTTGTCGTGCATCTCACCACATGCTGCTGGCTTCTACAGCAAGGAAGCAGTTTTGAAGCGGTCTGACTCAATGTAGCAGTAATGTAAGTACAGATACCGCTCATATCTACGACATGAAACCAGCTGTCAGTGAAACTCTTCGTTGTAATGGCTTATGTACACATACTGCCAAAAGCTACTGCAAGCCTTTTAAAATGATTTCGGAGCTTTCAAAATGCTATTATTTACAAAGATGCTTCAAAATGGAACAAAAACAAAAAACAAAACAAATAAAAAAAAACCCTCAAAAACAAAAGCAGTCAATATCTGAGCTGTGTAGTCAGTATGAATGAATCTCTGAATTCAAAATCCTGTTGCAAATAGCCATGTAAACATCCTAGTTATTAATTATCACCATCATCATCTAAACAGCCGCTCTGATACCCTTGTTACCATGTGTCACCATCATCATCCTTCTTACTGCTTTTCTCATTATCAGCGTCATTACTACATTGAGAATTTTTTCTTTTTTTCTCCATGGACTCGGAAGAAGGTGTCTGTTGGTCTCCTTACTTTGGCAGCCCTGTTCATCGGAGTGGTCACTGCAGTCATGGTGGCCGTTGCAGCGCTGTGATGGTGGGACACAGCCTCCACTGAGGACGCACACAAAGTGGTCACTGGGGCAGGTCTCTGTATCTGGTACACACAGAGCACCCTCTCCAGGTTACCAGTCATTCTTTAATATGTATGTATATAAATATATATATTTTTTTTTAAAAAACCAATAAGAAGACACACACACACAATACACACATCCATGTTCATACACTCACATTAACATGCAGTGTACGGTGTTCATATGCAAGCGCACATAAGTACACACACACACACACAACAACACACACACATCAAAGACACAAACATGCATAAAAAATCACATAACTCTCATCATACACACAAACCAAACCACTCTTTTTCTCATTAACACACACACACACACTCACTCGCACTCATACACACACACAAGCACACACACACACTATCACTCTTTTTCTCTCTCTTTCACACACACAAATCACTTTCTCTCCACACACTCTCTCTGTCTCTCTCTCTCTCTCATGCACACACATTCTCTCTCTCGTGTGTGCACTCACACATGCATATATACATACATACATATACATGCACACTCATCAATCTTTCTCCTACTCTCTCACACAAACACACCTCTCTCTCTCTCTCTCTCTGACGCACACACACACACACACACACACCACTCTATCTCTCTCTCTCTCCCTCACACACACACAGGCACACACACATACACACACACACACACACACACACACACACACACACAAACACAAACACACACCACACAGTCACTGACCATTGCAGTAGCGTTCGTCCTCCCCATACAGACAGTCTGACTCCCCATCACACTGCCATCTGCCCCAAATACAGCGATCCCATCCAGTCCCACTCTCGTAACACTCAAAGTTGTCGGGCGGGCAGGTACGCATGTCTGCACCCACACACATGCAAACACATTCTGTAGCCTACATACATGTCTGATGCTTTATCTTTGTTTTCATACCTACTTGTGAAAACACGAAGATTATTCATTACCCATTACTATTCTAAACTGTGAAGTTCTCAGCAGAAGAAAGTCAAACAGAAGCTCTACAGGCTTGTGTAATGTGCTGTTCAGGGGGTATTTTCAACATCAAACTTTCAGAAGAAAGTCAAACAGAAGCTCTACAGGCTTGTGTAATGTGCTGTTCAGGGGGTATTTTCAACATCAAATTTTCAGAAGAAAGTCAAACAGAAGCTCTACAGGCTTGTGTAATGTGCTGTTCAGGGGGTACTTTCAACATCAAATTTTCAGAAGAAAGTCAAACAGAAGCTCTACAGGCTTGTGTAATGTGCTGTTCAGGGGGTACTTTCAACATCAAATTTTCAGAAGAAAGTCAAACAGAAGTTCTACAGGCTTGTGTAATGTGCTGTTCAGGGGGTATTTTCAACATCAAATTTTCAGAAGAAAGTCAAACAGAAGCTCTACAGGCTTGTGTAATGTGCTGCTTAGGGGGTATTTTCAACATCAAATTTTCAGAAGAAAGTCAAACAGAAGCTTTACAGGCTTGTGTAATGTGCTGCTTAGGGGGTATTTTCAACATCAAACTTTCAGAAGAAAGTCAAACAGAAGCTCTACAGGCTTGTGCAGCGTGCTGCTTAGGGGGTATCTTCAACATCAAATTTTCAGAAGAAAGTCAAACAGAAGCTCTACAGGCTTGTGTAATGTGCTGCTTAGAGGGTACTTTCAACATCAGATTTTCAGAAGAAAGTCAAACAGAAGCTTTACAGGCTTGTGTATTGTGCGGTTTAGGGGGTATTTTCAACATCAAATTTTCTCTCTTTTTTTTCCATCTCTCAGTACACAGGAACTCTCACAAAGTCAGACAGACAATTACAGCCATTTTGCTCATCCTTAAAACCAAACTGTGCTGGCAATTTATCCTCAAAACTACCAAACAACAAACATCATACTGCCAAATTACTTAAAACCAAACTGTGCTGGGAATCTATCCTCAAAACTACCAAATAACAAACATCATACTGCCAAATTACTTCAAACTGTGCTGGAATCTATCCTCAAAACTACCAAACAACAAACATCATACTGCCAAATTACTTAAAACCAAACTGTGCTGGGAATTTATCCTCAAAACTACCAAATAACAAACATCATACTGCCAAATCACTTAAAACCAAACTGTGCTGGAATTTATCCTCAAAACTACCAAATAACAAACATCATACTGCCAAATTACTTCAAACTGTGCTGGAATCTATCCTCAAAACTACCAAACAACAAACATCATACTGCCAAATTACTTAAAACCAAACTGTGCTGGGAATCTATCCTCAAAACTACCAAATAACAAACATCATACTGCCAAATCACTTAAAACCAAACTGTGCTGGAATTTATCCTCAAAACTACCAAATAACAAACATTATACTGCCAAATCACTTAAAACCAAACTGTACCCCCCCAAAAAACTTGCAAATTTTCTTTAAAAAAAAAAATTTAGTAGTGGACACAGTTCTGTGTTCATGTGTTGGTTTGTAAGTTAATACTTACGACTGACCCTTGCGGTCACTCATTAAAACTCAGAAGATCAAGACAGGGTTCATACAGACTTGGACAAAAAAAATTCCCAACCTTTTCCCCAACCTTTTCCCAACCCCAGCACCGGTTTTCCCAAACAGGTTACATCTCATACACACATGGTAACGGCAGGTAAATTTTCATTTTCTATAACAGGTTACATCTCATACACATATGGTAACGGCAGGTAAATTTTCATTTTCTATCGCTTGGCGATCTTCTTGGCAAGAACAGTAACTCTTGACAACAAACGGTTACATTCCATAAGTAAAGCAAACTGTCTATCGCGATGTCAGCGATTTTCGGACAATTAGAATTTATTTGTTTGTGCCTTTGTTGTTTGGTTTTCTATCTCTTTGGTGTTTAATTTTCCCAAACCTTCCCAACCCACAGACACCAAATGCCATTTTTCCCCCACTTTCACAACTAGGAAAAGGACCACTCCGTTTCTCCCAGACCTTCCCAACTATTCCCAACTTGTGGGAACCCTGCAAGACATTGATTCAAACATTGACACAGCATCAACAGATCAAGGTCACCCAAGTCAGTTGAAACATCACCACAGTCTACACTGAAAACCGAGCTGTGAATTACCAATTGTCTGATCTCCTTCACAGACTTCAGTCATGTGGAATGTTCTGTACTTATTCTCACTGTGGCAGTCACATTCACATACAAGATAAAGAAAAAACATCTTTTCAACTCTTTTCAGCTTGTGTGAAGCACAAAGCAAACAGTACCCAAAGGAGTTGGGGCATATGGCTCAAAACGCTGGTTCTCAACACTCAATCTTTTAAAAAATAAACTGAATGCAGTGCTGCCAACCTCTGAAAAGACTTTAGAGGAACATGTTTTGAAAATTGAGAGGAATTTTGGACAGTTGAGAGGAATACATACGCTACCGCACCCAAAATAAAAGAATGGCATTCCAGACACTTCATTTTCATTGTTTCTGTCAAGTGCTTTCATGGATTCACTGTCTCAGCCAGTACACTGTTGCTGTTTCACATTTTTGAAGCACACCACCACTAAACTTATTATGTGGGTCATTTTTGCACTTCAGAATCATCAGTGCCTTTGAAGTGTCTTGACCCAAGAAGGGACGAAAATCTGTAAGGTTCTTCCTGACAAGGCTGAACACTTCCACAGGCCGAATTGCTGACTGGGATCAGCAGCACTCCCATCATGACAGCAGAAAGCAACCTGAATCTGCACTTCTGTTCTGATTTCTTTTTCTTCTTTTCTGCCTCAGGGTTAACTGGTCCAGCACGTCATTTCAACATGACGACGGCAGAAGCAGATGAACCAGAAATTTCCAGACAGCTCTTTGGCTACAGAAATGGCAGATGTACAAACGAACACACTTTTTTTTTCATGAACAGACCTTTTCTTAAGTCAAACGGAGTGTGGCATGATGTGTGTCTGAGCATGATCAACTGTGCTGACAGCGGGCTGGCTGGCAGCTGTGTGCGTGGAAACCCAACATACAGTCACTCCTGACAAGTGCATGGGGAGTGGTGACAACACTCACCGCAGTCCAGCTCATCACTGCGGTCGTAGCACTCGGTGCGGTTGTTGCAGCGCTGGCCGAGAGGGATGCACTGGCCGGAGCTGCAGGCAAACTGGTTGTAAGTACAGTTGGGGGGCGCCGGGGTCGTGGTCGTCCAGTCTGTGCAGTGAGGGAAGTGCATGGACACACACACACACACACACACACACACACACACACACACACACACACACACTCACGCACAAACGTCAGCGCATGAATCACTCAAAAGAAATAATATCCATCAATCACACACAAACTCTCTCGCTTTCTTCTTCCCTCTCTGTGTGTGTCACACACACACACACACACACACACACACACACACACACACATGCACACACACACACACACACACACACACACACACAGAGGATCAAAATCCAAAACTTCAGACCTACCTGTCCTGACACATGCCTTCATCTCATTTGGCATGGACACACCCAAAATGGTTACAGAAGCCTGAAGGAAAAAAGAACCACAAGGGGGACTACAATGGCCTGAATAATCCACCTCAGTAACACGCCATGCACAGGACAAAGTCCTGCTCCCTCACCTTGCTTTGGTCATGGACCACATGCAACATCTTGGAGATTCATGACACCACAAGAAGCTTAAACCGTTTGAGAAGAGTGTGGAGGAGAAATACAGCACTATCAACAAAAGACAAATGAAGACATGAACAATGCATAGGAAACTGGATCAAACAGCAGCCTGAGCAAGCAAGTCATTTATTTATGAGAATGCTTTACCGTCTCTTGCCCCAGTGTTCACCTAGGGGAGCCCTCACACCTCCCCTCAAACCCCAACCTTACACACCCACACACAGCTACTGACCACAGAACTCTTCATCCGACCAGTCACCACAGTCGTTGACGCCATCGCATATGGAGAACAGCGACACGCAGAACCCCTCGTAACACCGAAACTCCTCCATGCCACACGACACGTTGACTGTGCTTGTCGTTGTGGAGTAGGTCGTTGTGGTATTACCTGTCGCCAATAGAAAGAAGTGAGATACAATGAAGGCCAATGCATGCACATGTGTTTAAGTTTCGGTGTGCGCTCTTACCCAATCCCACGCTCTCAGAGACAGCAACCATCCAACTTCTCTTCACACAAACACACACATTCATTCATTTATGAGCATGTTCAGACTCAGACCACAAATCTATGTCACACACATAACAAAACCTTGTCATGCAGCACATACACAAACACTTGAAAATAAACTCATAAGCACGCACACATATACAGGTATACACATGCTTATACATGCATGAACGCGTGCGCGCACACACACACACACATACACACACACACATGCTCATGCATATTTAGATGCTGCCACATACACACTTAAAACATATTCACACACACACACACACACACACACACACAATGTTCAAAAGCATGCACACATTTAGATGATGCCACATACATACTTAAACATATGTCACGCACACACACACACACACACAAAGAAACATACACTCACACATGTCTACCTTCTACTCTCAACCCCCACTCCATCTACTCTCCATCCCCCCTCCTACCACGACCCTCCCCCCACCTCCTCCTCCTCCCTACATACTGCAGTTAGGATGGCGCTCGTCGCTGAAGTCCCCACAGTCGTTGTCCCCGTCACACAGCCAGGAGTTGAAGACACAGCGGCCGTTGTTACACTTGAAATCGTAGCTGGGGCACGTGACGTTCACCACCGATGAGCAGTTCTGCTCGTCACTGCCGTCAAGGCAGTCCCGCCGCCCATTGCACACCGCACTCCTTGCCACGCACTCCCCACTGGCACAGGTGTGCTCCCAGAAGTGGCAGGTGACTGAACAGGACAAACACAGGAAGGAGCTTTCTTGTTTCAAATGTGTGTCCCATGTACACCATCAATGTCACCTCAGAAAAGACAACACTTTTGACAAACTTTACAACCAGATGCCCTGACCCTTGTTGATTTAAAAACGCCACACACACAAACAGAAGGGATTGATTTTCTCATACTTTCCGGTCCAAACAAGAGCCTTAATCCTTCTGGGCATGAACAACATCATATCCAATCAAGATCCCCTAAAACCTTTTGGGGGGGGGGGGGGGGGGACTGAAGCTAAATCCCTGCTTTCTTATCATTTCCTATCCGATTTCAGAGTGATCTCCCTGGATATACAAGTACTTCCGACTTGTCTTTCGATCGTTCAGTTCCTTTCTTTCCTTGGCAAGAGAACATGGTCACCAATTCCTCTGCACTCGGACATGTGTTCAATTCATCAGGCATGAAAGTGACCAGCAGTAAAAAAGGCTGAAAAATTGGCGGGGGTCTGGGGGCTGCTGTAGGCCCCCAATGGGGTCCAGGGGCAACGCCCTGGCGGGGGTCGGGGTGCAGAGCCCCCTGAAGCTGAAGCTTTTTTATGAAATAAAAGGCCTAAAACTGCAAATGAACCCCTATTTCAGCTCTGTTAAGAAGAAGGGCAAATAAGCAACTTTTCATGTTTTCAATAATGAAAATAATACCTCAAAAGATCATATATACATGTGCGTACTGACTCATTCACTCAAAACAATGAGACAGCTTTCATCACAATATTGATTCAGACAGTCAATTGTACACATAAGTCTATAAAAACAAAACATACATTTAAGGTTAGTTGCATGCTGAGTGACACATACCTTTAAACAGTTTTCTGCAGTCACTCCACTTCTGCCAATACTCCCATCGACGTCAGTTTTCAACAGCCAGTTCAGAAGTTTTCTCAAAGTATCATATTCCTTTACAGACTCAGCTCTATGCTGTTCCACTACTTTTCAACTGCCAGTCCATATAAATTGTACACATCAATTCTCAACCTCCAGTCCACAAAAACTCATAACATGCTCCAGAGAGACCGATCCACATATATTTCAGTTTTCAGCCTCCAGTCCACAAATATTCAAATAAATGAAATGTTCCAGAAAGATACCACTTAACAAACACAGGAACCCTTTAAATAGCCACAAAGTCTTCTTCGAACTCCTAGGCTGGATATACAGTTAATCCACAGTTCCTATTCAAATAATCCTGTCACTTGCTGTATACAACTATCCACGACTAGTATTGTATTGTACACAGAAAAAATCTGGCAGACTGCACAGTCATTGAACTACTATACAGTAGGTGCTGGAGAGAAAAAGATACCATCACCCTAGCTGCCTGACCCAAAAGTCAGATCTTTCCCAGTAAGCTCTCTTATTTTTGCATGCTTCTCAGGCCTCACTGTGAAGAAGCTTCTGATGTCTCCTGATTGCGATGGGGCCTTCCTCTTTTTAGATGCTGGCTGTAGCTGGGACGACAATGATGCTTGATTGTCTGGAGCTTGATTGTCTGCCCTATTCATATGGCATCTCAGTGCGATGGAACCACGACTCCCATAGTTCACAATCTTTCCACATGGAACACAAAATGCAGCGCCTTTTTTCGTCTAATTTGCGAAACACATCACCAACTCGAACATCGTCCACTTTCTGGTCTGGCCAGTCCCACCTCCAATCGTTTCTCATCCCTTCTTTTTGCCGTGAAATCGCGGCGCGCTTGACAAACTACGCCATTTTAACGATGTCCGATGTTCAACAGGCGCGAAAATATCGGATGTTGATGAACGGCGGAAGTGACCGGTTGACTTTTTGAGAATAACAGAGTTGCAAAATGTCCAAATGGGAATAGCATCGAACGAACATTCATTTCAGGATTTATTTTTTTAGGCAGCACTTTTTGGGGGGGGGGGGGGGGGGGGGGGGGCAGCGCAGATGAAAAAAATGGGCGGAAAATCCGCCTTAGGCGGATGAATTTCATGCCTGACTCATGTCTCAATACTTAACCATTAGAGCATTCGGACATGCGTTCAACTCATGTCTCAATACTTAACCATTAGAGCGTTATGATTTGGAGGAACGTTTTGAACTGACAGTGCACTTCTTGTTTCCCAACCCAGCCACTTTCTCTTCTGGTCCACTGATTCTCATCGTGACATGGCTGATGCTCCCAGCAGCACTGAATTCTACCAGTATCATGGCAAGTTGAGGTTAGCCATCCCCCTCAACCCTTCCTGCTTTAGGCCTCAGAGCGCCTTGAACGTTAGGCAAAGTCATGAAGGAGGGTGGTGCCCTGCAGAAGATCCTGCAGAGGACACCGCTGCAAAAGCCTGTCCCTTGCTTCACTTAGCCTGGGAGGACAGGACCACCTCAGGAAGGGCCGAACTCAGGACTCGGGTATGTTTGGTGTGAGTCAGAGTGTGGGTGAGCATGCCTACCTTTCTCCTCCAACACCTAGGAGTAGAAAGGATCAGTTCTTTGTACGCAGATTCGGCACTGTTCATGCAGAGTAGAATTAAAGGCTTTTTTTTTTTTTTTTTTTTTTTTAGGTAAGCATATCTAAAACCTGCTCTTAGTATGAGCCTTCCTATTTCATCATCACAGAGAAAGTGTACATGTCATATTTTCTCACAAATTATTAAAATTTCTGAACTGCTGATACTGAAAGGTTTACTATTTTCACTCCCCTATCACCCCTCTCTCACCTCTATCATCCCTGGCATTTTAACCTCTCTCACTCAAACCCCTCTTTCTCTAAATCCTTACCTAGCCCTTTTCATACTGACTGAAAACTTGTTTGCCCACGTTTTCTTTCACCCCAGATACTTATTCATCATGCTTCTTTCTTTCTTTGGTTTGTTGTCCTGCCTGAAGGAGACCAACAGGTTGTTACTTCTGATTTTGTTATTATGATTATGAATATTTATACAGCGCCTATCCTTGTCTAGAGACCAAGCTCTAAGCGCTTTACAATCCACACTTGTTTACACAACGGGCTGCCTACCTGGGTAGTGCCGACTGAAGAGCTGCCAGCTGGAGCTTCATTCAGTCGTTTCCCATGTCATCCAGTCAATATCGTTCAATACTGTTCACTCAATTTCCTTACTTCATTCTTCCCATTTCTCACGCAGATTGCATGCTATGTGTAACCTGTCATCCATACCAACGGCCAAACTGGCCTTCTCTTCCGAAAGTTGGTGATGGGATTTTACGTGTGTGCAAGATGTTTTGCATGCGTTCACACACGGAACCTCGGTTTATAGTCTCATTCAAAGGACTGTATGGGAAATGGAGTCAGAACCAATGTTAACTCCGAAGGAAAAATCCCCCTGTACCGAAACGGCCCGGCGGAGATTCGAACGCGCAACCCCGGGATCATCAGGATTACAAGTCCGGCGCTCTACCACTGAGCTATTGTTGCGTTCATGTGGCAGCACAGCAATCCAACAATTCATGTTCATCTCCAATATGAAAATGATGTAATGACAGACCTCCACCACCCCATGCCAGGTACTCACTCAGTAACTTACTCCCAGAGTGATCTGCAGGGCACCGACATGATTCTGTTGAGCAAACCAGTGGTGTCACAGAGGACACCTGACCTCAACAGGCCTTCTCCATGTATGTCTACATCACAAGACAGCAAAACTAGATACTAACTTCCATAGTGGGTGGAACAGTTGCGTTCATCAGAGGACACCTGACCTCAATAGGCCTCCTCCATGTATGTCTACATCACAAGGCAGCAAAACTAGATACTAACCTCCATAGTGGGTGGAACAGTTGCGTTCATCAGAGCCGTCACGACAGTCATCATCCAGGTCGCAGACATAATTCTTTCGGATGCAGCGATCGTTGTCACATCGGAACTGGGCAGACGAGCAAGTGGGATACACTGAAACAGGCATTGGGAACTTCTCTTTAATAGCAGCAAGTACTCAAATCATGTCTGGAGACACACATACATACATAGCAGTAAGTACTGAACACATACACAAACTTACAGCTATATTTCCATGCACACAGGTAAGGAAATCTGTCCCTATCGCAAAGGAAACACACATGAAACACATAAATACGAGTGATTTAATAGATAAAATCAAAATGACCCAACAAACTATCAACTCACTCCGAATGCCAAATGAGATACTATGTAACAAGCTGGCCACAGCACCAACCGACATTTAACTGGAAATAGCAAGTATGGTCCAAATCCTTCGACAAATCCAACTACTTTCACTTCACAGCCTGTTTTGCTTGCTTCCTTCGCACGGCTTCCTTAGGCATGTCGACTGTCTGTTGTCACTGCTTTGGCATGTCGACTATCTGTTGTCACTGCTTTGGCATGTCGACTATCTGTTGTCACTGCTTTGGCATATCCACTATCTGTTGTCACTGTTGTGGCATGTCGACTGTCTGTTGTCACTGCTTTGGCATGTTGACTATCTGTTGTCACTGCTTTAGCATGCTGACTGTCTGTTGTCACTGCTTTGGCATGTCCACTATCTGTTGTCACTGCTTTGGCATGTTGACTGTCTGTTGTCACTGCTTTGGCATGTCCACTATCTGTTGTCACTGCTTTGGCATGTTGACTGTCTGTTGTCACTGCTTTGGCATGTCCACTATCTGTTGTCACTACTTTGGCATGTTGACTGTCTGTTGTCACTGCTTTGGCATGTCGACTATCTGTTGTCACTGCTGTGGCATGTTGACTGTCTGTTGTCACTGCGACTGTTGTCACGGCTTCGGCATGTCGACTGTCTGTTGTCACTGCTTTGGCATGTCCACTATCTGTTGTCACTACTTTGGCATGTTGACTGTCTGTTGTCACTGCTTTGGCATGTTGACTGTTGTCACTGCTGTGGCATGTTGACTGTCTGTTGTCACTGCTTTGGCATGTCGACTGTCTGTTGTCACTGCTTTGGCATGTCGACTATATGTTGTCACTGCTTTGGCATGTCGACTATCTGTTGTCATTGCTGTGCCATGTGGACTGTCTGTTGTCACTGCTGTGGCATGTCGACCGTTGTCACTGCTTTGGCATGTCGACTGTCTGTTGTCACTGCTTTGCCATGTCAACTATCTGTTGTCACTGCTTTGGCATGTCGACTGTCTCTTGTCACTGCTTTGGCATGTCAACTATCTGTTGTCACTGCTTTGGCATGTCAACTATCTGTTGTCACTGCTTTGGCATGTCAACTGTCTGTTCTCACTGCTTTGGCATGTCGACTGTCTGTTGTCACTGCTTTGCCATGTCGACTATCTGTTGTCACTGCTTTGGCATGTCAACTGTCTCTTGTCACTCCTGTGGCATGTCGACTGTCTGCTGTCACTGCTTTGGCATGTCGACTGTCTGCTGTCACTGCTTTGGCATGTTGACTGTCTGTTGTCACTGCTGTGGCATGTCAACTGTCTCTTGTCACTCCTGTGGCATGTCGACTGTCTGCTGTCACTGCTTTGGCATGTCAACTGTCTGGTGTCACTGCTTTGGCATGTCAACTGTCTGTTGTCACTGCTGTGGCATGTCAACTGTATCTTGTCACTGCTTTGGCATGTGGACTGTCTGTTGTCACTGCTTTGGCATGTCCACTATCTGTTGTCACTGCTTTGGCATGTCGACTGTCTGTTGTCACTGCTTTGGCATGTCCACTATCTGTTGTCACTGCTTTGGCATGTCCACTATCTGTTGTCACTGCTTTGGCATGTGGACTATCTGTTGTTACTGCTTTAGCATGTTGACTGTCTGTTGTCACTGCTTTGGCATGTTGACTGTCTGTTGTCACTGCTTTGGCATGCTGACTGTCTGTTGTCACTGCTTTGGCATGTTGACTGTCTGTTGTCACTGCTTTGGCATGTCAACTGTCTCTTGTCACTCCTGTGGCATGTCGACTGTCTGCTGTCACTGCTTTGGCATGTCAACTGTCTGTTGTCACTGCTTTGGCATGTTGACTATCTGTTGTCACTGCTTTGGCATGTCAACTATCTGTTGTCACTGCTTTAGCATGCTGACTGTCTGTTGTCACTGCTTTAGCATGCTGACTGTCTGTTGTCACTGCTTTAGCATGTTGACTGTCCGTTGTCACTGCTCTGGCATGTTGACTATCTGTTGTCACTGCTTTAGCATGCTGACTGTCTGTTGTCACTGCTTTAGCATGCTGACTGTCTGTTGTCACTGCTTTAGCATGTTGACTGTATGTTGTCACTGCTTTAGCATGTTGACTGTTGTCACTGCTGTGGCATGTTCACTGTCTGTTGTCACTGCTTTGGCATGTCAACTATCTGTTGTCACTGCTTTAGCATGCTGACTGTCTGTTGTCACTGCTTTAGCATGTCAACTGTCTGTTGTCACTGCTTTGGCATGGCGACTGTCTGTTGTCACTGCTGTGGCATGTCGACTATCTGTTGTCACTGCTTTGGCATGTTGACTGTCTGTTGTCACTGCTGTGGCATGTCAACTATCTGTTGTCACTGCTTTGGCATGGCGACTGTCTGTTGTCACTGCTGTGGCATGTCGACTATCTGTTGTCACTACTTTGGCATGCTGACTGTATGTTGTCACTGCTTTGGCATGTCGACTGTCTGTCACTGCTTTGGCATGTCGACTGTCTGTTGTCACTGCTTTGGCATGTCCACTATCTGTTGTCACTGCTTTGGCATGGCGACTGTCTGTTGTCACTGCTTTGGCACGGCGACTGTCTGTTGTCACTACTGTGGCATGTTCACTGTCTGTTGTCACTGCTTTGGCATGTCAACTATCTGTTGTCACTGCTTTGGCATGTCAACTGTCTGTTGTCACTGCTTTGGCATGGCGACTGTCTGTTGTCACTGCTTTGGCATGTTGACTGTCTGTTGTCACTGCTTTGGCATGTTGACTGTCTGTTGTCACTGCTTTGCCATGTCGACTATCTGTTTTCACTGCTTTGGCATGGCGACTGTCTGTTGTCACTGCTTTGGCATGTTGACTGTCTGTTGTCACTGCTGTGGCATGTTGACTGTCTGTTGTCACTGCTTTGCCATGTCGACTATCTGTTTTCACTGCTTTGGCATGTTGACTATCTGTTGTCACTGCTTTGGCATGTCGACTATCTGTTGTCACTACTTTGGCATGTTGACTGTCTGTTGTCACTGCTTTGGCATGTCGACTATCTGTTGTCACTGCTTTGGCATGTCGACTATCTGTTGTCACTGCTTTGGCATGTCCACTATCTGTTGTCACTGCTTTGGCATGTCCACTATCTGTTGTCACTGCTTTGGCATGTCCACTATCTGTTGTCACTGCTGTGGCATGTCCACTATCTGTTGTCACTGCTTTGGCATGTGCACTGTCTGTTGTCACTGGTTTGGCATGTCGACTGACTGTTGTCACTGCTTTGCCATGTCGACTATCTGTTGTCACTGCTTTGGCATGTTGATATCTGTTATCACTGCTTTGGGATGTTGACTATCTGTTGTCACTGCTTTGGGATGTTGACTATCTGTTGTCACTGCTTTGGGATGTTGACTATCTGTTGTCACTGCTTTGGGATGTCCACTATCTGTTGTCACTGCTTTGGAATGTCCACTATCTGTTGTCACTGCTTTGGAATGTCCACTATCTGTTGTCACTGCTTTGGCATGTCGACTGTCTGTTGTCACTGCTTTGGCATGTCGACTATCTGTTGTCACTGCTTTGGCATGTCGACTGTCTGTTGTCACTGCTGTGGCATGTCGACTATCTGTTGTCACTGCTTTGGCATGTCGACTATCTGTTGTCACTGCTTTGGCATGTCGACTGTCTGTTGTCACTGCTGTGGCATGTCGACTATCTGTTGTCACTGCTTTGGCATGTCGACTATCTGTTGTCACTGCTTTGGGATTTTCCTTTTCCTCTTGAGGTCTGATCTTCTGTGCCACCTCAGTAGCCTCATCCCCATGCTGCTCCTTTCGGCTCCCTGTCCACAGCCGCATCCTGGCTTGTCCTGCTGCAGCACTGGCTATCACTAGGGCGCTGTCAACGTCAGGTCTGTAGCAACCTACCAGAGGAGACACTGCACAGCCGCCAAGTCACTACAATGGCGTTCAGTGATGCCTGTCCTGATCCAACAATCCTATGACATCACCAACTACACACCCTACTCATGACAATCATTGCTTGATCGTGAAGCCAGCATGAGTGAACACCGCTCTCCAGAGGGAACCACGACAAACATCCCACAACAGTGCTCACAAAGTCGCCGCTATGGCAACTCCACCACAGCCTCACCAAGGGGACAGACATGGAGAGGAAATGGACCCTCAGGTCACTGTGACAGCAAGGCATGAAGGACCACAGAATTTGACATTTTTTGTCTTTTAATGCTGGTCCATGATGAAGGAACCATGGAGTCCCATTTCCTCTGAGACTGCATGACAGGGTTGTACGCCATGCTAACTCTCATGATGTATCCCAACATCAACTACGTTTGACAGCTACAGACATCTGAATTGTTGGTCACGAAATTTTACCATTTCTCAGAGGCTCACCAATTAAAAGGAAATGTGACTGTGTGGTCCCCAATCTTACTGACTGAGCCCACAGCAAACTAACCTGTGAGGAGCAGTCGGGCAGAAATCCACAATACCTGTGATGGGATTACCCAACTCCCAGCAACAACTGTGGCAGGAGCCAGTCGGCAGAACAATCCACAATACACTGTGATGGGAATTAACCCCAAAACCTCCCACAGCAAACTAACCTGTGGGCAGGAGCCAGTCGGGGCAGAACAATCCCACAAATAACACTGTGATGGGAATTAACCCCAAAACCTCCCACAGCAAACTAACCTGTGGGCAGGAGCCAGTCGGGCAGAACAATCCCACAAATAACACTGTGATGGGAATTAACCCCAAAACCTCCCAACCAGGAATCTGTGATGCTAACCCCTGCGCCATGGCATCTGGTGCTTCGGGACATTTTTTTAATTGTTGTTTTTACTGTGTGCACCACTTCTTTTTTCTGTATCCTTCCTAACTTTTTGCTAGTTCCAGTACCAGTTAAGATAGTTTGGTGATGACCTTCTTTCAGAATTAGGTTATGCAGGTATGCTGATCACGAAACTAAAATTCCACCAGAAAATGTATCAGATCATATATCAAAATGTAAGTAAATGTTTTCATTTTTCTTTAATTTGTAGAGAAATCCTCAGAATCCGACCACAAGAAAATGATTGTAATAACTGAAACAATAACAAAGGAATGAATTTAAGGGCATGGCATTCAATGTAGGCACTGGACTTGCAGGAAGCCTACTGGTGAGGGTTAAGGCAACTCAAGCAGTATGCTTCAGCAGCCAAGTCAGAAACAGATTAAGCAATGATTTGGACAACTGCGCCGAGAAGAAAAGTGACAGTGACACATGGAGATCTTACCACAGTTAGCCTCATCGGAGCCATCACCACAGTCATCGTCAAAGTCACAGTGCCACCGCAGTGGAATGCACTTGCCCGAGGGACAGCGGAAGGCCGTGCTTGGACAGGTGTAGTAGGCTGCAAGAACATCATTAACATTCTCATCAACATAATCACCAGTACTATTACTCTTCATCATCACTACGTTAATGCTAATGCTAAGAGGCTTGCCATCACTCCCCTCCCCCAGTAATCTTCTCAGGGCAACATTCCACACAGACTGTCCCTCAATTGTAGTAATCCTGTAAGGCCAACATTCAGATGAAATTTGTCTCATCTCTAGTTCTCTGGTCAGGTTAACATTCAGACAAAGGCTGTGCCTCACCCCAAGTAATCCTGTGTAGGCAACATTCAGAAGAAGTCTGGGCCTAAACCTTGACAATCCTGAACAGAGATCAAGGTTTCGAACTTCCCCCCATCTACAATCAGATCTTGACAACTATTCACCCCACACAACAGCCGCCCCACCAGGCCTCGCTGACACAACAGCAACATTGAGCTGAAGAAGACAGGGCAACCCTGTCAAAATATTCTCAAAGTAAGTTTTTTGATTCTGAGTCTAAACACTTTTCTAATGTCTGGATAACGTTCAGACAAAGGCTGTACCTCCCGCCCAGTAATCCTGTTAGGGTAACATAGCATTCAGATGGAGGCTGTACTCTACAGACAGTAATTCTGTCTGGACAACATTCAAACCATGGTGTACCTCACTGCCAGTAGTCCTGTCACAATAACATCCAGAAGAAGGCTGTACATCACGTGTCAGGGGAACATTCAGAGAAAGCTGAGCCTGACCCCCCCCACCCCCCCCCCCCCCACCCCCCCTACATCCTGTCAGGGTAACATACAGCAAAGGACCGTGCCTCATCCCCAGTCTTCCTGTCAGAGCGAAGTTCTGAGAAAGGCTGTGCCTCACACATCATCATCCTGACAACATTCCAAGACAGGCTGTGCCTTGCCCCTCATCATCCTGACAGCATTCCAAGACAGGCTGTGCCTCATCCCTCATCATCCTGACAGCATTCCAAGACAGGCTGTGCCTCACCCCTCATCATCCTAACAACATTCAAAGACAGGCTGTGCCTCACCCCTCATCATCCTGACATGGCAACATTCAAAGACAGGCTGTGCCTCATCCCTCATCATCCTGACAACATTCAAAGACAGGCTGTGCCTCATCCCTCATCATCCTGACATGGCAACATTCAAAGACAGGCTGTGCCTCACCCCTCATCATCCTGCCAACATTCCAAGACAGGCTGTGCCTCATCCCTCATCATCCTGACATGGCAACATTCAAAGACAGGCTGTGCCTCACCCCTCATCATCCTGCCAACATTCAAAGACAGGCTGTGCCTCATCCCTCATCATCCTGACATGACAACATTCAAAGACAGACTGTGCCTCATCCCTCATCATCCTGACATGACAACATTCAAAGACAGGCTGTGCCTCATCCCTCATCATCCTGACATGGCAACATTCAAAGACAGACTGTGCCTCATCCCTCATCATCCTGACATGACAACATTCCAAGACAGGCTGTGCCTCATCCCTCATCATCCTGACATGACAACATTCAAAGACAGGCTGTGCCTCATCCCTCATCATCCTGACATGACAACATTCAAAGACAGGCTGTGCCTCATCCCTCATCACTGACATGGCAACATTCAAAGACAGACTGTGCCTCATCCCTCATCATCCTGACATGGCAACATTCAAAGACAGACTGTGCCTCATCCCTCATCATCCTGACATGGCAACATTCAAAGACAGACTGTGCCTCATCCCTCATCATCCTGACATGACAACATTCAAAGACAGGCTGTGCCTCATCCTCATCATCCTGACATGGCAACATTCAAAGACAGACTGTGCCTCATCCCTCATCATCCTGACATGACAACATTCAAAGACAGACTGTGCCTCATCCCTCATCATCCTGACATGACAACATTCAAAGACAGACTGTGCCTCATCCCTCATCATCCTGACATGACAACATTCCAAGACAGGCTGTGCCTCATCCCTCATCATCCTGACAACATTCCACAACAGGTTGTGCCTCATCCCTCATCATCCTGACATGACAACATTCCAAGACAGGCTGTGCCTCATCCCTCATCATCCTGACAACATTCCAAGACAGGCTGTGCCTCATCCCTCATCATCCTGACAACATTCCACAACAGGCTGTGCCTCATCCCTCATCATCCTGACATAACAACATTCCAAGACAGGCTGTGCCTCGCCCCTCATCTTCCTGACAACATTCAAAGACAGGCTGTGCCTCACCCCTCACCATCCCGACAACATTCCAAGACAGGTTGTGCCTCATCCCTCATCATCCTGACAACATTCCAAGACAGGCTGTGCCTCACCCCTCACCATCCTGACAACATTCAAAGACAGGCTGTGCCTCATCACTCATCATCCTGACAACATTCAAAGACAGGTTGTGCCTCATCCCTCATCATCCTGCCAACATTCCAAGACAGGTTGTGCCTCATCCCTCATCATCCAGACATGACAACATTCCAAGACAGGCTGTGCCTCACCCCTCATCATCCTGACATGGCAACATTCAAAGACAGGCTGTGCCTCACCCTTAGCAACCATGTCAGATGAAGGCTGTACTTCATCCCTAGCAATGTTGTCAGTGCATGTTTCACGGGATGGCTAGAAGTCATCTCTGACAATTGCTGTCAGTGCAAGGTTCAGAAGATGTCTGTACCCCCCCCCCCCCCCTAGTAATCCTGTCGGTGGAAGGTTCAGGAAAAGGCT
The DNA here is from genome assembly GCA_033310375.1 of Conus canariensis. Lineage (NCBI taxonomy): Eukaryota > Metazoa > Mollusca > Gastropoda > Neogastropoda > Conidae > Conus > Conus canariensis. The sequence continues at coordinate 48,940,179 of CM065743.1, read as the reverse complement.
GTATCTGACCCCAGTATAACCCAACATCCTGTCAGAGCATGGTTCAGGAAAAGGCTGTATCTGACCCCAGTATAACCCAACAATCCTGTCAGTGCAATGTTCAGGAAAGGCTGTATCTGACCCCAGTATAGCCCAACAATCCTGTCAGTGCAATGTTCAGGAAAGGCTGTATCTGACCCCAGTATAGCCCAACAATCCTGTCAGAGCATGGTTCAGGAAAAGGCTGTATCTGACCCCAGTATAACCCAACAATCCTGTCAGAGCATGGTTCAGGAAAAGGCTGTATCTGACCCCAGTATAGCCCAACAATCCTGTCAGAGCATGGTTCAGGAAAAGGCTGTATCTGACCCCAGTATAACCCAACAATCCTGTCAGTGCATGTTCAGGAAAAGGCTGTATCTGACTCCACTATAACCCAACAATCCTGTCAGTGCAATGTTCAGGAACAGGCTGTATCTGACTCCACTATAACCCAATAATTCTGTCAGTGCAATGTTCAGGAAAAGGCTGTATCTGACCCAGTATAGCCCAATAATCCTGTCAGTGCAATGTTCAGGAAAAGGCTGTATCTGACTCCACTATAACCCAAAATCCTGTCAGTGCAATGTTCAGGAAAAGGCTGTATCTGACTCCACTATAACAAAAACCTGTCAGTGCAATGTTCAGGAAAAGGCTGTATCTGACCCCAGTATAGCCCAATAATCCTGTCAGTGCAATGTTCAGGAAAAGGCTGTATCTGACCCCAGTATAGCACCAATAATCCTGTCAGTGCAATGTTCAGGAAAAGGCTGTATCTGACCCCAGTATAACCCAAAATCCTGTCAGTGCAATGTTCAGGAAAGGCTGTATCTGACCCCAGTATAACCCAACAATCCTGTCAGTGCAATGTTCAGGAAAAGGCTGTATCTGACCCCAGTATAACCCAACAATCCTGTCAGTGCAATGATCAGGAGAAGGCTGTATCTGACCCCAGTATAACCCAACAATCCTGTCAGTGCAATGTTCAGGAAAGGCTGTATCTGACCCCAGTACAGCCCAACAATCCTGTCAGAGCATGGGTCAGGAAAGGCTGTATCTGACCCCATATAACCCAACAATCCTGTCAGTGCAATGTTTGGAAGGAAGGCTGTATCTGACCCCAGTATAACCCAACAATCCTGTCAGAGCATGGGTCAGGAAAAGGCTGTATCTGACTCCACTATAACCCAACAATCCTGTCAGTGCAAGAATCAGAGGAAGGCTGTATCTGACCCCAGTATAGCCCAATAATCCTGTCAGAGCATGGTTCAGGAAAAGGCTGTATCTGACCCCAGTATAACCCAACAATCCTGTCAGTGCAATGTTCAGGAACAGGCTGTATCTGACTCCACTATAACCCAACAATCCTGTCAGTGCATGGTTCAGGAAAAGGCTGTATCTGACTCCACTATAACCCAACAATCCTGTCAGTGCAAGAATCAGAGGAAGGCTGTATCTGACCCCAGTATAGCCCAATAATCCTGTCAGAGCATGGTTCAGGAAAAGGCTGTATCTGACCCCAGTACAGCCCAATAATCCTGTCAGACCATGGTTCAGGAAAAGGCTGTATCTGACCCCAGTATAGCCCAACAATCCTGTCAGAGCATGGTTCAGGAAAAGGCTGTATCTGACCCCAGTATAGCCCAACAATCCTGTCAGAGCATGGTTCAGGGAAAGGCTGTATCTGACCCCAGTATAGCCCAATAATCCTGTCGGTGCAATGTTCTGGAAAAGGCTGTATCTGACTCCACTATAACCCAACAATCCTGTCAGAGCATGGTTCAGGAAAAGGCTGTATCTGACCCCAGTATAACCCAACAATCCTGTCAGTGCAATGTTCAGGAACAGGCTGTATCTGACTCCACTATAACCCAACAATCCTGTCAGTGCTAGAATCAGAGGAAGGCTGTATCTGACCCCCAGTAATCTAGTCAGAACACCAATCGGGCAGAATTCAATTACTTTAAACTTTACGTTTCAAAAATATGCCTCTAGCCATGACTCTATAAAAAGAGGCAGGCGCTCTCTTTCTCACCCTTACCCATCCAACAACAAAATGCCCTCATCCTGCGCCGCATGCCTAGTAGGAAACCCAAACGAAAAATAAAGAATGAAGCTAAATCCTTCATGCCCTCATCCTGCGCCGCATGCCTAGTAGGAAACCCAAACGAAAAATAAAGAATGAAGCTAAATCCTTCAGCTCCACATATCCCCAGCAAACGTTCAACACTCTAAATTCCCTCTGGTTGATCTATCCTGACTAAACACATCACTGCAACCAAGTGGGTTAACAATTCAGTCCCCTTCCTTGCTGCTGCAAGCACACACACCCTCTGGTTTGCTTCTGATTTTTGCACAGATGGCAGCCAACCACTCGCCTTCTTGCTTCGTGCTGCAGCTCAAAGACACGTTTCTTCTACTACACAGTAAAGTCATCTGGCGCTGCCTCTGTGTTAACCAGTCTTTGGCTTCTACTCTGTGAACTCTGACGTCTTCTAGTACTCCAGCCGCCTCCACTGCTCTATTCACAATCTGTTGGGGCTGTATGCACCAGCGACTGAGGCAGCAGAAGGGGATTTTCTGGATTCAGCCTTTTTCTGTCATTTAAGGAAAAAGAAAATGCATTGCTGAGCAGCAGGATTCTCAACTTGTATTCTGGGTGGCCTCTGGAGATCAAACACACTGTGAGGCAGTAATCCACCACTCAGCAAGGTTAAAGCATCTCTTCCCCTGGCGCATTAAACACTAGACATGTACACTGTCTTACACAAAATGCACACACACACACACACACACACACACACACACACACACACACACCACCACCACCACTCAGCAAGGTTAAAGCATCTCTTCCCCTGGTGCATTAAACACTAGACATGTACACTGTCTTACACAAAATGCACACACACACACACACACACCACCACCACTCAGCAAGGTTAAAGCATCTCTTCCCCTGGCGCATTAAACACTAAACATGTACACTGTCTTACACAAAATGCCACACACACACACACACACACCACCACCACTCAGCAAGGTTAAAGCATCTCTTCCCCTGGCGCATTAAACACTAGACATGTACACTGTCTTACACAAAATGCACACACACACACACACACACACACACACACACACACACACACCACCACTCAGCAAGGTTAAAGCATCTCTTCCCTGGCGCATTAAACACTAGACATGTACACTGTCTTACACAAAATGCACACACACACACACACACACACCACCACCACTCAGCAAGGTTAAAGCATCTCTTCCCCTGGCGCATTAAACACTAGACATGTACACTGTCTTACACAAAATGCACACACACACACACACACACACACACACACACCACCACCACCACTCAGCAAGGTTAAAGCATCTCTTCCCCTGGTGCATTAAACACTAGACATGTACACTGTCTTACACAAAATGCACACACACACACACCACACCACCACCACTCAGCAAGATTAAAGCCATCTCTTCCCCTGGTGCATTACACACTAGACATGTACACTGTCTTACACAAAATGCACACACACACACACACACACCACCACTCTGCAAGGTTAAAGCATCTCTTCCCCTGGCGCATTAAACACTAGACATGTACACTGTCTTACACAAAATGCACACACACACACACACACACACACCACCACCACCACCACCACTCAGCAAGGTTAAAGCATCTCTTCCCCTGGCGCATTAAACACTAGACATGTACACTGTTTTACACAAAATGCACACACACACACACACACACACACACACACACACACACACACCACCACTCAGCAAGGTTAAAGCCATCTCTTCCCCTGGCGCATTAAACACTAGACATGTACACTGTCTTACACAAAATGCACATACACACATACACACACACACCACCACCACTCAGCAAGGTTAAAGCCATCTCTTCCCCTGGCGCATTAAACACTAGACATGTACACTGTCTTACACAAAATGCACACACACACGCACACACACACACACACACACACACATGCATGCGCACACTCAACACTCACTCTCACAAACACACCCCACAAATCTGCAAACACACACTTGGCTCTATCATTACCTACACACCAACCCAACACACAAAGAATAGTGCCCAAAATATAAATAACATACGGCAATCCGTTTCATCCGACATGTCACGGCAGTCATCGTCTCTGTCACATCTCCACTGGCTGGGAATACAGCGATAGCCGTTCTTGCATAGGAACTGGTCAGAATTGCAGGTCTGTGAGATGTCTGTCAGACACAATGATGACAATGGTAACAACAACAAAAAGGTCAATACAAACAAACACAGCAATGTCAATGTCCATAGTTATCATCTTCACCTACTATTTTGGCAGGTCACACCTGTGACAACAAAAACAACAACTGCAATCATTTTCATCCTGTAAAGCCATGTCCACAGAAATGCCTGCACCTGTACAGTCCATTAAAACTCAGTTCCATAGCCATGCCAATCTAAATCAGTTGATTTAACTCAGTGCACTACCACATTCACATTCAAACTGTGTCCCAACTTTCCTGGTCAAATAAGCATCTGAGTATTGCATCTTTAATAGTCCACAATGTTGAGAATTAAGACTATGAAGTTTATTTCATGTTCATTGGTCAAGGAATAAAACAACTCATAAGAGAATTACAAGTCATGATACAAGTGACATACAGATAACACAAAACACATGAGATTATAGACGACACGTAAAAGAATTATGACAATACATGAAACAAATACAGGCAACATGTAACATATTTACAGACAACACATGAAAGTACTGCAGCTTTTACACAAATTCCAAAAAGAAAAAAAAAGTTCAAACACAGTAATCTTCAACGAAAAAATAAGCCTCATTTGTATCAAAGTACAAAAGATTGAGAAAAATAAGAACAAAAAAAAAAAAAAAAAACGCAACCAAAACAGAAATTTTCCTCTTTCATTCCCTTAGTTCCCCCCCTCCATCTCCCCCCTCTTCCACCCCTCCCTCCTCTCCCATGGATAATCACACACACACACAAAAAAAAAAAGCAACAGGTCAGGTTCAATCAAGGGAGCTCACTGGCATTGATGACGCAGAAGTCATCCCGCACGGTCTCCTGCGTGCCTTCACAGTGGCAGTGCTGGTCGCCAGACTCATGCTGCTCAAAGCCAAACTCATCGCCACACAGACAGGTGCGGTTGTGGTGCGTCTCGTCCCTTTCATCTGGACGAGGGGCACACAACTGGGAACAGGGCGCTGTGGGCGGACTGCAAGCTCCACTCTCTGTAACAGAGACATGAGGGCATGGTAACATCACTGCAAGCTCCACTCTCTGTAACAGAGACATGAGGGCATGGTAACATCACTGCACTCCACTCTCTGTAACAGAGAAATGAGGACATGGTAACATCACTGCAAGCTCCACTCTCTGTAACGGAGAAATGAGGACATGGTGACATCACTGCACTCCACTCTCTGTAACAGAGACATGAGGGCATGGTGACATCACTGCACTCCACTCTCTGTAACGGAGATATGGCCATGGTAACATCACTGCAAGCTCCACTCTCTGTAACAGAGACATGAGGGCATGGTAACATCACTGAACTCCACTCTCTGTAACAGAGACATGAGGGCATGGTAACATCACTGCAAGCTCCACTCTCTGTAACAGAGACATGAGGGCATGGTAACATCACTGCACTCCACTCTCTGTAACAGAGACATGAGGGCATGGTGACATCACTGCACTCCACTCTCTGTAACAGAGAAATGAGGACATGGTAACATCACTGCAAGCTCCACTCTCTGTAACGGAGAAATGAGGACATGGTGACATCACTGCACTCCACTCTCTGTAACAGAGACATGAGGGCTGGTGACATCACTGCACTCCACTCTCTGTAACGGAGACATGAGGGCATGGTAACATCACTGCAAGCTCCACTCTCTGTAACAGAGACACGAGGGCATGGTAACATCACTGAACTCCACTCTCTGTAACGGAGACATGAGGGCATGGTAACATTACTGCACTCCACTCTCTGTAACAGAGACATGAGGGCATGGTGACATCACTGCACTCCACTCTCTGTAACAGAGAAATGAGGACATGGTAACATCACTGCAAGCTCCACTCTCTGTAACGGAGAAATGAGGACATGGTGACATCACTGCACTCCACTCTCTGTAACAGAGACATAGGGCATGGTGACATCACTGCACTCCACTCTCTGTAACGGAGACATGAGGGCATGGTAACATCACTGCAAGCTCCACTCTCTGTAACAGAGACACGAGGGCATGGTAACATCACTGAACTCCACTCTCTGTAACAGAGACATGAGGGCATGGTAACATCACTGCAAGCTCCACTCTCTGTAACAGAGAAATGAGGGCATGGTGACATCACTGCACTCCACTCTCTGTAACGGAGACATGAGGGCATGGTAACATCACTGCAAGCTCCACTCTCTGTAACGGAGAAATGAGGGACATGGTAACATCACTGCACTCCACTCTCTGTAACAGAGAATGAGGACATGGTAACATCACCGCACTCCACTTTCTGTAACAGAGACATGAGGGCATGGTAACATCACTGCACTCCACTCTCTGTAACAGAGACATGAGGACATGGTAACATCACTGCACTCCACTCTCTTTATCGGAGAAATGAGGGCATGGTGACATCACTGCACTCCACTCTCTGTAACAGAGAAATGAGGGCATGGTGACATCACTGCACTCCACTCTCTGTAACGGAGAAATGAGGGCATGGTGACATCACTGCACTCCACTCTCTGTAACAGAGAAATGAGGGCATGGTGACATCACCGCACTCCACTCTCTGTAACGGAGAAATGAGGGCATGGTGACATCACTGCACTCCACTCTCTGTAACAGAGACATGAGGGCATGGTAACATCACTGCAAGCTCCACTCTCTGTAACAGAGAAATGAGGGCATGGTAACATCACTGCACTCCACTCTCTGTAACAGAGACATGAGGGCATGGTAACATCACTGCACTCCACTCTCTGTAACGGAGACATGAGGGCATGGTAACATCACTGCAAGCTCCACTCTCTGTAACAGAGAAATGAGGGCATGGTAACATCACTGCACTCCACTCTCTGTAACGGAGACATGAGGGCATGGTAACATCACTGCAAGCTCCACTCTCTGTAACAGAGAAATGAGGGCATGGTAACATCACTGCACTCCACTCTCTGTAACGGAGACATGGACATGGTAACATCACTGCACTCCACTCTCTGTAACAGAGACATGATGGCATGGTAACATCACTGCACTCTGTGGGCCGAATGCATGCTCCACTCTCTGATACTGACTGCTGCCTACTGATGGCCAGCTGGTGATGTGGCAGAGGAACCAGGGTGTGGCGATGCATGAAGCTGGATCAGGGCTTGAAATAACAACCCATCCTATTGGCCAGCATGATTCAACATCTGGCCGACAAGTAGAAATGCTCTCCACTGAGATCAGAAAGGAAAACGAACTCTTAAGGAAGAAAGTTCAACAGTTGGAGAAAAAATGTGAAGATTTATCAGATGATGTCAGCAGACTTACAAACGTCTCACACAGGAAAAAGAACTCAGAAACACACTGGAACAGTACACAAGAAAAGAAAACATCAAAATAATAAACTTGACTGGCGATTCAAAATCAGAGACCTCAGAGCAAACTGAACAGAAAGTCATTGGTCTAGTAAAAGACAAACTAGGAGTGCAGTCATTCCAGCCTGATCACATCAGCATCGCCCACCGAGTCGGCAAGTTCTCACCTGGCCATGACAGACCAGTGGTAGTTCGTCTGACCAACAGAAAAATAAGAACACAAATATTTGCCCAGCGTAAGAAACTTAAGCAGCAAAACTCGAAGATCTACATGAATGAAGATCTAACCAAGCTGAACTATCAGAGGCTGATGGAAATAAAGAAACATCCAGCAGTGCTTTCAGCCTGGTCTTTTCAGGGCAAGCTCTTCTGTAAGCTGCTGGATTTTCAAATCCTTCAAATCGAAGACGGCAACATAGCACAGATTGATTCTGTCATATAAGGTTACCAACCGTCTCTCAGGCTCATCGATCGAACACTCAGTTTGATGAGGCACCAGAGAGTTCTTTTTCAGGTCACCCTTCCACCTGGGGGCTCGAAGACAGAGGCAGGGGCCGAGTGCGGAGAGCGGAGGGGACCAGCCAAGCTGCCCTCCCATTCAGCAGCCAGCAGTCCCGACACGCCGTGGGCCAAATGACAGGCAGCGATGGAGAACCGCCAGCCAGCAGGGAAGCCTCGCCATGTGAGGGAAGCAGTGCGGACGGACGGACAGAGGATGCGGGACCTGAGGAAGCTTCCATGCAGCACAGCGGCCTCAACACAGGGGAGTAGGGGCAAAACCTAGTTAATATGTGGTAATTTGTAAACAGAAAGGTACTATATTGCTTAATGTTATTGCTGTGCTCTCACACTGTATGTAAAAGCGTGTGAGTTGTTTTTCTTCTTCCGGATTTCAGTGGAGCATTTTAGAATTGTACTGCTTTGTTGCATGTTTTTAGTACTCTTATTTATTTGTAAAAACACGTGAGTGTTTTTTTCTTCTTTCGAAGTATGGATCAGACTCCAATGGAGCATTTGTTGTCCAGCGGCCGGGCTCTGCTTTGCTGTGATTGTCAACATGGTTTGTCTTTCTATTTGTCTTTAGCATCTATTTCAAAGCAAAACGCACATACTTCAACATGTATAAGGAAAACATAGACAAGTGGCGAATGTATATGTATGTGTATGCATATGTGTATGTGCAGGTGTTAAGATATGTATGTATAATGATATGTCTATCGAGCGGTGTGTCCCTTTACTATACAGTTAAAGATAATGCTGGTGTGTAGGCGCCCCTCAATGTGTGTAGGCGTGTAGGCCGATGTGCAGATCCAGGTTTATATAATGCATAATTAGGTACACTTTTCTTAATAACAAAAACCCATTTTTTTCTACTTCTTTTTAGGGAAAAAAAAAAAAAGGGGGGGGGGGGGGAGAAAAGAAAAAGTAGCTCTCGAACACTAAGCTAATGTGTAAAACTTATTTACGTGAGGCTGCTCATGTAGTCTGATGACGTTGACGCACATTTTTCTTAAAGTATTTTATTTTTTGTTTATTCATTCTTTAAAGAATTATCTCACCTCACATGAAGGTAAATTTACTTTCATGTTCACATTTTCTGTAGTGACCTCTTTTTTCCGGGGGGGGGGGGGAGAGGCGGAAGAGGGGGAGGTTGTGGGGGGAAAGGGGGATGGGGGGAGGGGGGGAGAGATCATGAGGCTATGTTTAACTAAGTTATGTTAATGAGATCATGAGGCTATGTTTAACTAAGTTATGTTAATGTTTAAAATGAGTGTGCTCCCAAACAGTCCCCTCCTGACCCCAGAAACTCGGAGCTGCAGGGCCGTGGTGCTGGGGAATGATGACAGTGGACTGCATGGGATGTCCCAGCTCCCCACCCTCCTACCTGGGAATGACAGACTCCGACACGAAATTGAAAGGAAAAGCTACGACCATCGTAATGCAAATCAAATACGTATGACACTTTTTTTTTCCCTGTCATTTCATGGAATTCAAAAGCAACATTCTTGAGGGAAAGAAAAAGTTTGGTCTAAAGTAGCAGTTTTCATATTACTAGACAAGGCTATTATTGATCCTAATATGATTAATTGTGGCAAAGTCTGTCATATTCTACAATTAACATTATGAGGGTGGGGATTGGGGAGCGGTCCATGGGGGGAGGGGGGGGGGAGGGGGGCAGGGGGGTTGAAGGGGGGGGGGAGGGGGGAAGCTATATGAGGTGGATTTGTCAACTTTGAAAGAGTAGGATTGTTTTGTTTGTTTGTTTTTGTTTTTTTTTCTCCATTCCGTAGTAAGATGTGAACTCAACGCATTGTGAATCAATTATGAGAATGATGAGAAGGATGACTTTTTGATACTGTTGTTGTGGGCTTCTTGTCGTTAATTCTTACATTTTTCATTACTATTATCATTGAATTTATCTTCATGAAAGAGTTAACCTAAATTTTGTGAGAAAAAAAAAGAAGTTTGGGCTTCTCCCTTTTTCATGATTAGCGGTCAAGTAAAGACCGCACGTGCTATGCACGCGTCTTTCATGTTACATGTTGTGTGTTTTTACTTTTGTTGCCTGTTTTTTGTTTGTTCATATTCTTTTTATGCTTTGAATGGTTCTTCATGGTTTGAAATGTGTCTAAGGTTAGTGCAGAATGTGTGTGAAACAGATGTGAGGTCATGCAAAAAATGCATTGTTTATTTAATTTTGAATTTAAGGCACAGAGATTGTCTGAGAATGTTCATATTGAACATTTCTAGGAAAGCCATGCGAATATGCAATGTTTGTGAAAAACAATTTCACCTTAATAATGGTTGATAGTGAGGAATTAAAACTGTTGTCCATGAACTGTCAGGGCCTAGCAAATCCAAAAAAACGTAGGGATGTGTTTCATTACTTGCGATCAAAATCTTATTCAATCTACCTTTTGCAAGATATTCACATGGATCCAAAGCTTGAAAAATATGTAACTGCTGAATGGGGCTTTTCCTGCTTTTTTGCTCCTCACACCTCAAATTCTAGGGGAACAGCTATATTGCTTAACAACAATTTTGAGTTCAAAGTTCAGAACATTTGTAAAGACGAAAATGGAGGATACATACTTCTTTCAGTCATGATTGAAAAAAAGAAATTTGTGATTGTAAGTATATATGGACCGAACAGGGATGACCCAGATTTTTATGCAAATCTTGAAGAACGTATTAAAGAAAAGAATTTCGATTTTGTAATAATAGGTGGTGACTGGAATCTAGTTATGGATTTTGATATGGATTATTATAACTATAGGCACCATAATAATGTCAGGGCACAAGAACAGGTCAAGAGAATGATGATGAATTTGGAATTAATGGATGTATGGCGTGAAATGAATCCAGATACAAGAAGATATACGTGGAGGAGGAACAATCCCCTTCAGCAGAGTAGATTAGACTTTTTTCTAGTGTCAGAATCATTGTATAATAACTCGCTTCACACCGACATAATTCCAGGATATAGAACTGACCATTCTATCATCACGTTAGTCCTTGGGTCGAAAAAGGAAGAGAGCAGAGCCGGACTCTGGAAATTTAATAGTTCTCTATTAAAAGACAAAATGTATGTGGAAGAAGTTCATAATGAAATAAAACGGGTTTTAGAGGAGTATGCCTTATCCCCCTATTCTCGTGAAAATATGAATCAGATACCAAAAGACGAATTGCAGTTTAGTATTAGTGACCAACTGCTTCTTGACACTATGCTTATGAAAATAAGAGCGAAAACAATAGCATTTGCAACAGCTAAAAAGAAAAAAAATACAGAACAGGAAAAAAAGCTAGAAGAAGAGATAAAGCGACTAGAAAAAAAAGTGATGTTAACTGAAATAGAGAAAAATTACTTAGAAAATAGTAAAGCAGAACTGGTATCTCTAAGGGAGAAAAATAATGGAGGGAGTCTTGCTTCGCTCCCGGACAAGATGGATAGCTGAGGGCGAGAAAATCACAAACTATTTTTGTTCCTTAGAAAAGAGGAATTTTGTGAGTAAAAGAATCACAGAGATAGATAAAAATGGTACAATGATAAAAGATGAAAAAGAAATAGCAAATGAAATCAACACATTTTACAAAACATTGTACCTTGAAAAAAACGCTGAAGATATAGAAATAAGGAATTTGGTTGCCGAATTACCACGTTTGTCCGGGGAAGAGCAGGACTCCTTAGAAGGCGAAATTTCATTGACAGAGGCTGGGTTTGCACTCAAAAACATGAAAAATAATAAAAGCCCAGGAAGCGATGGATTCACAGTGGAATTTTTCAAATTTTTTTGGCGTTATCTTGGGGCTTTTGTTGTAAGGTCACTAAATGAAGGGTTTAGAAAAGGGGAATTGTCTTCCACACAAAAAGAAGGGGTAATAATCTGTATTCCTAAGGGAGATAAACCACGTCAGTTTATTGGAAACTGGAGACCCATCTCTTTGCTTAATGTTGTTTATAAGATAGGCTCTGCATGTATTGCAAATAGGCTGAAATTAATTCTTCCATCAATGATAGATGGAGACCAGACTGGATTCATTAAAAACAGATACATTGGAGATAACATACGTCTAATATATGATCTGATTGATTATCTTCAGACAAGCAAAAGACCTGGTCTACTAATTTCTCTAGATTTTGAGAAGGCTTTTGATTCGCTCAGTTGGTCGTTTATGTGGAAAATATTGGATGAATTTTGCTTTGGTCCTGATTTTTGTCAATGGATAAAAACCTTTACAAAAGATATCAAATCGACTGTTACAGTAAATGGAAGATTAACACCATGGTTCCATGTGCAAAGGGGATGTCGACAGGGAGACCCAATCTCACCTTATTTGTTCATAATTTGTGTTGAAATTCTAGCTGCCATGATCAGAAAGAATGATATAATCAAAGGTGTAAAGGTAAATACTGGAGGAGTTGAAATTAAGATATCCCAATACGCTGACGATACTGAATTAATACAAGAGGGTGATAGGGAATCATTTGAAGAATCAATGAGAATTGTTAATGTTTTTGGAAGTGTGTCCGGGTTAAAACTGAATTGTAAAAAAAGCATCGCAGTTTGGCTTGGCTGTAGAAAAAATTCACAGGTAAAATATATGCCCCATTTGCACATGGAATGGAATCTGTTGCGATTCAAAATACTTGGTATTTGGTTCACCAATGATTTAAAAGAATGTGTAAGAATTAATTTCGAGCACAGATTTAAGGAAATTAAAATATTATATGAGGTATGGCTTAAAAGACAGTTGACACCACTTGGACGAATAGCTATTCTTAAATCTCTCATTTTGTCTAAAATAGTTTTTCTTTGGATGCTCTTGCCAAATCCACCAGACAAAATTTTGAACGTGATACAACAGAGCATTTATCGATTTGTTTGGAATGAGAAGAATGACAAGATAAGTAGAAAGATATCGTATAAAAGTACTGATCAAGGTGGTATTGGAATCCCAAATGTTCGAAATTATGTAAATGCATTAAAAGTTGCTTGGATCAGAAGATTGCACACTAGTAAGCACAAATGGGCATGTATCGTGAAACAATTATATGCACAAAACAGGTTTATAGATAAGATAGGTACTAATATTATAAATTTCAGAAATAAGAATCTCTTTTGGTTAAGTGTCTATAAATCCTATGAAGAAATAGGGAAATGTGTTGAAATTGAAAACCCTGAAGAATTAATTTCTGAACCCATCTTTTGTAATTCCGGTATCCTGATAGCCAGAGAGTCTCCATTTCATCAGAACTGGATTGAAAAAGGGGTTTATCAAGTTGCTAATTTATTAGATGAAAATGGAGGATTTCTGTCTTTTGATACGTTTTGTGTCAAATATGATATTCAGGCTAACTTTCTTGTTTATAGGGGAATGGTTGATGCTGTTAGAGCATATATTCAAAGTAGTGGATTAGCCATGCCAAATAATAATCTTTTAAATTATGACTCGAGTAAAGCTTTCAGGATAATACAATCTATTCCAAAGGGTGCAAGACCATTTTATGATCTACTGGGGAAAAACAACACATTGCCAAACTGTTGTGAAAAGTGGGATAGAAGGATATATCGAAGCATACAATGGAACACCATTTTCAGGAAAATCAGGAAGATAACGGACATCAAATTAAAGTGGTTGCAGATAAGGATAGTGCACAGAATTCTAGGAACTAACAGTATACTGTTCAACATGAACATAAATAGGAATGATAGGTGCTCTTTTTGCAACCTAGAAAAAGAAAATATTCAACACATTTTTTGGCACTGTCATTTGGTACACTCGTTCTGGAGGGATTTCCAAACCACTCTTGCTCAGAAATGTTCTTTGGCTCACTCATTTCGCTTTAGCGAACATCTGGTGATTTTTGGATGTGAAAGAGACGTAAAAACTGACCATGTTTTAGATTTGATTATTCTATTAGCAAAACTGTATATATACCATTGTAAGATGACAAGTGTAGTGCCAACTGTCCGTGTCTTTTGTGGATACCTCAAAAAATGGTATGAGATTGAAAAGTATATTTCAACAATTGAGTTGAATTATGAAAAATTCCTGCTTTCTTGGGTAGCCTATGTCCCTCTTTTTGATTGAAGTATCTGCACAACCTAAGTTTATCTCAAGTTTGCACTACATTTAGCTGTCTGCATATCTCTGTTTGTCTTATCTTGTCTGTCTGTCTGTCTATCTCTATCTCTCTTGCTACATGTGTAGTTTTGTTTGCTTGTTTGTTTGTTTTTGTCATTCATGTTAAAAAACCTTGATGAATACATTTGAAAAAAGTATGATATATGAAACCTGCTGTAGATACTATTCAATTTTCTTTCTGGAAATGTATATATAATGTTTACTGTTCATCTTGTGAATAAAAAAAAAAAAAAAAAAGAAATGCTCTCCACAGTCGACCCATTCCTGTCAAGGAAAAACGTGCCCAGGCAGTAAGCTTCAACGAGGGCCAATCACACTTCCTTCCTCGCCATTCCACTAACGCATGTCCACCCCCTCCCCAAGGTTTTCTCTCAATGGCACCCCCAGGAGAGTGTTATCTCGCTGAGCTGAAGGGAGGTCTAAGTGAAACCTTCAGCAACACACATACACTGCACTTCGTTAACACAGAAACCATAGAGCTGCTCCTTTCATTTTTTTTTTCCCTTTTCAGCAAAGCGCGTTTTAACAGATTTTGACAATTACTTGTAACTGTCAGTTCACTCCTGGAGGGCTGGTAGATATTTTTGTCAACTAAATCTTTTTTGTCAACTAAACCCAGGACAGCTAAATCTAACCTGGGAATTTCTAGCCCAGCAGAATGAACCAAACAGGATGAATACAATCCAAAGTGCATGAAAGCTTAACAAAAAGCAAAGAACCAGCAAAAACAATTTCATCATTTTACTTGAAAACCTGTGTGTCATGATGAAGAAAGAGCACAAAAAGAAAAAAAAAGAAAAAAAAAAGTACTGACCGCTCTGTGAGATGTGTGAGATGACGACCATGTCAGTGACGTCGAAGGTGAAGGTCTTCATGGTCACTATGGCGTCGTCCCAGTGCACAGGGGCGGCCCACAGCTTGCGGTCCTCTGTGTTCAGCCACACAATGTACTCCTGGAGGACACCACCCCACCCAGTCAATACCAGTCACATGACAACCCTCGTCACACACAGCAATGCAGTGACCTGAAACACTGCTTCCAATAACCAGAGGGAGAACGGACTTCAAAGGGAAGACAAATACCGGAGCAGGACTGAGCCAATGACAAACAACAACAACAAAAGAAAAAGACAAAAAGAGAGAGGAAACTGACAGGGGTCAGCGATGGGTGAGCGTCAGGACTGAGCCAATGACAAACAACAACAACAAAAGAAAAAGACAAAAAGAAACTGACAGGGGTCAGCGATGGCAGAGCGTCAGGACTGAGCCAATGACAAACAACAACAACAAAAGAAAAAGACAAACAACAACAACAAAAGAAAAAGACAAAAAGAAACTGACAGGGGTCAGCAATGGCAGAGCGTCAGGACTGAGCCAATGACAAACAACAACAACAAAAGAAAAAGACAAAAAGAGAGAGGAAACTGACAGGGGTCAGCGATGGCAGAGCGTCAGGACTGAGCCAGTGACAAACAACAACAACAAAAGAAAAAGACAAAAAGAGAGAGGAAACTGACATGGGTCAGCGATGGCAGAGCGGGTCCACAGGCATGCTTCCACAGAAAATGTTTCCCATTCTGAACTGACAATTGTGCAATCTGATGCATTTTAAGGCACACAAATGTACATACTTATGTCATTCTAAAACTGCGATTCATTAACTTTTCCTTGCAAAAGAAGAAAAGCAAGCAAGTAGCATTCTGCTCATGTTTAAATTTTCTCTGGAACGTTTTTCCAAAGTTGTCTAATTCATTCAACGCTCATGATCTTCTTCTTCTTGTGCGTACGCAGGCTGATACTCCAGCGGACACTCCCTGTATAGACAGGCAGGTATTAAACCCATCTGCCCAACAAAGGGAGTGGAGTTTTGTGTGTATGACCGTTTTTCACCTTGCCATTAAGGCAGCCATACTCCAGCTTCGGGGAAGATGCTTGTGATCTTCTGGAGCACCTTTTCTTCTCCTTGCATAGTCTATTTCCCAGCGACAGAGGAGGCACTGAGCACGGCCCAGAGTGTTCACTTCTCTTGTGAAACAACCAAAGGCTTCTTCTTTACATTTTTCTCTGTCCCATCCCACCTCCAAGAATGTTTCACTTTTTTTTTTCGCCCTCGAAAGTTTCCCCATCCTCAACAAATGTCTGTCTTCATGGCCACCATTTTGTTCCTCTGACTCAACAGTTCCGAACATGAAGACCTGATGTTGTAAGAACAGTTTGCAGACAGTATGGTTCCTGGATAAAATTTTTGATGCTTGGATTTCTATTTTCTGCAGAAGCAAAGCAGTGAGGAAATAAAAACACTGGTTCAGCTGAAAATAATTATGCCAAGTCAACGAAGAGTCCAACCCTACTAATAATGAAGAACATGAAGACAGTTGTGATACCTGAACAATACACACAATCTAATATATAAAGGGCAAATTCTGTCTGTGTGTGTGTGTGTGTACGCTATAGACTCAAAAACGGCTCAACCGATTGTCATGAAATTTGGCAGGTACGTCCGTTGTGACCCGAGGATGGTTTTGGGCTAATCTCTAAAAAATTAAAACCGTTAAAAATCGTTAAAAAGCTGTTATAACGGTTTCAAAGACATCCTTTTTCCTCTGCTTTTCTTCAAATAGCCGTTGTGACATTGCACAGGTACAGGACTACTTCTCTAAAATTAGAACCGTTGTTTGGCAGTTAAAAAACGTTATTTATAACAGTTAAAAGCCGTTAAACACACCAAACCCTATAAAAGAAACTGTTTAAAACCCGATCTTCTTGAAATTTAGCAGGTATGTCTGTTGTGACCCGAGGATGGTTTTGGGCTAATCTTTAAAGAAATAAAACCGTTAAAAACCGTTAAAAAACTGTTATAACGGTTTCAAAGACATCTTTTTCCTCTGCTTTTCATCAAATGGCCGTTGTGACATTGCACAGGTACATCGAACCTAGAGGGACATCTCCCGAGTAACATAGGGTCATTGGACAGTTTTTACGACAGTTATTTATGACCGTTAAAAACCGTTAACAACACGTACCCCCCCTAAAAACGATCAAAAATACAATCTTTTCTGATGTTGGCGGCAAAGGGAGTCCTCGGATCGCCACCAAACTTGGCATGAGTCTAGAAGGACATACTGTGAATAACACTGGGTCATTCGATAGTTTTTATGACCGTTATTTATCACCGTTAAAAAGCGTTATTTTCTAAATTTAGACCTTTCTTGATGAAATTTGGTATACAGGTGTAGTTTTCAATGCTGAACAATGATATACAACTTACATGAACCGAAACTTAAAATTGACCGTTAAAAACCGTTATTATATAAATTTAGACCGTTCTTGATGAAATTCGGTATACAGATGCAGTTTTACACGCTGAACAATGATATACAACTTACACGAACGGAAACTTAAAAATTGACCGTTAAAAACCGTTATTATATAAATTTAGAGCGTTCCTGATGAAATTCGGTATACAGGTGCAGTTTTACACGCTGAACAATGATATACAACTTACACGAACGGAAACTTAAAATTGAGCGTTAAAAACCGTTAAGATCCGTTATTTTCTAAATTTAGACCTTTCTTGATGAAATTTGGTATACAGGTGTAGTTTTCAATGCTGAACAATGATATACAACTTACATGAACCGAAACTTAAAATTGACCGTTAAAAAATCGTAGCTGACTTCCCTGGAGAGGAAACTCTGTACAGATCTGTTGACACGGCCAAGAATGATGATGAAGCAGTCCTTTATCCACAAGAACTCCTGAACTCCATTGAGATTTCTGGACTTCCACCACATGAACTGTTGCTGAAATCTGGAGTCCCTATTATCATTCTCCGCTCACTGGACCCGCCAAAGGTGATCAATAGCACCCGATGTGTCTTCACCAGACTGCACAGGAACGTTGTAGAAGCGAAAATATCATGTGGCCCCCACAAAGGTTAACCGGTGCTGCTCCCCAGAATTCCTCTGGAACCCATGGACTCACCCCTGCCATTCCAGTTCTGACGGCTTCAGTTTCCCACGAAACCAGCTTTCGCTCTGACAATCATCAAGAGCCAGGGTCCGACATTTTCATCCCTTGGGGCAGACCTGACCGTTCCGTGTTTTACACATGGAATGTTCTACGTTGCAGCATCACGAACTGGAAACGCAGAAACACTGACTATAGCTGCGCCAAACAGGGAGACCAGAAATGTTGTCTACCCAGAGGCCCTCCAATAGACATGATACATCGTGAAAATGCAATCTTTTCACAGAGTTGTCATGTTTGAGTTGGATTTAACGTCCATGCCCAAATCAAGGATATGCAGATGGCTGGTCCGTCACATTAGCCTGACACCTGCGGGGCCAGGGTGGACATCGGGGTGAACTACGGTCATTTTAGCTGGAAACATTCCACGTTAAACTTTCCAAGACCAAGCCGGGATTCGAAACCACGACCTTTGGATCATGAGTCCAGCGCCTTATCCACTAGGTTATGGTGGCCCCTACAGAGTTGTCATTTTGGAGCACTTCAATCAAGGAATTGAGAATGCATCAGTAAGTTCACAAAGTACAGGCATCCCTCTATGGACTGTGTATCGTATTACGAAAAAAATTTGTGAGGGAAAACAGATTGAGAGGCAAGAAGGGAGTGGGCGTCCGACGAAATTGGGTGAAGTAGATAGGAGGAGGCTGGGGCAATTGGTTCAGCATGGGAAAAACGAAACAAACCCAAGCTGAATTTTATTGTATTGTCTTTTAAGTGGTGAGAGAGAGGGGTGGCCAGAAAACTATTGTACAGATATACCCGAGCGAAGCCGGGTACACCGGCTAGTATATACATAAAAGTATGTACATACACAGATAAGCACACACACACATATACACACACACACATACACATACACAAACATACTGGCACAAGCTCCATCGCTCCACTGCACACTCTGCCACCCTTGCCACACACTCACCTTGTACAATGCGATCAACCCTGGACTCTGAAGACTGTTGTCCGGCATGTCCAGGACAGTGGAGTCAGTCCCATCCGTGTTCATGACTGTGATCTGCCCATCGCTGCTGGTCACGTACAGGCGCTCGTGAACCCTGTCCAGCGCCACGCCCTGCAGGAACTTGTCCTGCGTGGAGGTCACGGTGGCGATGGAGGAGGTCTCCCCGCTCATCCAGGCTCTCAGGATGGAGCTGCCGCTGTCTGTGTTTTCCATCCAGTACATCCACCTGCACACAGACGACACACACACTGGTTCACCTTCGCATCGTCGCTGACATCGCATGATACACAGCTGGTGAACAACCCGCCCAGGCACATGAGGGCAAGAGCCGGTCTGAGACTGAAATGACACCATCAGAATGACTGCATTTTAAGATCAGCAGCTCATGACCAGTCACTTATCACTATGTTTTTCTCCTTTCAATTTTTTCCCCCGACAGTGCCTATTAAACGCACTTATTACCTTACTGTATTTATCTCTAGACACGATTTGTTTGTATTGTCTTTCATTACATGAGTATCATTTCAAAGGTATGTTTTCATTTTACACACACACACACACACACACACACACACACACACACACAGAAACAGACACATAAACACAGACAAACAGGAAGAGAAAACTGCAGACACCAGAGAAAGAGAGAAAGTGAAAGAAACAAGAGCTACCACGAAGAGACAGGAAGAAGGAGAAAAGAAATAAAGACGAAGGTAAAGAAAGAGACAGCTATCTCAACTTCTAACTTGTTTGAAGACAAGAACAAGACAAAGAAACTCCTCAGTCTTCTGGCCCCTTCCTGACCACCTCCCAGACCTTCTCACTCACTCACTCACCCGTGCACCGGGTCCAGAGCAAGCTTATGCATGGAGTCTGTTCTGCTGACCAGTTGCCGACGGAATCGTCCGGTGGTGGTCATCATCTCGATCTTGTGACGGCCCTGGTCCACCCAGTACAAGGTCTTAGCCGTCCAGTCGAAGGCCAGGCCCGTCACGTGCTCCGTTTCCGCCAGGGTCACTACCGAGTCGTTACTGGAAACGTTCAGGTTCACCGCCTGCAAAAGATGTCACGCACTGAAGAGTTGGCCACAGCTGTACACAGAGAAAGAACATCAGGTACGTGGGAGGCAGGGCAGAGGTGGTGGTGTGAACACCAGCTGATTTGACAGTCACTCCCTTACTTCATCATTACCTCCACTCAGGAGCCTAATTTCCGCCTGCATCTGCTTCTTACTTTCTCAGTCTGTCTCTTGGCGTCCATCCCATGGTTCAGGTCTGATCCACCATCTGTTCAGCTCTGGCCAAGGTCCATGCCTCACCTGAGTGCCCTCCAACGTTCTGAGGCACTTCCCTCGCTCCTTTATGTACAACCGTCTGAACTAGTCACGTTTAAAACCTGTCTTTTTGTTTTCTTTCAACAGAGCTAACAACCTTGCCTAAGCATTGCTTCACTTGACACTGGAAAGCAGTACCTACTCCCATCCTTGCTGTAACTTCATGGCACACCGGTGCTGAGGTGGAGGGACTCATTTGTTTTCTGCTGAATATCAATTCATTCCACGTTTTCTTTAAATACACAGGTCTCCACTTCCTTTTCCTCAAACAGTTTATTTTGCTGAGGTGGCACAACCTTAACCCGTTGACTGCCCTTGCACGAACGGTGTTCATGATGGTTTCGGGAAAGCTGTGTGCCCTTGCACGAACGGCGTTCGGGATAATTTCATCATCAAAATTCGGCAATTTAAAGAAGGCAGGCAAGGAGAAAAAATGGTTTAAATGGTTGTAGGGACCCTAAAGGACGGTTTCTTCCCTTTCCCGGGTCGCTGACTGACCGGCTCGCGTCCGTTCGGACGATAACTTCGGCAAGGTTCGGCTGAGTCATTCTTGGTTGAAGATGGCGAGCCGAGCAGGCAGTTCGTTCAGGCGCATGCCATTTTCAAACGATCTAATGCTCTTGAAGTGCTTCAAGAAGTTATCCGAGACCATGAAAATGATGACGAAGACTTCAGAGAAGTGGAACGAAGCGATTCGGAGGAGGAATAAAGCGATCAACATCAACACCACCCTTTGCTACCAGAGATTGGTGCTGATGACGAAGCTGATCCCCGACTTCAAACCGAGCGATACTGGCGCAAGTGGGCCCGAATCGGAGGGTGACGAGCCTATTCCATCTTGTCGACTGTCCCCTCCCTCCTTTCATGAGAGGTCGGGAGGAGAGTCGAGGAAGGGGACGGGGTTTAGGACAACGGCGAGGGTCCAGTGTGAGGGGGCGTGGCAGAGGAAGAGGGTGTGGCACTCGTCAGTCTGAACTTGTTTCAGAATGGACAGAGGCCAGTGCTGATCGCCCAAATCTCGACCTTTCTTTCACGGGTGATCCAGGTATCAAGGTGAACATTGACAATTTCAAGCCTATGGATTTCATGGAGTTGTTTTTGTGGGGGGGGGGGGGTGTGTGTGTGTGTGTGTGTGTGTGTGTGTGTGTGTGTGTGTGTGTGTGTGTGCGTGTGTGTGTGCTTGTGTGTGTGTGTGTGTGTGTGTGTGTGTGTGTGTGTGTTTGTGGATGGTGTGTGTGTGTGTGTGTGTGTGTGTGTGTGTGTGTGTGTGTGAGAGAGAGAGAGAGAGAGAGAGAGAGAGAGAGAGAGAGAGAGAGAGAGGGGACAGAGCAGTGCTTGTGCATGGTGTGGGTATACATTGTGTGTGTGTGTGTGTGTGTGTGTGTGTGTGTGTGTGTGTGTGTGTGTGTGTGTGTGTGTAGTGTTTGTGCATGGTGTGTGTGTGGTGCTTTCGCATGTGGTGCTGTATGTGTGTGTGTGTGTGTGTGTGTGTGTGTGTGTGTGTGTGTGTGTGTATGTGTGTGTGTGTGTGTGTGTGTGTGTACATGTGTGTGTGTTGCTTTTGAATATGGTGCTTGTGCACAGAGTGTGTGTGTGTGTGTGTGTGTGTGTGTGTGTGTGTGTGTGTGTGTGTGTGTGTGTACCCAAATGTGTGTCAGTCAACTAACTATAACTGGCATTTACTGGCAGTAGTGTGGGATCCTGATCCTTTTGTCCATAGGTTCTGTGGTGTGGTGTATTCTCTGCAACACCGGTGTATTTTTCAGTTGTTAGTGTGCTTTCATCATCTGTGGTGTGGCCTTTTGTAGCTCAGTCCCATCTTTAGCAGTCTCTTTTTTTTGGTGTGGTTGGTTTTCCAATGTTTTATTTATTACCTTCTGTGGTGATGGCTTTTTATCAATCACACTTAGTTCATGAGTGAACCAAACCACATGTGTGAAAAAAAAACTGACAGAATAATTGGAAGTTACACTTGGTGTTGTTATTGTTAGTTCATCTCTGCTAAACAAGACCAATTCCCAAGAGGCTTGCAAGATGTGCAGACTGATGCTGTGGATAATGTGCAATTCCCATCTTCTTTCCCGCATTACCTGGGCTGGAGTATCCCCTATGATATGGGTTGCTAAACATTTTATGCATTGTCAAGCTTTATTGTGAATACAGATGTTTGTCCTGAAGTTCAAAGGATACTAACACCAGTTTTTGTGGTACCAGTTTTTGTGGTATTTCATTGTGATTTTAGTGCTATAGTTTTGTTTATGTTCTGAAAGTGTCTGTTTTTCAAACAAAACATTCATCAATATGTATATTTTTGGTCTACTCATTACAAACAAAATCAAACTATTGTGATATCTGGCTGTAGCCAAGGATATAACAAGAAAATATGCCAAGTATCTAAGATATATGTCAAGAATTGAAAGAGCAGTGGGCATATCAGTGAATCTACCTAAGAAAACAAAACTGTGTCCCTTGATACCTGGATTGTACTGTACCCCAGAAATGCATAAATTTATCATATAAAACAACAACTGTGGGTTGCAAATTCACTACCAAATATTTACACAGGTGTTCAGTAAACACTAAAACCACTTTTTGCTGGGTTTGTATGCTTTTTGTTTTGCTGCTGTGGGGTTTTGTATGCTTGCAAAATATAATTTTTTTTTTAAAGTTGAATTATAAGATTATTTATCATACTCAGAATGAACAAAATCAAATATTATTTGCAGATATTATAGCCTTGGGTATAAGAAGAAAACATGCCCAAAATGTAAGAGATATCTCCACAAATAAATGAGCACTGATCAAATTAGTGAACCTACCGCAAAAAGTCAAATTTTGCTCCGGCACACAGAAGTACAAAACTGATACAAAATAGCGGCAGTCAAGGGGTTAATGGGACATGGGTGGAGAGAGACCCCTCCTGAATGACCTCATGATGTATAATACATGGTGTTCGACTGCATTCTGTCTCATGTAAGCTTCTTTCTCGGATCAACATTGCAGGCAGCAGTGTGCGAGACTGTGAGAATGTTTAGCTTTGGTATCATGTTTTTTTAGTATAACAGTGTACTTCGTACTGTGCTTACATCATGACTAAAAACACTGGGATTAAACCCACACAAAAAGAACAGCAAAACTGTCAGCTGTGCTTACATCATGACTAAAAACACTGGGATTAAACCCACACAAAAAGAACAGCAAAACTGTCAGCTGTGCAACTGGAGGCCTTTCCAAAGCATCCCCTGGGTAAATCAATGTTGCTTACAGCCCAGCCGACTGCAGAGGGCCATATCAGGGCTATCACTGATTTGAAGTCAACTCATGAGTCATTAAAAAAAAAAAACTCCTTCACACCATCCTTTAAAACACACCTAAAAACACAAGAAAAACTGTTAAAATTCTTTCCTCTGCAAAATTCTTAGATCAGATATAAAATGTTAATCTCTTTCAGAAATTCAAAGACCACATCAGGTGGGACATCTCTGAACAAGGTTTTCAAGGAAACTGCTGGAGTCTGCTGTAAAGTGTTGATGTCTCACATCATGCAAGTCCCAACACTCTAAACGAACATGTTTCGTTGCAGACAGTGATCCAACCGGCAATCCTCTAATAACGGACAAAGGTCCCCTGAAATGTTCTTCAATTATCAAGCAGACAGACAGACAAAAAACAAAACACACCCATCCCTACAATCACCTTTTTTCAAGCTACATCAGCACACAAGGTGACAGGGAAGAAGAGGTACGCCCTGACCTTGATAGCTACATCAGCACACAAGGTGACAGGGAAGAAGAGGTACGCCCTGACCTTGATAGCTACATCAGCACACAAGGTGACAGGGAAGAAGAGGTACGCCCTGACCTTGATAACTACATCAGCACACAAGGTGACAGGGAAGAAGAGGTACGCCCTGACCTTGATAACTACATCAGCACACAAGGTGACAGGGAAGAAGAGGTACGCCCTGACCTTGATAACTACATCAGCACACAAGGTGACAGGGAAGAAGAGGTACGCCCTGACCTTGATAGCTACATCAGCACACAAGGTGACAGGGAAGAAGAGGTACGCCCTGACCTTGATAGCTACATCAGCACACAAGGTGACAGTGAAGAAGAGGTACGCCCTGACCTTGATAGCTACATCAGCACACAAGGTGACACAAGGTGACAGGGAAGAAGAGGTACGCCCTGACCTTGATAGCTACATCAGCACACAACGTAACAGGGAAGAAGAGGTATGCCCTGACCTTGATAGCTACATCAGCACACAAGGTGACACAAGGTGACAGCGAAGAAGAGGTACGCCCTGACCTTGATAGCTACATCAGCACACAAGGTGACAGCGAAGAAGAGGTACGCCCTGACCTTGATAGCTACATCAGCACACAAGGTGACAGGGAAGAAGAGGTATGCCCTGACCTTGATAGCGGCGGCCTGTAGGTGCTGAAGAAGAGGCGGTTGCTGGCATAGTCGAAGGCAACGGCGCTGATCTGGGTGGACTGATCCGCAGGGAGGGTGAACAGGTCTTCAGAGTTGAAGTGGTCCACGTCCACCGACTGGATTCGTTTGGTGCCCGCCACCAGCAGGAACTCTGACCTCTCTGCAACACCATGGGAAATCACACCGTTTTATTTCACCACATAAATCACTGAATCATCATACTGCATCTGATGTTTCCTTCTATCTTTGATGGCGCATGCTGCTGACCTCTCTGCAACACCATGGGAAATCACACCGTTCTATTTCACCACATAAATCACTGAATCATCATACTGCATCTGATCTTTCCTTCTATCTTTGATGGCGCATGCTGCCGACCTCTCTGCAACACCATGGGAAATCACACCGTTCTATTTCACCACATAAATCACCTAATCGTCACACTGCATCTGATGTTTCCTTCTATCTTTGATGGCGCATGCTGCCGTTCCACTCAATAAACTTCAGATGTCCTAGAGATATACTTCAGCTTCTGTTGATTAAATCTCATTTACACTGTTGTGTGCGCTTGCATGGGCACGCATACACACATCTGCATGTGTATACATATCCATACAAACACAGGCATCCATGAAAGTGAGTACAGAAGTGTGCACGCACATTGTGTTATAATATTTACTTCTCTTGATGAATGATAGCTATTTCTGACAGCTTGAGTGGTTGAGTTTTTTTCATGCCAAAAACATATGGCATGTTTGTATTTCGACTTCACATCTACACACCTGAACATACCCAAATAAACACATATGAAGGCAAACACAACACACACACACACACACACACACACTCACGCACGCACGCGTGCTCACACACACACGCACGTGGGCGCGCGCACGCACGCACACACACACACACACACACACACACACACACACACACACATATACACTCACCAACACATGCATACATATATACACACAAGACTTTTGACAAAACACCAACGCCTGAATACTTTTGTTTTAGAGGTCTGTGTACATGCTAACACACATACATACATATGCTACACAAATACATACAGACACAGAAACACATCACGCACACACACAACACACACATAACACACACACACACACACAACACACACTCACACACACACACACACAAAACACACACACACACACACACACACACAACACACACACACACACACACACACACAACACACTCACGCACACACACAACACACACACACAACGCGCACACACACAACGCACACACACACACAACACACCCCACACACACACACACACACACACACACACACAACACACAACACACACACACACATACAAAACTGACCTTGGACAGGGCAGGAGTATTTGAGAGGTTCATACACATGTTCCCGCCCGCCTCTGCAGGTGTCTCCAGCCACACGGCGATACCTGTGACAGTCACACCCACACTCCATGTCATCACCACACCTCCACCCTCTCAGTGACAACACTCATAGCATTACACAATGATCGTCATCCTCTCTCACAGTCTCTCGCTCACTCAGGCTAATTAATGTGTCACAGTCCCATCACCAGCAGACCAAAAGAAATAAACAATACAAAAGTAATACCCACAGAAAAGATCTGTTTGAAGTTCTTCTCCGAAGTTTTGGGGGTATATCTGTATCTGAATACTGGCGAAAACAAGAATACACTCAACTTTAGCTCTGTTATACATATGTTTATGGGGTTTTTTTTGGGGGGTATATCTGTATCTGAATACTGGCGAAAACAAGAATACACTCAACTTTAGCTCTGTTATACATATGTTTATGGTTTAATGATAAAAACAATGCACAATTATATCAAATGTGGAAAAAGCATTAAGCTGAGAGCACAGAGCACACTAGGAAAACATTGGAGAAGACTTGAATTTTTGTCCTGTATTTTCAATATCCCTACATCTAAGACCACAATCTTTTTTTTTTCAAAGCAACCATTCGGATCCCCCTGTGTGTGTGTGTGTGTGTGTGTGTGTGTGTGTGTGTGTGTGTGTGTGTGTTGTGTGAGTGTGTGTGTGTGTGTGTGTGTGTGTGTGTGTGTGTGTGTGTGTGTGTGTGCGCGTATGTGTGTGAGCTGTGTGTTGTGTGTGTGTGTGTATGTGTGTGTGTGTGTGTGCGTGTTGTTTGTGCATGCGTGCTCGCGTGCATGCGTGCGTGCGTGTGAGTGTGTGTGTGTGTGAGTTGTAGTAGGAGGAGGAGGAGGAGTATATCTGAATAAGAAAACACAGCAACTGAGAAAACAGACGATAAAAATTCAAATCTGTTTTCTCCCAAACCAGCCATTACCTACTGAACCTTCTCTGACATCTACTGTTATTGTTGTTTCTTGTGGTAACATTTCACCAACAGAAAATTAAAGTGCACCCCAACAACTATCTAAAACGTTGTGAAAAAACAAAATTCTGAGCACTTTTTAACCATTTTCAGCCCAAATTTAGTTAGCACCTCACCCCCAAAAATTCAAAGTACACCCAAAAACTATCCAAAATGCTATATAAAATAAACAAACACACAACAGAAATTTCTGAGCACTTGTTAACCATTTTCAGCTGACAGACTCCCACCTGGAGCTGTCATTAGCGTGTCCCATTCCCAACACCCTCCACCCCTCCTCCCACTGTCCCCTCCCAGACAAAGGGCCATACAGACCACGGAGGCCTTACCCGCGTGTGTAGGAGTACAGCGTGCCTGGAGGACAGGGGTCCGGCACTTGGTGAATCAGACTGGACTCTATGCTGGTGTCTCGCACACAAGTGTTGGAGAACATGGTCTCTCTGGGCTTGTAGCCATAGTCGCTGAAACAGAGCAGCGCGTCCCATTAAAGTCACCATGGCGGCACTGTTCCTTCATACTTGCCTGTCTGAACGAAAGGCTTATCTCCGCTAGGAATGGAACATACTACACATAACGAACCTCAAAAAAAATAATCAAAATGGTGAGCGGGGAGGTAACTCGGAACAAAAGCATTATCTCCCCTAGGAATGGAACATGCTATACATAATGAACCTCAATAAAAAAAAATCAAAATGGAGAGCGGGGAGGTAACTCGGAACGAAAGCCTTATCTCAACTAGGAATGGAACATGCTATACATAATGAACCTCAAAAAATAAAAAAAATGGAGAGTGGGGAGGTAATTCGGAACGAAAGCCTTATCTCAACTAGGAATGGAACATGCTATACATAATGAACCTCAAAAAATAAATAAAATGGAGAGTGGGGAGGTAATTCGGAACGAAAGCCTTATCTTCACTAGGAATGGAACATGCTATACATAATGAACCTCAAAAAATAAATAAAATGGAGAGTGGGGAGGTAATTCGGAACGAAAGCCTTATCTTCACTAGGAATGGAACATGCTACACATAATGAACCTCAAAAAATAAATAAAATGGAGAGTGGGGAGGTAATTCGGAACGAAAGCCTTATCTTCACTAGGAATGGAACATGCTACACATAATGAACCTCAAAAAATAAATAAAATGGAGAGTGGGGAGGTAATTCGGAACGAAAGCCTTATCTTCACTAGGAATGGAACATGCTATACATAATGAACCTCAAAAAATAAATAAAATGGAGAGTGGGGAGGTAATTCGGAACGAAAGCCTTATCTTCACTAGGAATGGAACATGCTACACATAATGAACCTCAAAAAATAAATAAAATGGAGAGTGGGGAGGTAATTCGGAACGAAAGCCTTATCTTCACTAGGAATGGAACATGCTATACATAATGAACCTCAAAAAATAAATAAAATGGAGAGTGGGGAGGTAATTCGGAACGAAAGCCTTATCTTCACTAGGAATGGAACATGCTATACATAAGGAATCTCAACAAAAAAAAATCAAAATGGAGAGTGGAGAGGTAACTTTACCTTAAAGCACCAGGAATACAGGAGTGGTCTCCCCTAGTCAACACGTAATCAATCACTCCCCTCTCCATGATTCAGTTTCCTTCTCTTCCTAGGCAATGAAACACGCTCTCTCTCTCTGGGTTCCAGCACTTACCCATGGATGCACAGCAGCTTTCCTTCAACTCTGCTTTCCCCCCTCAGGGAGAAAGTCCTTCTGCTCAAGCTGATAATCCAAAGGAGCTGTTACGGCTAGTCTCTGTTCAACAGTCGCCGCCTCTATAGGGCGCCTTGGTGCATTCCAGTTAAATCAACATTTCTCTGCCACCAGTTTCCTGGCATTGCAGCTGTTCCAGTCCATCAACAGGAGCTGCAATACTACTGTCAGTCCGTGTGTCAGTGTCTGGGAACACCCCATGTGGACCTGTTTGCCACCAGGTGGAACTACCAGCCTCCAGTCTTTGTTTCGCCAGTTCCAGACCCACTAGGCAATGGCTGTGGACGCAGCGTCAATTTCATGGGAGGGGATGTTCGCTTGCGCATTTCCCTCACCCCCCCTCATCCCAGCAGTCCTGAAAAAAGGCCTCCACGGAGATATGCCTGTTGATTCTGATTTCCACTCTGAAATGGTCAAAGAGCTGAATAAACCTTCCGATGTCCCTGCTAGAGAAGGTCCCAGTGACTCTCCCCTCTTGAAAAGACTTTTTTAACTCCAGACGAGGTCAAAGAGACGGCATGCCAACTAAGCATCCTTCCATCTCCACGCCAGTCTCATCAGGTGATCCCTCACTCAGCAGAGACGCTTCTTGCGTGGAGAAAATCATGGCTGGACAAAGACAGTCCACATTAACAGCATACGGTAATAAGCGGAGAATTTTCATTACAAAGTAGAGCTGACAGGCTGGTGTCTCCCCTGTCCGCCCGCTTTATTGAGGACCTTCAGATTTCAGGCAGGAAAGCCAGCACCTTGAAGGGCTTAAGAGGAGCTACTGCTTTGACCTTCAGATTAACAGACAGAGAGACTGACACAGCCTTGATCCCTGTCTGTCCTATGCTGCACTGGGCTCCCCAGACTAAGCAGGTGTCCTAAATGGAGCCTTCCCTTAGTTCTGGAGTATCTGGCCTCTGAGTACTTCGAGCCAATCATCAAATGCTTTCTTTGGACCCTCACCCTTTAACCCAGTTTTTAAGTCACCCAGGCTTCATCAAGACACACATAACACACACATAAACCATCAAGATACACATAACGTAAGGCTTGAACACACACACACACACACACACACACACACACACACACACACACACTACACACATGCACACACACACACACACATGCACACACATGCACACACACACACACACACACACACACACACTACACTACACACTACACACACATACACATACACACTACACACACACACACACGCACACACACACACTACACACACACTCACACGCACACACACACACTCCACACACACACACACTCCACACACACACACTACACACACACACACACACTACACACACACTACACACACACACACACACACACACACACACACCACACACCACACACACACACAGAGTCCTTCTCACCACTCATAATCATCCCGCGTGCAGGAGCAGTTGCGGAGGTCGCGGACCTGCACGAAGTTGTGGCCGTTGTAGCAGACAGCGTGGGCAATGCGCCGCTTATACACCAGCTTCTGCCCCAACAGACAGCCAGCGTCTGGGAACTGGTCAGGCAACGACCAGTTCTTGTAGTCCTCACTGTTGCAGGGTTGTCCTGCACACCACATACACACACCCACTACAGTCAGGTCCTTCCCTTTACAGTCCTCTTCACACTGTTGTCCTGCACCCCCCCCCCTCCCCTCCACTACAGTCAGGTCCTTCACTTTACAGTCCTCTTCACACTGTTGTCCTGCACACCACACACACCCACTACAGTCAGGTCCTTCAATTTACAGTCCTCTTCACACTGTTGTCCTGCACACACACACACACACACACACACACACACACACACACACACCCACTACAGTCAGGTCCTTCACTTTACAGTCCTCTTCACACTGTTGTCCTGCACCCCCCTCCCCCCCACTACAGTCAGGTCCTTCACTTTACAGTCCTCTTCACACTGTTGTCCTGCCCCCCCCCCCCCCCCCCACTACAGTCAGGTCCTTCACTTTACAGTCCTCTTCACATTGTTGTTCTGCACCCCCCCCCCACCCCGCCCGCCCCCATCCCACTACAGTCAGGTCCTTCACTTTACAGTCCTCTTCACACTGTTGTCCTGCACACACACACACACACACACCCACTACAGTCAGGTCCTTCACTTTACGGTCCTCTTCACACTGTTGTCCTACACACACACACACACACCCACTACAGTCAGGTCCTTCACTTTACAGTCCTCTTCACACTGTTGTCCTGCCACACACACAAAACACACACACACACACACACACACCACACTACAGTCAGGTCCTTCACTTTACAGTCCTCTTCACACTGTTGTCCTGCACCCCCCCCCCCCCCACTACAGTCAGGTCCTTCACTTTACAGTCCTCTTCACACTGTTGTCCTGCACACACACACACACACACACACACACACACACACACACACTACAGTCAGGTCCTTCACTTTACAGTCCTCTTCACACTGTTGTCCTGCACCCCCCCCCCCACTACAGTCAGGTCCTTCACTTTACAGTCCTCTTCACACTGTTGTCCTGCACCCCCCCCCCCCCCACTACAGTCAGGTCCTTCACTTTACAGTCCTCTTCACACTGTTGTCCTGCACCCCCCCCCCCACTACAGTCAGGTCCTTCACTTTACAGTCCTCTTCACACTGTTGTCCTGCACACACACACACACACACACACACACACACACACACACTACAGTCAGGTCCTTCACTTTACAGTCCCTTCACACTGTTGTCCTGCACACTCCCCACCCCACCCCACCCCCCTACAGTCAGGTCCTTCACTTTACAGTCCTCTTCAAACTGTTGTCCAGCACACTCCCCCCCCCCCCCACTACAGTCAGGTCCTTCACTTTACAGTCCTCTTCACACTGTTGTCCTGCACCCCTCACTCCCCCCCCCCCCCACTACAGTCAGGTCCTTCACTTTACAGTCCTCTTCAAACTGTTGTCCTGCACACTCCCCCCCCCCCCCCCCCCCCCACTACAGTCAGGTCCTTCACTTTACAGTCCTCTTCACATTGTTGTCCTGCACACACACACACACACACCCCTCCTCCACTACAGTCAGGTCCTTCACTTTACAGTCCTCTTCACACTGTTGTCCTGCACTCCTCCCCCCCCTCCCCCCCACTACAGTCAGGTCCTTCACTTTACAGTCCTCTTCACACTGTTGGCCTGCCCCCCCCCCCCCCCTACAGTCAGGTCCTTCACTTTACAGTCCTCTTCACACTGTTGGCCTGCTCCCCCCCCCCCCCCTACAGTCAGGTCCTTCACTTTACAGTCCTCTTCACACTGTTGGCCTGCCCCCCCCCCCCCCCCCTACAGTCAGGTCCCTCACTTTACAGTCCTCTTCACACTGTTCGCCTGCTCCCCCCCCCCCCCCCACTACAGTCAGGTCCTTCACTTTACAGTCCTCTTCACACTGTTGGCCTGCCCCCCCCCCCCCTACAGTCAGGTCCTTCACTTTACAGTCCTCTTCACACTGTTGGCCTGCTCCCCCCCCCCCCCCCTACAGTCAGGTCCTTCACTTTACAGTCCTCTTCACACTGTTGTCCTGCCTCCCCCCCCCCCCCCCTACAGTCAGTCCTTCACTTTACAGTCCTCTTCACACTGTTGTCCTGCTCCCCCCCCCGCCCCTACAGTCAGGTCCTTCACTTTACAGTCCTCTTCACACTGTTGTCCTGCTCCCCCCCCCGCCCCTACAGTCAGGTCCTTCACTTTACAGTCCTCTTCACACTGTTGTCCTGCTCCCCCCCCCGCCCCTACAGTCAGGTCCTTCACTTTACAGTCCTCTTCACACTGTTGTCCTGCTCCGCCCCCCCCCCCCCTACAGTCAGGTCCTTCACTTTACAGTCCTCTTCACACTGTTGGCCTGCCCCCCCCCCCCCCCCTACAGTCAGGTCCTTCACTTTACAGTCCTCTTCACACTGTTGTCCTGCTCCCCCCCCCCCCTACAGTCAGGTCCTTCACTTTACAGTCCTCTTCACACTGTTGGCCTGCCCCCCCCCCCCCCCCCCCCTTCAGTCAGTCCTTCACTTTACAGTCCTCTTCACACTGTTGGCCTGCCCCCCCCCCCCTACAGTCAGGTCCTTCACTTTACAGTCCTCTTCACACTGTTGTCCTGCTCCCCCCACCCCCCACCCCCCCTCCCCCCCTACAACCAGGTCCTTCACTTTACAGTCCTCTTCACACTGTTGGCCTGCCCCCCCCCCCCCCCCCTACAGTCAGGTCCTTCACTTTACAGTCCTCTTCACACAGTTGTCCTGCTCCCCCCCCCCCTACAGTCAGGTCCTTCACTTTACAGTCCTCTTCACACTGTTGGCCTGCCCCCCCCCCTACAGTCAGGTCCTTCACTTTACAGTCCTCTTCACACTGTTGTCCTGCTCCCCCCCCCCCTACAGTCAGGTCCTTCACTTTACAGTCCTCTTCACACTGTTGTCCTGCTCCCCCCCCCCCCCTACAGTCAGGTCCTTCACTTTACAGTCCTCTTCACACTGTTGTCCTGCTCCCCCCCCCCCCCTACAGTCAGGTCCTTCACTTTACAGTCCTCTTCACACTGTTGGCCTGCCCCCCCCCCTACAGTCAGGTCCTTCACTTTACAGTCCTCTTCACACTGTTGTCCTGCTCCCCCCCCCCCCTACAGTCAGGTCCTTCACTTTACAGTCCTCTTCACACTGTTGTCCTGCTCCCCCCCCCCCCTACAGTCAGGTCCTTCACTTTACAGTCCTCTTCACACTGTTGTCCTGCTCCCCCCCCCCTACAGTCAGGTCCTTCACTTTACAGTCCTCTTCACACTGTTGTCCTGCTCCCCCCCCCCCCCCCTACAGTCAGGTCCTTCACTTTACAGTCCTCTTCACACTGTTGTCCTGCTCACCCCACCCCCCACCCCCCCACTACAGTCAGGTCCTTCACTTTACAGTCCTCTTCACACTGTTGTCCTGCACACACACACACACACACACACACACCCACTACAGTCAGGTCCTTCACTTTACAGTCCTCTTCACACTGTTGTCCTGCACACCCCCCCCCCCCCCCCCTACAGTCAGGTCCTTCACTTTACAGTCCTCTTCAAACTGTTGTCCTGCACACTCACCCCCCCCCCCCCCCCCACTACAGTCAGGTCCTTCACTTTACAGTCCTCTTCACACTGTTGTCCTGCACCCCCCCCCCCCCACCCCCACTACACTCAGGTCCTTCACTTACAGTCCTCTTCAAACTGTTGTCCTGCACACTCCCCCCCCCCCACTACAGTCAGGTCCTTCACTTTACAGTCCTCTTCACACTGTTGTCCTGCACACACACACACACACACACACACACCCACCCACTACAGTCAGGTCCTTCACTTTACAGTCCTCTTCACACTGTTGTCCTGCCACCCCCCCCCCCCCCCTACAGTCAGGTCCTTCACTTTACAGTCCTCTTCAAACTGTTGTCCTGCACACTCACCCCCCCTCCCCCCCCCCCACTACAGTCAGGTCCTTCACTTTACAGTCCTCTTCACACTGTTGTCCTGCACCCCTCCCCCCCCCCCCCCACTACAGTCAGGTCCTTCACTTTACAGTCCTCTTCACACTGTTGTCCTGCACACACACACACCCACTATAGTCAGGTCCTTCAATTTACAGTCCTCTTCACACTGTTGTCCTGCACTCCTCCCCCCCTCCCCCCCCCACCCACTACAGTCAGGTCCTTCACTTTACAGTCCTCTTCACACTGTTGTCCTGCACCCCTCCCCCCCCCCCCCCACTACAGTCAGGTCCTTCACTTTACAGTCCTCTTCACACTGTTGTCCTGCACACACACACACCCACTATAGTCAGGTCCTTCAATTTACAGTCCTCTTCACACTGTTGTCCTGCACTCCTCCCCCCCTCCCCCCCCCCCACCCACTACAGTCAGGTCCTTCACTTTACAGTCCTCTTCACACTGTTGTCCTGCACACACACACACACACACACACACACACACACACACACACACACACCCACTACAGTCAGGTCCTTCACTTTACAGTCCTCTTCACACTGTTGTCCTGCACACACACACACACACCCCCACTACAGTCAGGTCCTTCACTTTACAGTCCTCTTCACACTGTTGTCCTGCACACACACACACACACACACACACCCACTACAGTCAGGTCCTTCACTTTACAGTCCTCTTCACACTGTTGTCCTGCACCCCTCCCCCCCCCCTCCCCACTACAGTCAGGTCCTTCACTTTACAGTCCTCTTCACACTGTTGTCCTGCACCCCCCCCCCCCCCCCCCCCCACTACAGTCAGGTCCTTCATTTTACAGTCCTCTTCACACTGTTGCAACCGTTGTCCTACACACACACACATACACATACACACACACACACACACACACACACACACACACTACAATCAGGTCCTTCACTTTACAGTCCTCTTCACAGCTTGAGTACAGGCCAAAAATCATCACCAACAACCACTGGTAGAGCGTTGGACTCGTAATTTTGGTGATCCTGGGGTTGCGCGTTCAAATCTCCTCCAAGCCATTTCGGTACAGGATTTTTTTCCCTTGGTGTTAATATTGGTTCTGACTCCATTTCCCAAACAGTCCTTCGAATGAGACTATAAACCGAGGTTCTGTGTGTGAACGCACGCATAACATCTTGTACACACGTAAAATCCTATCACCAACTTTCGGAAGAGACGGCCAGTTTGGCCGTTGG
Source organism: Conus canariensis (assembly GCA_033310375.1). NCBI lineage: Eukaryota > Metazoa > Mollusca > Gastropoda > Neogastropoda > Conidae > Conus > Conus canariensis. The sequence goes on along the minus strand of CM065743.1, from coordinate 48,904,253 downwards.
TATGGATGGCACATTACACATAGCATGCGCTCCCCCGAAGCTGGAGTATAGCTGCCTTAATGGCGGGATGTACACACAAAATTGCACTCCCTTTGTTGGTTAGATGGGATTAATCCTTGCCTTTCTATAGAGGGAATGTCCGCAGGAGTATCAGCCTGCGTAAGCAGAAAGAAAAAAAAATCACCAAGAATGCATTAAAATCCAACGTCAGAACTTCAAACTACCAAGAGCACATTAAAATCCAACATCAGAACATCAACCTATCAAATGAAATGTCCTTTTTCAGTGTCTTTCCATCTACCAAAATGAATGGGATTTCGTTTCCTCTCCATACAGTTTAGGGGACTGTGGTGGGGAGTTGATGTGGGAACAACATGTGACAGGTGGACACACAAACCCCCAGTACTGCACTCTCATTGCACACTGGAAGATCACTGCTAGTTTTCTTCCACATCACCTCAGCACTGCACGACAGGCCTCAGCAATGAAGACATTGCTGAACACTCCCCTCACAAACAATGCTGTCTGTTTGGACCAGGATCTACCTGTTGTTTGGGAGTTCTCCTGCAGGCCGACTCAAAGACAAACATTACTCAAAGCAATACTCTCTTTCTCTCTCTCTCTCTAGCTCTCTCTCTCTCTCTCTACACACACACACACACACACACACACACACACACACACACACAACACACACACACACACTCGCTATGCCTGCACGAATGGTACAACACAGTGGCACAGCTTTCTTCTTTGTCAATGAAGTGAAAGAAGTACCCAGAAGGTGGGTGGTGTTCAGCTGATACAGTCTCCACTGGTGATGGTCAGGCTTTGAACCAAAGACGGAAAAGATGGTGGTTTTCTCCCCTGGCTCGGTCAAAATCCCGTAGATGCGAATGGCGTTGTTCTTCTCAAACTGGTGGGGATGCCAGGTTAGTCCTTCATCAACCGAGTAACTGCAATGGACAACTCATTAGTCAACTGATCAGCCTCCCTCTCTCTCTCTCTCTTTCTCTCACTCTCTCTCTCTCTCTCTCTCTCACACACACACACACACATGTATACACACACGTATGCATACACACACACACTCACACACACACACACACGCATACAGGCAAACACATGTGTACTCTCAAACAAGCCGCCATCTGAGTGAGTTGACAAGCAAAGGCACTGGGGGGAGTAACAGCTGGTGCAGACTGAAAGACTGACATTCCATTTTTCTTTTGAACAGGGCATGGAAAAAATATGAAATGTCAGCTTTTTCTATCACCAAAACACATCTTTTAAATAATCCATGAAAACATACCAACTGGCAGTCAGTGTTCCGTTCATAACAACAGTGTCACAGTGTTCATGTTCTGAGGACCAAGTGTAATCATCATCTTCACAGTGACAACAGTGTTCATGTTCTGAGGACCAAGTGTAATCATCATCTTCACAGTGACAACAGTGTTCATATTCAGAGGACCATGTGTAATCATCATCTTCATAGTGACAACAGTGTTCATGTTCTGAGGACCAAGTGTAATCATCATCTTCACAGTGACAAGTGTTCATGTTCTGAGGACCAAGTGTAATCATCATCTTCACAGTGACAACAGTGTTCATGTTCTGAGGACCAAGTGTAATCATCATCTTCACAGTGACAACAGATCCCAGATCCCCTTTTGATCCAGATCATTCCATCCACACAAGGGCTTGAAAAGCTCAGTGGTAGAGCGCCAGACTCGTAATCTTGGTGATCCTGGGGTTGCGGGTTCAAATCTCCGCCAGGCCGTTTCGGTACTGGGGGATTTTCCCCTTGGTGTTAACCTTAGTTCTGACTCCATTTCCCAAACAATCCTTTGAATAAGACTATAAACCGAGGTTCCATGTATGAACGTATGCATAACATCTTGAACACACCTAAAATCCCATCACCAACTTTCGCAAGAGAAGGCCAGTTTGGCCGTTGGTATGGATGACATGTTACACACAGCATGCACCTTCCCCGAAGCTGGAGTATGGCTGCCTTAATGGAGGAATAAAAAAAACGGTCATCCACACAAAACTCCACTCCCTTTGTTGGGTAGATGGGATTAATCCTTGCCTGTCTATACAGGGAGTGTTCGCAAGAGTATCAGCCTGCGTACGCAGAACAAAAAAAAATTCCATCCACACCTAAATCTAACATTCTTAAAATCTTTTGTGTCTAACTCCTCTGAATATTCCATTCCTGAAAAGTTGCTTCCATTCATGTACTGTTCCAAACTTTTCCAGTGTATGTAGGGGAGGTGAGAGGGAAAGAGACAAGACAGTCATACACATACACACAGACAGACAGACATACAAAGAATGAGGAGAGGGGGGTGGTGAGGGGGGAGGTGAAGAGAGAGAGAACACACAATGAACCAACAGTCTAAACCTGTCTGTAACTTCACTTCCACTTCACTGAGACATTTTGGAGAGACAGGATATTTCATCTGCTTGCCTGTTCCAGGAAAATGTGATGGCTTCATCCAAGGGGGCCACATTCTCTCTCTTTACCAAGTGTCACTGAAAGGATGCAGGTGAAAACAGAACTGCCTTAGTGCAGACTGGAAAGAGAATTGGAAACAGAAAGGACAGCTCAGGCTACTGACTACACAGTGTCGGTGGGCTGGAACTGTTGGGCAGCCAGCATCACTCCGCCATGGTCCGCCATGGAGAACTGGTAGCTCCCATCCATCACCTGTCACACACACAAACACCTGACTGCACCGTCACACACACACCTGACTGCACTGTCACACACACACACACCTGACTGCACTGTCAGACACAAACACCTGACTGCACCATCACACACACACCTGACTACACTGTCACACACACACCTGACTGCACTGTCACACACACACATCTGACTGCACTGTCACACACAAACCTGACTGCACTGTCACACACAAACACCTGACTGCACTGTCAAACACACACCTGACTGCACTGTCACACACACACACCTGACTACACTGTCACACACACACACCTGACTGCACTGTTACACACACACACCTGACTGCACTGTCACACACACAAACACACACACACACACACACACACACACACACACCTGACTACACTGTCACACACACACCTGACTGCACTGTTACACACACACCTGACTGCACTGTCATACACACACCCGACTGCACTGTCACACACACACACACACACACACACACACACACACACACCTGACTACACTGTCACACACACACACCTGACTGCACTGTCACACACACACACACCTGACTGCACTGTCACACACACACACCTGACTGCACTGTCACACAACACACACACACACACACACACACACACACACACACACACCTGACTGCACTGTCACACACACACCTGACCGCACTGTCACACACACAAACACCTGACTGCACTGTCACACACACACACACACACACACACACACACACACACACACACACACCTGACTGCACTGCCACACACACACCTGACTGCACTGTCACACACACACACACACCTGACTGCACTGTCACATACACACACACACCTGACTGCACTATCACACACACACACACACCTGACTGCACTGTCACACACACACACCTGACAGCACTGTCACACACACACACACCTGACTACACTGTCACACACACACACACACACACACACACACACACACACCTGACTGCACTGTCACACATACACACCTGACTGCACTCTCACACACATCTGACTGCACTGTCACACACACACACCTGACTGCACTGTCACACACACACACTTGACTGCACTGTCACACACACACACACACACACACACACACACACACACACACACACACACCTGACTGCACTGTCACACAAACACCTGACTGCACTGTCACACACACACCTGACTGTACTGTCACACAAACACACCTGACTGCACTGTCACACACAAACACCTGACTGCACTGTCACACACACACCTGACTGCACACACACACACCTGACTGTACTGTCACACACCATACCTGACTGTACTGTCACACACACAACACACACACACACACACACACACACACACACACACACCACACACTGCACTGTCACACCAAACCTGACTGCATGTCACACACAACACCTGACTGCACCATCACACACACATAACACCTGACTGCACTGTCACACACAAACACCTGACTGCACTGTCACACCACACACCTGACTGCTACTGTCACACACACAACACCTGACTGCACTGTCAACACAACACACCTGACTGCACTGTCACACACACAACACCTGACTGCACTGTCACACACAAACACCTGACGCACTGTCAACACAAACAACCTGACTGCACTGTCATCACACACACACACCTGACTGCACTGTATCACACACAACACCTGACTGCACTGTCACACACACAAACACCTGACTGCACTGTCACACACACAACACCTGACAGCCACGTCACACACACACACACTGACGCACTGTCACACACCACACCACCACCTGACTGCACTGTCACACACACACACACACACACACACACACACACACTCACACACACACCTACCTGACAGCACTGTCTCGCACAAACCTGACCCACACCTGTCACCACACACCACACCCCCCGCTGCACGTCACACACACACCCGACTGCACTCCACCACCACACCCTCACACACACACACCTGACTGCTGTCACACACAACACTGACTGACGTCACACCACACACCAACACCACCCACCACCCACAACACACCTGACTGCACTGTCACACACAAACACCGACTACGACACACACACACCTGACTGACTGTACACACTAACACCTGACTGCATGTCACACAAACCTGATGCACGTCCACACACACCTGACTGCACTGTCACACACACACCGACGCACTGTCACCAACACACCTGACTGCACTGTCACACAAAACACCAACACACAAACCACTCACACACACAACACCTGACTGCACTGTCACACACCAAAACACCTGACTGCACTGTCAACACACACACTGACTGACTGTCACACACAACACCTGAAGCACCGTCACACACACAAACACTGACTCACTGTCACACACACACACCTACTGCACTCACACACAACACCTGACGCACTGTCCAACACACCTGACTGCACTGTACACACCAACACTGACAGTCCACACACAAACACCTGACTCACGTCACACACACAACCTGACTGCACTGTCACACAACAACACTGACTGCACTGTCACACAAACACCTGACTGACGTCACACCACACAAACATGACTGCACTTCAACAACACACAAACACGACTCACCACCACAACACCTGCACTGTCCCCACACCACCGACTGACTGTCACACACACAACACCTGACTGCACTGTCACACCACAAAACTGACTGCACGTTCACACACACACCACCTGACTGCACTGTCACACCACAACACTGACTGCACTGTCCACACACAAACACCTGCTGCACTGTCTACACACACGACAACCCGCACTCCCACCACCACCACACCCGACCACTGTCACACCCAAACACCGACGCACGTCACACACACACACCTGACTGCACTGTCACCACAACACTGACTCACTGTCACACACACAAACACCTGACTGCACTGTCCACACCACAACACCTGACTGCACTGTCACACAACAAAACCTGACGCACTGTCCACACACACACCTGACTGCACTGTCACACACCACACACCTGACTCACTGTCACACACCACACCTGATCCACACACCACACAACCCCCTGACTGCACTGTCACACCACAAACACCTGACTGCACTGTCACACACACAACACCTGACTGCACTGTCACACAACACACCTGACTGCACTGTCACACAACACCTGACTGCACTGTCACACACACAAACACCTGACTGCACTGTCCACACACAAACACTGACTGCACTGTCACACACACAACACCTGACTGCACTGTCACACACAAACACCTGACTGCACTGTCACACACCAAACACCTGACTGCACTGTCACCACACACCACACCTGACTCACTGTCCACACACAAACACCTGACGCACTGTCCACACACACCACCACGACACACACACTGACTGCACGCACACACACACACTGACTGCACTGTCACACACACACAACACCTGACTAGCACTGTCACACACACAACCCTGACTGCACGTCACACACAAACACCTGACTGCACTGTCACACACACAACACCTGACTGCACTGTCACACACAACACACCTGACTGCACTGTCACACACACAACACCTGACTGCACGTGTCACACCCACACACACACCTGACTGCACTGTCACACACAAACACCTGACTGCACTGTCACACACACACACACACACTGACACCTGACTCACTGTCACACACACAAACACTGACTACACTGTCACACACACAACACCTGACTGCACTGTCAACACACAAACACCTGACTGACACTGTCACACACAAACACCTGACGCACACTGTCACACACAACACCTGACGCACTGTCACACCACAACACCTGACTGCACTGTCACACACACAAACACCTGACAGCACGTCACACACAAACACCTGACTGCACTGTCACACACACACTACTCACTGTCAGACACACACCTGACTGCACTGTCACACACAAACACCTGACTGCACTGTCACACACACAAAACCTGACTGCATCAGTCAACACACAACACCTGACAGCACAGTCACACACACACACCTGACTGCACTGTCACACAAACACATCCTGACTGCACTGTCACACACACACAAACACCTGACAGCACAGTCACACCACAAACACCTGACAGCACTGGGCACACACAACACACTGACTGCACTGTCACACACAAAACATCTGACTGCACTGTCACACACACACATCTGACTGCACTGTCACACACACACAAACACCTGACAGCACTGTCACACACACAAACACCTGACAGCACGGTCACACACACAAACACCTGACTGCACTGTCACACACACACATCTGACTGCACTGTCACACACAAACAAACACCTGACAGCACTGTCACACACACAAACACCTGACAGCACGGTCACACACAAACACACCTGACTGCACTGTCACACACACACACACACACACACACACACACACACACACACACACACACACCTGACTGCACTGTTACACACACACACACACACACACACACACACACCTGACTGCACTGTCACACACACACACACACACACACACACACACACACACACACACACACACACACACACCTGACTGCACTGTTACACACACATACACATTTGACGACGTTTGCATGACTGTGATTCAACATTTTAATTCTCAGGCAAAAAGTGACTCATGTCATGTGATCTCAACTACCAAATTTTGTTGTTCTTCAGGTTTACTTACATTTGTGGTAAATATCATGTACACCCATTTCAAGAGTAAAAGTACTAAAACGATCTGAGAACTAGGGAAAATGTTACCTTTGATAAACCAAATGCAAGAAAGTGTAATACTAATCACAATAATAATGGAAAGGTTCATATTAACCTTTAGCACACTACATTTTTTCGGTACTTCTTTTCTTTGTCTCTGCATTCTTTTTCAAGGAGCAAAAAATCTGAGCACCTACTTGTTTAAATTTGTTATAGCTTTGCTAGTATTGTATGTACAGACTTGATTTTTTGTGTACTAATAAAAGGATAGCTGAGGAATGTTTTCATGTCATGCATTTTGTTCTGCATGCATGTTTTGACACTGAAAAAAAAACAACCCATATTCATCATTTCGTCGAAGCTGATGTCTTTCCAATTGCTGATGTACGAGTGGCATTCAAGGTTTCTCCCTCTCTTCTCCTTCACTTGACTGGCGTATCTTCTCCTTCACTTGACTGGCGTATCTTCTCCTTCACTGACTGGCGTATCTTCTCCTTCACTTGACTGGCGTATCTTCTCCTTCACTGACTGGCGTATCTTCTTCACTTGACTGGCGTATCTTCTCCTTCACTGACTGGCGTATCTTCTCCTTCACTTGACTGGCGTATCTTCTCCTTCACTTGACTGGTGTATCTTCTTCACTTGACTGGTGTATCTTCTCCTTCACTGACTGGCGTATCTTCTCCTTCACTGACTGGCGTATCTTCTCCTTCACTGACTGGCATATCTTCTCCTTCACTTGACTGGTGTATCTTCTCCTTCACTTGACTGGCGTATCGATTTGTTTCAGTCACTTACAAAGCAAGAATTTCATCTGGCATAAACAAACCAAACAGTTGTCCCTCAGAAATGCCATCAGGCATCTCCTTGGGACCAGAAACTTTGGTGAAATCAAAGAGCCACGGATGTGATACTCACTTGGAACATCGTCGTTACGTCACTTGAAAGACTATCAAATCTTCTTTATCATCACTAGCCACCACTTCACCGTTGATTTCAGCTTGTATGAAGCTTTCAAACTCATTTTCTTAGTCAGAATCGTATAAAACTTTGTGTAGTAATCTTCCTAAATCAGTCTGCCATTTTGGTGTTGCAAAAATCACCCAAATCGATGTTTACTTTTCAAAAATTACCTGTTGCGTGTCGAATCGAAGGAAGTGCAAATGGTGGATGGCAGAGCAAAGTTTAGCCTTGTTTTGAATGGGAAGTGACCGCATTTCCATTATTAGTAACTGAAATAGTGTTCACGAACCACAAATTTTGAACACCCTTCGCTCAGCGACACAGTGCTCCCACAGATGCAAGGGGAATAATCGGTTCGGCGACACAGTGCGTCTACAGCCTGCTAAAGGTTAATTATGATAACAGCGATAGCAACCACCACAGCCAAATTTATATAGCACTTCATACAAAACAGTTACACACATACACACACACACACACACACACACACACAGAGAGTTACATTACATTTTACACATAGGAACAGACATAACTGAAAATAATCATGTAAAACAATAAACAGACATAAACACGCTTGCATACTGGCGTCATGGTCAGCAAAACATTACTATAATCCCAGTTAAATATCATCTCATAAAAATATATGCACGTGCACTTGAACCTTGAATGTACTGGACTATTTCAAATGAACAGTACACAACAGAAAAAAATATGGATGACTTATAGGTCAAAACTACTGTGGAAGAAGTATGTTTTAAGTGAGTCTTTGACAGTAACACAGATAAGGACACATCACAGATAGGACACATCACAGGCAAGGACACATCACAGACGAGGACACATCACAGACGAGGACACATCACAGACGAGGACACATCACAGATGAGGACACATCACAGACAAGGACCCATCACAGATAAGGACACATGTGACCTACGCCTCAGTTCAACACTTGTGCAGGTCAAAGGGCAAGTTCAGAGGGAGCAGAGGGAAAGGCAAAAGCTGACCTGGAACCAGGTGAAGCCAGCGTCGCGGGACACGAAGAGGTCCTGCTGGTTCTTCAGGCTCCTGCCTACGGTGCCGCTGGACAGCAGGATGCCCGGGGCAGAGGCCCGGCTGAGGATGGGCTGCACCTGGCTGCCTGGGTACAGGCGACTGAACTCCTGGGAGAGGTGCAGCGAGCAGTTCAGCCACTGCCAGCAGGGGGAAAGGCAACAACTCTGCTGTTAGACAGGGGGTCAACAAGTGGCAGGCAGGCAGTATAGCTGCCCCTAAAAAAAATGAAGTTGATACTTCGAGGGCACTTTTTGTTGAAGTTTTGAAATGTTGAAGAAAAAAAAACAAGGAAAGTTTCAGTCATGTCAGCTGACAATCACAAGTACACACACAGAAACACACACACACACACACACACACACACACACACACATCCACAAGCACACACACACAAACACGCACACACACAAATGCATGCACAGGCATGCTCACACACACACACACACACACACACACACACACACACACACACACACTCTTACACGAATGCACACACGCGCGCGTATGCACGCACACACACACGCATGCACGCATGTGCTCACAAACACACACACACACACACACACACACACACACTCTCACTCTCTCTCTCTCTCTCTCTGATGTTTGGGAATAAAACATCGAGGATGGCCAAGATGACACTTGAGATGTTGGCACTCACTAGATTCTTTCCTGAGTACTCTTAAGAGATTCAGTGTGTGAGCTCCAGTCGCTGCTGTGAAGAAAACCAGTGGAGAGCCATAAAGGCTCCGCTACATCAGCGTTTTTCAACCTCACGGTTAGAGGGCCCTTTGAACCCAAACAGTAAATGAGTTGTGTACCACCATGGCCACACACCTCTACAACAGCTGAGAGCTTTGACCCTGTCCTGTTCAAACGCAGCAACACACTTTCCATATGGTTGAACCCCCTTCCTTCAGCTGCTTCGGGCTGTTTCCCAGTGCTAAAGATAACACCGACAACCAGCTGACGAAAGGCTGCTAACATCACACATAATAAGTATGAGGATCTCTTGAAGTTTTAAACAGCCATGATGTTTTGTGCAAAACGAGCACAAGAAAAAGTTTCAATCATTTCTTCATTTCTTTTTTCCCATGACTCAACAGCAGTCCAAACAGCAATGTCAGTCTATTTTAAGCTGGTAAGTTCTGTGTGACTCAGGAGACAGACACACTGGCCACTGTGGTCTGACCATAGGACCAAAGTCCTCCCCCAAATTGTACAACTCAAGCCTTAAACATCCAGTTCCACCTACCAACGACAAAATCTGTTTTAAAACAATCACTTCATGAAATACAACTTCACCCAGTGTTTAGAACACTCCATCGTGTTCAAAACCACAAAGAAACACACAGTTACTTCAGCATACCATTGAAACAGACGGATTCAAGAAGCAGAATGTGCACAAACCCAAACATCAGTTACATCACACAGAACAGTGTACGACAGTGCACAGTTAACTGTGATTTTGGGTCACAGTAATAGTGTACAACAATGCACTGTTAACAGTGATTTTAGGTCACAGTGCTCTCAGTGATTTTAGGTCAAAGTACTCTCAGTGACTTTAGGTCACAGTAATAGTGAATGACAATGCACAGTTAACTGTGAGTCAGTCCACTCTTCGCTGACCATGCATGGAAACAGAAACACCTGCGGTCAATAATGTCCATGCAAACACTGTGCCAAGCTGGGTCTCAGGACCTGACCAGCACCCTGGATACACTTTGTCAGTCAAGCTACGACTTGTCTGGCCCATCCCCAGCTTTCATTCCTACACTTCAAGGTCTGCCCATTTAACTAGTGTGGCTTGATGGACTGGCTGATGTGGCCTGGTGTACATCCATTGATGCACACACAATTCATCATCACTGATGACACCGACACTCTTGTGTCCTCATTCACACACGTGATCCGATTCACATGCACACACACATACACACGCGCGCGCGCACGCACGCACACACACACACACACACACACACACACACACACACACACACACACACACACACACACACCACGCATGCACGCTTAAAAACATACTCACAAACACACACTTGTTTGTCTGCTCTCTGTCTCTGAAGTCTCTCACCTCCATTTCTCTCAGTCTGTCTTTTCCTCTCTTCATGTTTTCTAAAGCCCAGCTGACCACAATGGGCCTTTCAATGGGCCTTTCAAGGGCTGTCATCTCATCACTTTCACACTCAGATTTTTCTTTTTAAAAGGAGAAAAATTCTTTTAACACAAATTTTCTAAAACACACAAAAACTGCTTTAAAAAAAAAAAAAACCTTTCTTCTGAAAATATCTTAGATCAAATGAAAAATTTTTCCCTCTCTCAAGAACCCAAAGATCACATCGACACAACCATCTCTAGCCTGCACACAAATGACATGCACAGTGAACAAATCCCTACATGCACCACTCAACTATCTCATTTTCACTAGCATACACATACATGCCCCCCCTACCCCCCCCCCCCCCCCCACACACACAAATCTGATTTTACTTCATCTGACCCTCTTCTCATCCCCCACCTTCCCCCCTCTCCCTACCCACAGTGACACATCCCATGCATGGGAACAAGCAAAGCACCTGTCACAACACTGACCTAAAAAAAACAGCAACACATGCAACACAAGCAGGAGATATCAACAAGGAAGAAAAACAACAAAGTTAAAGGGATGCACAACGCAGCAATTCCATGCGCATCATCAATGTCTTCCATGCCTACAACATGCACGAGTCGATCTGTCAAAGACAGTATGAGAGGTAACCCACCCCGACAACATGCAGCGAGTCGATCTGTCAAAGACAGTATGAGAGGGTAACCACCCCGGACAACATGCAGCGAGTCGATCTGTCAAAGACAGTATGAGAGGGTAACCACCCCGGACAACATGCAGCGAGTCGATCTGTCAAAGACAGTATGAGAGGGTAACCACCCCGGACAACATGCAGCGAGTCGATCTGTCAAAGACAGTATGAGAGGGTAACCACCCCGGACAACAGGCACCGGGTGGAACTGTGGAGGACCATAAGACTGGGTGAAAAAAAAACAAAAAACGCAGAAATGAATCATCTTGAAATGAACAAACAAACTGAAAAAGGACACAGAATGCAGACATATCAGACTGAACAGTAAAAAAAAAAATGAATGGATATCAAACAGCAGGCCCACAAGCAACAAAATGGGAAAACATGTGCAGTGCATGAATGAATAGGGGTATGTGTGTGTGTGTGTGTGTGTGTGTGTGTGTGTGTGTGTGTGTGTCTGTCTGTCTGTCTGTCTGTGTGAGTTTGTGTGTGTGTGTGTGTGTGTGTGTGTGTGTGTGTGTTGTGTGTGTGTGTGTCTCTCTGTCTGTGTGAGTTTGTGTTTGTGTGTGTGTGTGTGTGTGTGTGTGTGTGTGTGTGTGTGTCTGTCTGTCTGTCTGTCTGTCTGTCTGTGTATGTGAGTGTGTGTGTGTGTGTGTGTGTGTGTGTGTGTGTGTGTGTCTGTCTGTCTGTCTGTGTGAGTGTGTGTGTGTGTGTGTGTGTGTGTGTGTGTGTGTGTGTGTGTGTGTGTGTGTGTGTGTCTGTCTGTCTGTCTGTCTGTGTGAGTTTGTGTGTGTGTGTGTGTGTATGTGTGTGTGTGTGTGTGTGTGTGTGTGTGTGTGTGTGTGTGTGTGTGTGTGTGTGTCTGTCTGTCTGTCTGTCTGTCTGTCTGTCTGTCTGTCTGTCTGTGTGTGTCTGTGTGTCTGTGTCTGTGTATGTGTGTGTGTGTGTGTGTACTGACAGGTACATTGCTGATGATTAGAAATACAAATGTGAATTGTGTGTTTGTGTGGTGACTAAAATTTTCACCTAAAGCACCATGAGCTCACATTAAGACCTGGCACGATGGACAAAATTATCACTATCATTATCATTATATCTGTTAATCATGAATACATAAAACTGCACTTTCACTTGTAGATTTCCTTTTTTACAGCATTTATCTATGACAGTGTACTGGTTATCAGTATAAAGAAATACTTCAGAAGTTCAACACTGCCAAGGCAGGAATCTCACAACCTTTCTGAACACTTGAGAATAACGGGTTCACTGAATTGTTCATGTGTAACTCCTTCTTTTTGTAGCCTCACACACACACACACACACACACACACACACACACACTCACACACACACACACACACACACACACACACACACACTCACACACACACACACACACACACACACACTCACACACACACACACACACACACACACACTCACACACACACACACCACACACACACACACACACACACTCACACACACACACACACTCACACACACACACACACACACACACACACACACACACACACACACTCACACACACACACACACTCACACACACTCACACACACACACACACACACACACACACACACTCACACACACACTCACACACACACTCACACACACACACTCACACACACTCACACCACACACACACACACACAGAGAAACACACACACACACACACACACACACACACACACACACACACTCACCCACACACCCACACACACACACACACACACATTAAACTACATCTGCACCACAATGTGAGAGTGCAACAAACGATTTCATTGTGAACAGTCCAACAAAGAAGAAAAGGATGCAAGTCCAACCAAAGAGAACAGTATGCAAGCACATGAACACCACTGCTGACGTTGGTTACAGACAAAGGTTACCTGGTTCTTACTCCAATAGGGCTTTAGGATGCTCTACAGCAGCATAAAAACAAACACAAGAACAACTATTAGAAAAGAAAACCCAGCCTTAAACACACTGTAAAATCCCCCAGGCTTTCACAAAAAAAAGAAAAAAAATTGTTTTAATTAGAACACCTGAAACAAAGCAACAATGATCAAAAATGATTACGAGTGAATAGTGATTTTTTCATTCTCACCTGTCCAAACCAATGTCGTATTCCTACTTGGCGTGATCAAACGCCCTAAACTAAGACCCTCACTAACCGAGACGTTTGAGACAGCAAGGGAGCTAACCATGCCTCCAGGCTGAATGACGATACTTCTTCACCACAACCATTCCTTCCTTCCAGATGTTCTCTGCAAACAACAACTATGGACCAGTTCCAGTCAGTTCAAGTGCTGGTTGACAAATGTTTCTGTTTCAGATCTCAGTTTCACCATTTCACACTGAACAATGTTCACGATGACACAAGAAGTCGGTGACTGTTGGCCGTTCACATCTATGCTCCAAAATGTCCACGCCTCACTCAGGGCAGCCAACATCGTGTCCTATACCCTTGAATTTGTCCTTCAGATCGTAACTGAAAGACCTACCAGGGTGTGAAAAGGTAAAAGGGAACAAAACAAAACGCTCACTCAGGGCAGCCAACATCGTGTCCTATACCCTTGAATGTGTCCTTCGGATTGTAACTGAAAGACCTACCAGCAAGTGAAAAGCTAAAAGGAAACAAAACAAAGCACAGCAATTCAGCGGAAGAGCCCAGGAAGGAAGTTTCTTCACAAGGACTGTTCAACAATCAGAGAAAGGGGAAAAGGAGCTGCCACTTAACTGTCATTCAATGCCCCTTACTCTGCAAAAACATCCCCTGAATGCCCTTAGGAAGTGACCCAAACAACACCTTCCAGGTTTTCAGCTGTCTGAATACTGGCAGAATGCAGATTCATCAAACTTAACCCTTGTCAATCAGGAAAAGTGCCCATAGGTGGCCTACCCTAGGCATCCAGAAGCACACTGACAAGTAAGCTCCCAAATCATTCAGGAAATGCATGAACGTGTAGTGCAGGGATGGCCTTATTCAAACGAGAAGCACAAGCTGTGTACTCATCACACAGTGAGTGAACAACATCACCAGAACCAACAATGATTCAGCCTCACTTCCACAGGAAATAACCGCATATTTTGAGAAAGAATTAATTTCACTGAATGACTTTTAGGAAAACTAAAATTTGGTGGTTGCAAATGGCCAACACCGAAGTTTCCAGCAGAGACAACTGCACGTGCTGGCATGAATGTAATAGAATGTGCTGATTGATTCGTAAAACTAACAAGTGACCAAGTTGTTTCATAATAGCTTTCACTCCAAAAATAAATGTGTTTTACGCCAATGTTATTGGAAATCGACATCAGCAAAGCTGTTCTGGTCTGGCTGAAAATCAGCCAGTGGCCAACTGTAAGTTCCTGACAAAGCCATATCAAATCAAGTGTAAAACTGCTTTCCAAGAAAGATTTATTTGAAAGCACTGAAAAAAGCATGATCATTGTGTTTGAATGGACATTTTAGACTGAAATTCAATAAAACTTAATAACTGTCTGCAGTCACTCTGGGCAATTAACACTAAGGACCTGGCAAGGTTTCATTTTACCAATCATAACTTAATTTTGGCATTTAGAAGAAAAATATCATTGATAAAAATAATTTGGCAGCTTTCCAAACAATCACATGAACAAGTGTGTTTTTTTTTTCTGCCTAAAGTGTAAGAATCTGCCGCATCAGACACGTCAGTAATGGAAGGAGACACATTTGTTCTGGCTGATTACTGTGACCCAAACCTGTACTGTTTCCAGTCAGGTACCATTACCTAGCACATGACTAGATACTGACAGACCAAATCTTGGAAAGGTGATCACAAACTTGTGATATCCAGCAGACATTAAAGATGGCAAGGACGTCAGCAGACACTAAGGATGGCAAGGACGTCAGCAGACACTAAGGATGGCAAGGACGTCAGCAGACACTGAGGATGCCAAGGACGTCAGCAGACACTAAGGATGGCAAGGACCTCAGCAGACATTAAAGATGGCAAGGACATCAGCAGACACTAAGGATGCCAAGGATGTCAGCAGACACTAAGGATGGCAAGGACCTCAGCAGACACTAAGGATGCCAAGGATGTCAGCAGACACTGACGATGCCAAGGACGTCAGCAGACACTAAGGATGGCAAGGACGTCAGCAGACACTAAGGATGGCAAGGACGTCAGCAGACACTAAGGATGGCAAGGACCTCAGCAGACACTAAGGATGGCAAGGACGTCAGCAGACACTAAGGATGCCAAGGATGTCAGCAGACACTGAGGATGGCAAGGACGTCAGCAGACACTAAGGATGCCAAGGACGTCAGCAGACATTAAAGATGGCAAGGACATCAGCAGACACTAAGGATGCCAAGGATGTCAGCAGACACTAAGGATGGCAAGGACCTCAGCAGACACTAAGGATGCCAAGGACGTCAGCAGACACTAAGGATGGCAAGGACGTCAGCAGACACTAAGGATGGCAAGGACGTCAGCAGACACTAAGGATGGCAAGGACGTCAGCAGACACTAAAGATGGCAAGGACCTCAGCAGACACTAAGGATGGCAAGGACCTCAGCAGACACTAAGGATGCCAAGGATGTCAGCAGACACTAAGGATGGCAAGGACCTCAGCAGACACTAAAGATGGCAAGGACGTCAGCAGACACTAAGTATGGCAAGGATGTCAGCAGACACTAAGGATGCCAAGGATGTCAGCAGCTGGCAGACTGAACATGAGGAAGTGTAGGATCCAAGGAACTCCTGGGTACATGACCTGTTGACCTCTGAGTGTCTGCTTCTTAAGGCAGAGTGGTTCACTCCAAGCATTTGTCCCCCACAACACACCACTACCACCACATCTAACAGTGCATACATGTGCGCACCACACACACACACACACACACACACCACACACACACACACACAGAAACACACACACACACACACAGAAACACAGAAACACACACACACACACACACACACACACACACACACACACACACACACACAGAAACACACACACATCCAGGCAAAAGCAGCAGCAGAGACCTGAAAGCACCAGCAGTGCCAGTGTCTGATCTCCTCCTGTCTCACCTTGGAGCAGTTGGTGTTTGGTCGGCCGTGCAGCTCTCGGGGGGAATTGAGCAGCTCCCACTCCCCGCCTTTGTCAAAGGTGATCAGACTGCGCTGGTTCTCCACAGAGAAGGAGCCGTTGTTGGCGATCAGCTGGGACGCAATGTAGATGCCCCTCAGGCCCGCCACCTTGTGGACATCGGCGAAAGTCTGGTTGGAGTAGTAGCTGGAGAGAAGACAATGGCAAAACTGTGTCAACATGCATGCTGAAGGACTATGATCACATCAATAATGGTAACAGGTTAAGCCTGGCTGCACAAATAAAGGGTGGTGCACACATGTGTGTGCATTGTCTCATACACACACATACACACACACACACACACACACACAGAGCACACACACATGCATGGTTCCACAGACAAAAATAATTCGTCTGATACATATCTTCATATATCGAAAACATCGCCATATACAGCTAACATGAAACTGAATGCAACAGACCTTTTTTCATCATAAAACGAACAGAACGCACTGCAATAACATCAGGTCAAGAGCCAGGAATTCATGTGTGTTTCCTAGTTCTGATCAGCTGTGGAAGCAGAAGCTTCAATCAGAAGGCAGCAACAAGGTAAATGTCTGCCTGCCTGCCGGCACACTTGCTCGTCTATGCTCAGTGCTTTGTTGTCAATCACCACCACATCAACAGATGCTTGATTCAAATGCCTTCAGAAGGTAATGAACCAGTCTGAACTTTCACCTGGATCCAATGTCACCACACCAAAAAAATGTCTAACCATAAGTCAACACTCCTACCATATGTAGGCATTCCTCCCAAACTACCAGTGTTACACTAAGCAAAACACTGCCAACAGATTCCTTCTAAACTGCTAAAAAAAAAAAAAAAAAACGGGATGGGAGTAGAGGGTGGGAGGAGCAATTGGAGGTATGAGGTGGACATCTCTCTGCCAGGGTGGGAGGACCAACTGGAGGTATGAGGTGGACATCTCTCTGCCAGGGTGGGAGGAGCAATTGGAGGTATGAGGTGGACATCTCTCTGCCAGGGTGGGAGGAGCAATTGGAGGTATGGGGTGGACATCTCTCTGCCAGGGTGGGAGGAGCAATTGGAGGTATGAGGTGGACATCTCTCTGCCAGGGTGGGAGGAGCAATTGGAGGTGTGGGGTGGACATCTCTCTGCCAGGGTGGGAGGAGCAATTGGAGGTGTGGGGTGGACATCTCTCTGCCAGGGTGGGAGGAGCAACTGGAGGTATGAGGTGGACATCTCTCTGCCAGGGTGGGAGGAGAAATTTCCCAGCACTGGAGCATACAAGACGGAAAATATGTCCCTGTCACGTCTGGCGGAACAGCCTCACCAGTCTTCTTCAGCTCCATCTCAAGTCTTTTCAGCCAGCTCAAACCATGTATAGCATGGGATGGGAGTTGGGATGAGAGGACATGATCTTTGACAACTCAAAACAAACCACAAAAAAAAAAAAGACTAAAAATCATAAAAGCGTAAGGGAGAAAGCATTAAAATAAGATGCAAAATGACAAGTGAGCAGATCTGACAAAACATGTCCACATACATACACAGCATGACGTGAGTGGAGGAGATGCGTTCAAAGGAAGTCAAACTGTGCTGAAACATGTCACTCGGGGAAGATCTGAATGACCTCTCACAACACAGAGGATTGCTTTGGACTTAACCTTGCATCAGTCAGCCACATGGTCAGAATGACCTCTCACAACACAGAGGATTGCTTTGGACTTAACCTTACATCAGTCAGCCACAAGGTCAGAATGACCTCTCACAACACAGAGGATTGCTTTGGACTTAACCTTACCTCAGTCAGCCACAAGGTCAGAATGACCTCTCACAACACAGAGGATTGCTTTGGACTTAACCTTACATCAGTCAGCCACAAGGTCAGAATGACCTCTCACAACACAGAGGATTGCTTTGGACTTAATCTTACATCAGTCACAAGGTTAGAATGACCTCTCACAACACAGAGGATTGCTTTGGACTAACCTTACATCAGTCAGTCACAAGGTCAGAATGACATGTTTTTAACATCTCAATTTATCAAATTGTCTGCAGGCTTTGATCGCCTGTAAAAAAAACAAAAAAACTTTAAATGACTTAAAGTCTGATCATCTTTCAAAAGCTTTCTGGCTGATCTAATCCAAGTTCAAGGTCAGAGAGTTCCTCTGAAATTTCTCTTTGAAACTTTTGACCAATTTTGGAGTAGGTTTGAGGCATTTGAATACAGCACAGAAGTAAATTTTTAAAAAGCATCAAAAAGATCTTGGTTACACAACACAAAGTTGAAGCACTTTTCTTCACATGCACGACAGATCCAACATGCAACACTTCATAATGGCTGTGCTCATCAGGGATGGATAGATCATATATTCATATACCAATTTTTTTTTTAAAATATGAATTAAAAAAGGAAAAAATGATTTTAAAAATTAAAAAAACATTTATTCAATGAATGAACCATTCCATTTCACACTTTTAACACTGAAGATAAAAAGTCTACACACCTCAGCCATGAATCTTTGTGGGCTCCCTTGGGGTTGAAGTAGACAACCCGCTCCAGGGGGAGAGAGAAGCGAGAGCCCTGAACATCAGAGACATACAGGTTGGTGTCGCTGGTGTTGTGGACCACGCACAGCATCACCTGGCCTTCCGAGGCATCAGCCACGTAGTAGTCCTGTGACAGAACACATGGCTTAACAAGACATTGGTAGTGAGGCATCAGCCATGTAGCAGTCCTGTGACAAAACACACTGCAGACACTGGCAGTGAGGCATCAGCCACGTAGCAGTCCTGTGACAAAACACACTGCAGACATTGGCAGTGAGGCATCAGCCATGTAGCAGTCCTGTGACAAAACACACTGCAGACATTGGCAGTGAGGCATCAGCCACGTAGCAGTCCTGTGACAAAACACACTGCAGACACTGGCAGTGAGGCATCAGCCACGTAGCAGTCCTGTGACAAAACACACTGCAGACATTGGCAGTGAGGCATCAGCCACGTAGCAGTCCTGTGACAAAACACACTGCAGACATTGGCAGTGAGGCATCAGCCACGTAGCAGTCCTGTGACAAAACACACTGCAGACATTGGCAGTGAGGCATCAGCCACGTTGTAGTCCTGTGACAAAACACACTGCAGACATTGGCAGTGAGGCATCAGCCACGTAGTAGTCCTGTGACAAAACACACTGCAGACATTGGCAGTGAGGCATCAGCCACGTAGTAGTCCTGTGACAAAACACACTGCAGACATTGGCAGTGAGGCATCAGCCACGTAGTAGTCCTGTGACAAAACACACTGCAGACATTGGCAGTGAGGCATCAGCCACGTAGTAGTCCTGTGACAAAACACACTGCAGACATTGGCAGTGAGGCATCAGCCATGTTGTAGTCCTGTGACAAAACACACTGCAGACACTGGCAGTGAGGCATCAGCCACGTTGTAGTCCTGTGACAAAACACACTGCTTAACAAGACACTGGCAGTGAGGCATCAGCCACGTAGTAGTCCTGTGACAAAACACACTGCTTAACAAGACACTGGCAGTGAGGCATCAGCCACGTTGTAGTCCTGTGACAAAACACACTGCAGACACTGGCAGTGAGGCATCAGCCACGTTGTAGTCCTGTGACAAAACACACTGCTTAACAAGACACTGGCAGTGAGGCATCAGCCACGTAGTAGTCCTGTGACAAAACACACTGCAGACACTGGCAGTGAGGCATCAGCCACGTTGTAGTCCTGTGACAAAACACACTGCTTAACAAGACACTGGCAGTCAGGCATCAGCCATGTTGTAGTCCTGTGACAAAACACACTGCTTAACAATACACTGGCAGTGAGGCATCAGCCACGTTGTAGTCCTGTGACAAAACACACTGCTTAACAAGACACTGGCAGTGAGGCATCAGCCACGTTGTAGTCCTGTGACAAAACACACTGCAGACACTGGCAGTGAGGCATCAGCCACGTTGTAGTCCTGTGACAAAACACACTGCAGACACTGGCAGTGAGGCATCAGCCACGTTGTAGTCCTGTGACAAAACACACTGCAGACACTGGCAGTGAGGCATCAGCCACGTTGTAGTCCTGTGACAAAACACACTGCAGACACTGGCAGTGAGGCATCAGCCACGTTGTAGTCCTGTGACAAAACACACTGCTTAACAAGACACTGGCAGTGAGGCATCAGCCACGTTGTAGTCCTGTGACAAAACACACTGCTTAACAAGACACTGGCAGTGAGGCATCAGCCACGTTGTAGTCCTGTGACAAAACACACTGCAGACATTGGCAGTGAGGCATCAGCCATGTTGTAGTCCTGTGACAAAACACACTGCAGACACTGGCAGTGAGGCATCAGCCACGTTGTAGTCCTGTGACAAAACACACTGCAGACACTGGCAGTGAGGCATCAGCCATGTTGTAGTCCTGTGACAAAACACACTGCAGACACTGGCAGTGAGGCATCAGCCACGTAGTAGTCCTGTGACAAAACACACTGCTTAACAAGACACTGGCAGTGAGGCATCAGCCACGTAGTAGTCCTGTGACAAAACACACTGCTTAACAAGACACTGGCAGGGGTGCAGGAGAAGCGGGGGAGGGGGGCGTCACCTATATATCGTCAAACATTGGCAGTAGAACGTCAGCAAGACGGCCCCTCCAGCAGTCAATCAGGGGCCAATTCCAGGCTAAAATCTCCCCCTCCGTCCCTCCCTCCCACCCCCCAACTTCCCAGAAGAATAACCACACCTTACCACACCTAGATAAATCAATAAGTCAGGTGTACGCTAAATCTGGTCCATGACTGACATCCACCCTTCACCCTTCTTCCTCCCTCGGATTGTTTCTTTTTTTAAACCTGCCTTTCACTTTCCTAGATTTTAATCACTGTATTCAATAACTTATTTTTATCCTATACACTCTTCAAGTCTCAAGGCTTAGCGGATGAGAGAAAGAGAGAGAGATAGGTGTGTGTGTGTGTGTGTGTGTGTGTGTGTGTGTGTGTGTGTGTGTGTGTGTGTGTGTGTGAGAGAGAGAGTGTCCAAATGTGTTGGTGGCAGTGTGGATTAAGAGTACACATGTGTGTTTATACGTAGATGTGTGGAACTGTGGGGGTAACCGGAGATTTGGGTTTTGGCGTCATATACTTTACCATGTCAGACCATAGCATTCAACGGCAGTTAGCCAGCTCTGTCAGGCCGAATTTTTTCCGTGGCCAATGCAGTCATAAGACAGTCACGTGATGTCACCCCACTTCCGGCCCCGGAAGAAGCCAGTGTCAACTTCCTATAAGTCATTCATCTTCGGCCTGCCGTCAAAGCAAGATAAGTCTTGTGCTCTGTCTCGCCTATACTTGCCTTTGTGTTAACTTTGCTGTGTTTTGTTCTATACTTGATTCAGTTGTGGCTTGCAAATGTGAGGCTCTTGGTGGGAGCGTATTTATCAAAAGATTTGTCTCTTTTACCGGCACTCTCGGGAGCGTATTTATTAAAAGATTTGTCTCTTTTACCGGCACTCCCGCGACTTTGTTACTCGCGATCGTCGGCACCGCTCGCCGGTCGTGTTCCCCCACCATATTGCCGAGCCTCGGGTTCAGCACGCATTTTGTGCTGGTTCCGGCTTGCACTAGACCCTGAGTATTTTTGCCGTGTGAGGCTCTTGGTGGGAGCGTATTTATTAAAAGATTTGTCTCTTTTACCGGCACTCTCGGGAGCGTATTTATTAAAGATTTGTCTCTTTTACCGGCACTCTCGCGACTTTGTTACTCGCGATCGTCGGCACCGCTCGCCGGTCGTGTTCCCCCACCATATTGCCGAGCCTCGGGTTCAGCACGCATTTTGTGCTGGTTCCGCTTATTAAGGTTTAGGGCTCAATAACTATCACACCTGTACTCTTTACCCTTCACAGGTAGAACGTGTTCGAGTAAGGGTGTGTGACACTGATCTGCTTATTAAGATTTAGTGCCCAAGAACTATCACACCTATACACAGTGATACTCCACGTGTAGAGATTGCTATTAATAGCCATACCAGTCACACGACCGGTGGCGTGTACGGGTAGTTCGAGTTTTCAGTCGATCTCTCGAGCACTTTGCACGACACCACACGGACGATCGAGATTAATTGATTTTCTCGATCGGCCACCTTGTCTCCTCTTTGCGGTCGTGTGTTCCGGGTTTGCTCTATCCACCTGTGCCCAACATGGTGAAGGACACCGCCGGGTCGAGCCACTCCACTGCTCGGAGTTCGCTCAATTTCCCGGAGAACCCGCGGGTCGATTCCATCTCGGAGCAATCCGTTCGCACTGATGAACGTACGGTTCGGGTAGACAGAGACGACTTCTCCGCGGAAGGGACGCGTGATCTTCCTCGTCTACCAAACCGACGGACGCACGACCGCGGCGTCCCAAGGCTGATAGGCAAGCGGCCACCATTTCAAAATGCCTTTCATTTGATCTGCCTGCTAGTCTAAGGGCAAAGCTCCCCTCAAGGTGCTGCCCAGAAAGTCTAATGGCAAGGCTCCCCTCAAGGGGCCCGGCCGAGCAAAGACTAGCCAACGGAATTCGCCCTCCCCCACCCCTTCTCCATCGGCCAGCTTGCCCTCTAGCCTACGGACTCGCTCGGAGACTTCTAACTATCATGCTGAGTCACGCGAATCTCGGCCCCCGGGGCACCTTGCCGAGCCGCGGACCAGCACGGGTGACGGATCTGGGATGGAATCACCATCCGTCACTCGCCTTGATGAGTCACGTATCTCTTTTTCCCCCCAAATTGATACGTGCACTCATAGCGCTCGGCCCCACCGGGCACAGGTGCAGCCAACACCTGAGCTCGAGGAGCGCTTCGACTCCGGAAGCAGCCTTATGGTCACCCCGACGCACGACCTCGGTGGTGTCCATAATCCTGGGCGTGCGGGCACGCCGCGCCATGGGCCCGGCCGTGCCCATGCACAAGGACGGTCGACCTACCCCGATCGAACGTCACCTTCTTCCCTAGGGGTATTGGACGTTGGGGAACCGACCTTTCGGATCCCCATTTGGGCAACGTCCGCGGTCCCGCTCCTCCGGGGGGAGGATCTACCAGCGGGACCAAGGGTAACCTGACATATTCCTCCAGGGGGAGGAACACGGGACCGCATCCTGACCAATCCGCACTTTCGCGGGTTGGGGGCTCGACTTCCGCATCCTCCTCCATACCATTATGGCCCTCCCAGGCCCATTCCAAGGACGTGTATGGTGCAGTGCACGGACCTGGACGGGGACGACAGGCCACGGCCTCTCAAGCCCCCCCCCAACAGTGATTCAGGTTACCCGGGTCCCCGGGGACTTTCTGCCTACAAGAAGAAGAGGGTCTCGTGGCTACGACTCGGCGGATGTCTGACCTACGCATTCGCCCAACGCGCTGGTCAGACCTTGAGTGCGGCCTACCTACCATGGTTTTTCCCCAGGGCCGCCACAGCCCGTTTACCTCCCCGGGGACCGGTGGCTCTATGCCCCCGAGAGAGACCAGTGGCTTAACGCCAACACCCAGCACGACCAGCTACATGGTCGAATGTGGCACCCGGCCTCACTTACCTGGGTCGACCTTGGTCTCCCTCCTCGGGCGCTGTCCTATCGGCAGGACGATGTCCCGGCCGCCGATTATAGGGCCACCGGGGACACACTACAGGCACCCCTCGACTTACCTCCTGAAGACGGGTGCTATGAACCCTCTCAGGACCAGTACCTCCCTGAGGCGGACGATGACGAGGAGCTAGCCCCCACCTCATTGTACGATGTCCGCACGATAGAACGGTGGCGACCAGACCTCGTTAGGAGGGAGGCCGCACCCGCTGACGAATTTCTCTCCCTCTCCCCCGGCCCAGAGATCTAGACCAATCTACCCAAGAACCCCTCAGTCGCCTCCTTGTTTACGGACAATCCCGTGACCAGGGAGATGGGCATTTCCCAGTCGGACCGTCGGTTGATCCCCCACCTGCCCCCCCCTACTTCCGGCGCCATCTCCTTTAAGAACCTAAAGGAATGGGTCCGAGTAGCCAGGATGGGCATCCTCCACACCACGGCGGGACACACCTACTTGGACATGCCCCTTCAGCGAGCGGAGGCTCTATGGCCGGAGGACGATGGTGCCATCCCAGTACCGGGGGACCCGGGCTCTGAGGCGCACCAAGAGCCTGACCCTCGCTTGTTCAGCGATCCTTTCATGCGACACCTAGTTAACAGGATTTCGCATCACCTTTCGGCTGCGGCGGACAGCGCAGCCAGAAGCCACTTCAACTGCTTGTTGGTCGCGAGAGAGGCCGTGCTGGCGCGACCTCTCTCTCCCCGACGCTTAAGGCAGCCCTGCGATGCATCCCGGGCCAGGTCCAGTCGCTCTTTGGCGACTACTCGGCTGACGTCATAGCACAAGCAGTTGAGGAACGCAAGCAGGCTGTGTCCTTTGCGCCCAGGCCACCGCCACGCCCTGCTAGACCCCCACTTCGTTCCTTCCCCAGGCACAGACCCTATCCCAGACAATCGCCTTCCCGCACCGCACGGCCCGCCAAGCGACCTAATCTTCTCCCAAGGCCTAAGCCAAAACCCCATCAGCAAAATTTTCGGTTAGGCCAACAGTCACGCTCCCGGAGCTGACTAGGGAGACAGCCCGAGGGGGACTTAGATCAGGTAGCACCCCCCCTCGCCCTATCCCCCACCCACCAGCCCAGACCCTCGCCCCCCCTGGCGGGCAGCCTCTCCCGGCATGCCCACCAGTGGAGACGCATACGCCTCACCCCTGGATAGTGGCGGTGCTACAGGAAGGGTTTCGCCTTCCTTGGGCCCACGAGCGTCCCCCCCCTCATGCTATCTCCCCCTCCCTCCCCCAACGAACCCTCCCCCGCCAAAGCAGAAGCTCTTCGCACGGAAGTCCAAGACCTCCTCAAAAGAGGGGCCATCTCAAAGATTTCCCACCCAAACCCCGGCTTCTACTCTTTGTGATCCCAAAAGCCTCGGGAGGATGGAGGCCCATTCTAGATCTTTCGCCCCTCAACAAGTTCCTCAGGCCCACCAAGTTCAAGATGGAGACCCCCACCCAGATCCGAGACTCCATCCATCATCGCGACTGGGCCACATCCGTAGACCTGAAGGACGCCTATTTTTCAGATCCTGATTCACCCGGCCCACAGACGATTCCTACGGTTCGTCTGGCAGACCCCGGAGAGGCCTGCACGCATAGTGGACCTCATCTCCTGCCTGTCACAGGCACCCCACACCTCGGCCAGAACCCTGTCCTCCCTCCTAGGAATGATGGAGTCCCTGTCTCCCCTCATTCCCCTGCGGCGGGTCCCCAAACGCCAACTTCAGAGGGAGTTCCGCCGACGTTTGTCACAGACCTCCGACCGCTGGGACCAGGTCATTCCCCTCGGACACTGGTTCATTTCGGCGACGGAGGAGCGGCTCACTCCAGCCACTCTCTCCACCGGGGTCCCCATCTCCCTCCCAACCCAACCCAACCACTGGAACTTTATACAGACGCCTCCAACTTGGGCTGGGGGGCCCACGTGGAGGACAGTCACGCCTCGGGGAGTGGGAGCTGGAAGCGGTCAGGCTAGCCCTTCTCCAACTCCAGCACAAGGTCGCGCACCGACTTGTTCTCCTCCTCACGGACAATACGTCGGTAGCTTGCTATGTCAACAAAGGGGGAGAGGCCCGCTCCATAGGCCTCTCCCTCAGAACAGAGGCCCTCCTTCGCTGGTGTCGCGCAACCATTGGTTTGTGCCCATGATCGACCTGTTTGCCACCAGCTTCAACACACTCATTCCATCATGCTGTTCTAACTGCAACACACTCATTCCATCATGCTGATCTGTCTTACTGCAACACACTCATTCCATCATGCTGATCTGTCTTACTGCAACACACTCATTCTATCATGCTGTTCTAACTGCAACACACTCATTCTATCATGCTGATCTGTCTGCAACACACTCACTCCATCATGCTGATCTAACTTCTGTCGTGCTGATATGTGAATTACACTGCAGATTTTGTCTTAAACTCAAATCAACCACTGGTGTTAACAGCCAAGCTGGCTACCAGGGTCGCCTCAGGAAAACATGCAAAAATATGCATCCCATGTACATACATGCACAATATGAAAAGAAAACAATTGTAGTATGTAAAAATTCTTCCTCACCCCAGGTTTTCGCATGCACATACAACATGCTAGACATTCTTCTGAGTATATGAAAAACCAAAATTATGACACTGAATTTGCGACCAAAAGTCAGAGATTTAGCTGCATTTTCCTCCCTCTCCTAAAACACTAACACAAACACACACTACACATGTGCATTTTGATCATTCCTTTGCCATATATACATATGCATCCACAGATTTACAATAGTATGAAGATGTCTATAACACAACAGGCAATGACGTCATTTTCTTTGGCACTAACAACAGTATAACAGCTCTTGGAACACACATGGTATGGACTGTATTTCATTTTGGTCC
Source organism: Conus canariensis (assembly GCA_033310375.1). Taxonomy (NCBI): domain Eukaryota; kingdom Metazoa; phylum Mollusca; class Gastropoda; order Neogastropoda; family Conidae; genus Conus; species Conus canariensis. The sequence continues at coordinate 48,876,323 of CM065743.1, read as the reverse complement.
TGGGACTCTGCAGAACGCAGTCTGTCAGCAGTGAGGAGAGAACAGACTGAACCACTGAACTCCTTTCCTCTACGGCTATCTTGCAGAACGCAGTCTGTCAGCAGTGAGGAGAGAACAGACTGAACCACTGAACTCCTTTCCTCTACGGCTATCTTGCAGAACGCAGTCTGTCAGCAGTGAGGAGAGAACAGACTGGACCACTGAACTCCTTTCCTCTATGGCTATCTTCATTAAAATGGACTCCTACATGGCAGACAGCTACAGCTGAAAGAGGAAAAGTTCAGATGCAAACTGATGAAGCAACAACACCTGAAGATTATATTCACATTTTTACACACACACACACACACACACACACACACAGTGCACACACACACACACACAGTGCACACACACCACACACACACACACACACACACACACACACACAGTGCACACACACACACACACACACACACACACACACACACACACACACACACACACACACACACAGTGCACACACACTGTGTACACACTCTCTCTCTCTCTCTCTCTCCCTCTCTCTCTCTCTCTCTCTCCCTCTCTCTCTCTCTCTCTCTCTCTCTCTCTCTCTCTCTCACACACACACACACACAAAAGTTATGGTATTCAGAAAAGGGGGATTCCTGGGAAGGCATGAAAAATGGTTCTATGATGGTACAAGACTAGAGGTGGTAAATAGTTATTGTTATTTAGGGTTTAATTTCACAACTATGATTAGTGCTAGAAAAGGTACAATGCATTTGGCAACCAAAGGAAAGAAAGCCGTTTTACAGCTGTGCAGGGTTTTCCAAAAGTATAAGGAAATGAGTTCAATTACCTTCTTTAAAATTTTTGATGTAAAGATTCAGCCAATACTATTATACTCATCAGAAGTGTGGGGGTTAAATAGATTGGATCATATAGAAAAAGTATATATAATGGCATGTAAAAGGTTTATGGGTGTTCCAGGTAGAACTCCTAATAAGATGATATATGGAGATCTGGGAAGATACCCTCTGTATGTTAATTCTTACGTTGCATGTTTAAGATTTTGGTTCAAACTGTTGCATATGGATGCTGAAAGACTGCCATATAAAGCTTACATGATGTTGCTTGAATTAGACAGAGCTGGCAAAAACTGTTGGGTTTCAAAGGTAAGAGAAACTTTGTGTGAAACGGGGTTCAGTATTGTTTGGTTGCAACAAGGAGTTGGTGATGTTAAACAGTTTTTGAATTTGTTTAAACAAAGAATTGTCGATTTCTTTATTCAAGAATGGAACGCAACTGTCAGAGATCGGGACAGATACGGCACTTACAGAACATTTAAAACTGTTTTTGAAAAGAGAGGTACGTTTGTGACACGGATATGTATTGCTTTCGTGTAGCCTTTTCTCAGTTAAGATTTAACGTGCTTCCTCTGAATAATAATGTGCATCGGTACAGTGAATCTGTCAAAGACAAAAATTGCTTATTTTGTGTGGGTCAAGTTGAAAATGAGCATCATTTCTTATTTGACTGTTGCCTGTATATAGACCTTCGAGCTAAATTTCTAAGAGAATCAATGAAAGTGCCTGTAAATGTTCTGTTGAAAACAACAAATATGAATCATAGGCACAATGTTTCAAGATATGTGTTCCATGCGATTAACAAACGAAATAAGGTTATATTTTAGACGAAAATGACTGGCTGATTATAACGGCTCAGCAACTTTGAGATTTAATCTTGTGCTGCATGCTATATAGATCTTCGTCATTCACTCCTGTAGCGTAGCTTTGTTTGCTAAGATACGTTCATTTAGAATTCCTGCTACACATTTATATTTAGAAGAAATTGTCAAGATTGTGAAGTGTGAAACTGTGGAATATATTTATCTTTTTCACCTCCTCCCTTCACCCCCCCCCCCCCCCCCTCCTCATTCCTGGCTCGCCCCCATCTCCTTGACTCCCTTACCCAGCCCCACCACTCCCATTTCCATTTGGTACCTCCATGTATTGTGGCCAAAGGCCGACGTACATTAACATTCTGAGTTCAGAGTTCTCTCACACACACACACACACAATTATGAAATTTATTATTCGTTTCCATCATCTGTCCTGGGCCCCGCCCCTTTTCCTCCTTGTCCCTTGCCCTCACACACCCACCACACCTCACACCTCCACACCACCACACCACACTCTACACCACACTCACACCTCACACATCACACCACACACCACACACACACCACACCACACACACCACACCACACACACACACACACACACCACACACCACACACACACACACACACACACTCACACACACACACACCACACACACACACACACACTCCACACTCACACACACACACACACCACACACCACCACACCCACACACACCACACACACACACTCACACACACACACACACACACACTCACACCCCACACACACACACACACTCACACACACACACTCACACCACACACACACTCACACACACACACACCACTCACACACACACACACCTCACACACCCACCCCCACCACACCACACACACACACACTCACACACACACACACCTCACACACACACACAACACACCCCCACACACACACACACACACACACACACTCACACACCACACCACACACACACACACACACTCACACACACTCACACACACTCACACACACACACATCACACACACTCACACACACCACACACACACACACCACACACACACTCACACACACACACACACACACACACACTCACACACACACACACACTCACACACACACACACACACACACCACACACACAACACTCACACACACACACACACACACTCACACACACACCACACACTCACACACACACACACACACTCACACACACACACACACACACATCACACACTCACACACACACACACACTCACACACTCACACACACACACACACACACACACACTCACACACACACACACTCACACACACACACACTCACACACACACACACACACACACACACACACCACACACACACACACACACACACACACACACACAACCACACACACACATCACCACACCACACACACTCACACACACACACACACACACACACACACACACTCACACCACACACACACTCACACACAACACACTCACACACACACACACACACACACACACACACACACACTCACACACACACACTCACACACACACACACTACACACACACACACTCACACACACACTCACACACACACTCACACACTCACACACACACCACACACCACACACACACACACACCCCCTCTTTCATTACAGCTGCAACTCATGCTTCAAACCCAAGCTCTGGCCTAGTAAGGTAAGGTAAGGTAATGCTGCTCATAGCCCAGCCGACCACAAAGGGCCATATCAGGGCTGTCACCACGTTCAAATCAACTCACTAGCCTGGAAAAGGTAATCACTTCAGAACAATTAATCACAATCAATAAGTGCATCAATTATCAACTCATAGCTTCCACTCACAGGAGAGTGTGCGGCATCCTCGTCGAAGGCCAGGATGTGGTTGGCGTTGTGAGGGTTCAGAGACACTGTCTTGGGTCGGAAAGGCAGCCCACAGTGCCGGGTGAAGGTGCGGGCATAGTCCCGGGTGGTGAACACACACCTGCTTTCCAGAGCCGTGAAGACGTACTGCAACACAAGACCCATGAATGGGGATCATTGGTCATCTTTGTCATTCTGACTATAGCACAGCCGTGAAGACGTACTGCAACACAAGACCCATGAATGGGGATCACTGGTCCTCTTTGTCATTCTGACTGTAGCACAGCTGTGAAGACGTACTGCAACACAAGACCCTTGAATGAGGATCATTGGTCATCTTTGTCATTCTGACTGTAGCGGACTGAACAATGACCTTTGTTAGTGGTAAGCCAGAATTTTTTTTTTTTATACTCAAGTTACAATCATACATTTAAGATGACATTCACCTGTGCAATATGGTCGACAAGGGATCACTATGCAAGCATGTGTGTGTGTGTGTGGGGGGGGGGGGGGGGGGGGGGCAGCAAGAGAGAGTGGTGTCCTATCTTATCTAAAAACTCACAAATTCTCACAAAACCTGCACAAATGTAAATCCGAAAATTCAGAACATATAAAACCGATCAGACTAGCCGAAACTCTTTTTTCCATACAAACTAACATTCTTGGGTGGTTTGTGTGTGTGTGTGTGTGTGTGTGTGTGTGTGTGTGTGTGTATGTGTGTGTGTGTGTGTGTGTGTGTGTGTGTGTGTGTGTGTGTGTGTGTATGTGTTTCAAGTTTAGAACAGAAAGTTCCCACACAATTTACTAGGCATGAAACATCGCGAAAAACTGTTAAAAAAAAAAAACAACTTTGTAACCTCTGTGAGGCACAGTAACTTTTCTAGAAAAGCATCGATGGAAAGTAAGTGCTACCAGATATCAAACAATACATCAATGTCCTTAAAATTCATTTGGATCAGAAAATTAGACAATGATAATCATAAGTGAAAAACTATGATCAGAAATACATATCAAAACATTCTGATAATTGATCAGTTACCACCAAAAGTAACTCTTGACAGACTGAGATTAAATCTGGGGCTAATATTCTGATCATTTCCACAGTCTTTTTGGAGACAAAGTTTGTTCTACATATCTAGAGAAACTTTTGGTGCAACCAATAGCTTATAGTAACAACATAAAAACAGGAGGAAAGTGTGGTTTTCATAAGGAAATGGTTTAACAAACACTTCATTTAAAAAAAAAAAATCTGTTCCATCCAAAATAAATCCTGACTCTTGTAGCAAATAGAATTTTTTTTTTTTTAACGCAGAAATAATCTTGAGCATAGCAGAAATACAAAAACAGAATGACTGCGCCACCAAACAAAGGAACAAACCAACTACAAAACAGACACAACGCGTTTCAAGCTATTTGGTCTTCTTTAGTTAGGACAACCAACACTCAAAGCAATGGAAAGTCATTTATCTGTTCAATTATGATCCGAGTGCAAAATGTGACTTGAGTGCAAAATGTAGTTTAGGTGAAAATTAAAACTATCATGCTGAACAATTTAGTAGTGGGGGGAAAACAAGTGTAGGCTAACAATTCTTCCGTCATTTCTCGCATGACTTGGCAAAGATTTTTTTTTTAAAAAGGGGGGTGGGGGGGTGGGGTGGGGTGGGGGCAGGAGGGAGAGAAAGAAAATGAGAACATAAAATCAGGGAAATATGTCACAATTGTTTGTTGTTGTTTTTTTATTTCAAATCTCTGCCAAATCATTACTATAACGATGGAAGAATTGTTAACCTGCACTTGTTTTCCCCCACTACTTAAACCTGCACTTGTTTTCCCCCACTACTTAACTGTTCAGCACAATTGTTAAACCCTTCAACAAGCAGCATATGGGGAACCATCACAATCCTTCCTCAAGGCAGATCTAGTCACACTGCCTGCTCCTCGGTCTTTCAACTGCTGGATAGGACTCATCAGGGAGACACGAGATTAAAGCCATAATAATAGTAATGATATTAATAACGGTATTACAGTTGTAATGATGATAATGGAAACAATAAGAACAATAGTATTCATAATTATAACAACAACAGAACAAGAAGAATAGTTACAATACTTATGATGACAGCAATAACCATCATCTTCATCATCTTCTTCATCACCATCATTATCATCATCAGCATTATACTAATCATAACAATAATGCAGAAAGCAAGAGAGATAGGAACATACAAATACAATCTACGGAATCTAAAAATAGTGACAATACTACAACTAATGATAATGATAATAATAATAATGATAATAAGAATAAAAATAATAAGAATTATAATGATATATAAAGCTGGAAAGACACTATAAAATCTAAAAAATACACAAAGAAATACAATTCAGAACATGCAAAAGCAACAAAGTTCATCACAGAATATGAACAGTGAATGATGATTACTGATAATACTAATGATGAGATAATAATAACCATAACTATTAATTTTAATCATAATTTTACTACTAAAACTACCACTTCTACTACTACTGACGATAATGATGATAAAACCAATAATGATAATAATATAGCAATAAGAAGCAGAATAAATGATGATGATGATGATGATGATGATGATGATAGTGATAATAATAATAGCAATAAGAAGAAGAATATGATGATGATGATAGCAATAAGAAGGATAAATGATGATGAAGATGAAGATGATGAAGATGATGATGGTGATGATGATGATGATGATGATGATGATGATGATGATGATGATGATGAAAAATAACAACAGTAATAAGTGGGTGGAAGGAATGAAACTGATACCGGAGTTCAAAGTGAGGAGGACTATTGAAAAAGAAAGAAAAAAACAAGGGGGGGGGGGGGGGGGGGGATGGGGAGAAAGAAAGGCCGACAACAAAAAAAATCTATGTAAAAGAAGAAGTGTATCTATTTGAAACATAAACGGAGTAAGAAAACAGAGTAAAAAGATATGTAACTAAAGAAAGATTGACTGAAAAAAATAAAAAAACATTGATAAACAAAAAAGAATGAAGATTGCAACAGAAGGAGAGAAGAGAGAAAGAGTGTGTCATAAAATGAGGTAAATCATGGGGGGGTGGTAGTGTCTGTGGAGAGCATCTCTCTCTCTCTCTCTCTCTCTCTCTCTCTCTCTCTCTCTCTCTCTCTCTACACACACACACACACACACACACCACACACACACACACACACACACACACACACACAAGAGCATACATCAGTGTTCATGTGCTCCTCCTTTCATTCATGACACTTGCACTGCAGTTGCAGAAGTTGTGGTCTGCTGTGGCTGGCAGTGAGGAAGGAGAGGAGGCATGGGAGAGGGAGGAGGGGGGGAGGGGGCTGTCTTTGGACACGGGATACAACTCTGTATAATTCATCGGTGGGCTTTATTTGGTGCTGCAACAGCACCATCACGGATACTAAGACACAGGCAGGAATGAAAGGGGAAAAGGAGGAGAGAATGGTGGGGGGGGGGGGGGGGGGGGGGCTGGGGGGATTTCGGACTGGGTGAAGCCAAGCTTGAATGCTAGTTTATGACAAGTAAGCTATGTGCGTTATATTTTCAATGATGTGAATTCATATTTTCAATGATGTGAATTCACTGTAACTGATTTAGCAACACCACCGCTGACGAAGACTGACAGATGTCCGTCAGAAGCTCTAAGTAAGTACTTGTTTCCCTCCCAGCTGAGTGACCTGTTCAAATCTGGTAGTCGTTATGTAACTGATTTCTTTTTTGTCTGGACTTCATTTCAGTCCAATATGGGGAAAGTTCACACTGCCTATCAATATTCAACTGATAAAAGTCATGGGAGAAAGCGGTGGGTAGCAGGGCCTAATCAAAATCATTGCTCATGTTACTACTGAAGCCATTATCATCATTAAAAAGCTGTTTGTAAAATAACAGTTAAAAACCCAGTCACAGTTTGATGTGCCAAGCGTGTCTCTGTCAGCATGTAACAACTGTCACAACACGACAAACTGATCCTAGGTCTCTGCTGACGTTCTAGTGTGTGACCTCTTCAAAACACTGAAACATAAAAGGAAGGACCAAGGACAAATGGAAAATTCTAAGCCAAACGTTCTGAGTCTAAGCCAAACGTTCTGAGTGCTACCCACGGCAAAGCCTGTCTCATTTCCTTTACCAGTGTGACAACAGTACACCAAACAATAACAGCTAGCACTGTCCCTGGCTGTACATTCAATTCCCCCTTTCAATCTTTCCCAGCAGGCAGCTCTGATGTCAGCATCTGATACACCCCTGTGTGTCTTGTCAGCTGGCAGATCATATTACAGATGACAGGGAAGGGGCCGTGTATCCTGCTTTTGCAACAAAAAAACAACAACACTTGTGTCATCAAAAGCTTTTACAAAAACATTCCTATAACCAAGAGCCCCTGAATGGTTGACACAGGGGACAAACAGGTAGGCTGTCACTAGTCCTGGAGTACTAACAGTAATTCTGTGGCCAGTTGAAAGCTTAGGTAGGCTGTCACTAGTCCTTGAATACTAACAGTAATTCTGTGGCCAGTTGAAAGCTTTTTAATTCCTTTTCATTGTGGACCAGCCCAGCTGAAGAACAGCCTTTCATGGTGATATTTGATACGGGTTTGTCACTTCGTGGAGGGGTAGTGAAAGCCCCTGACTGTGTCAAGCATCCGGGTACCATTCTCATGTAAACACTGCTATGATTTTTATTACAGGATGGCGCTCACACACGGATATGAATCTGCATATGTGTGTGTGTGTGTGTGTGTGTGTGTGTGTGAGTGTGTGTGTGTGTGTGTGTGTGTGTGTGTGTGTGTGTGTGTGTGTGTGTGAGTCTGTGTGTATCAAACCTGGACGTGTGTGTGTGTGTGTGTGTGTGTGTGTGTGTGTGTGTGTGTGTGTGTGTGTGTGTGTGTGTCTTTGTGTCGGTGTCGGTGTCGGTGTGTATCAAACCTGGACATGTGTGTGTGTGTGTGTGTGTGTGTGTGTGAGAGTGTGTGTGTGTGTGTGTGTGTGTGTGTGTGTGTGTGTGTGTGTGTGTGTGTGTGAAAGAGAGAGAGAGAGAGAGAGAGAGAGAGAGAGAGAGAGAGAGACTGTGTGTTAAACCAGGACATCAGGACATTGTGTGTGTGTGTGTGTGTGTGTGTGTGTGTGTGTGTGTGTGTGTGTGTGTGTGTGTGTGTGTGAGAGAGAGAGAGAGAGAGAGAGAGAGAGAAAGTGAGCTTGTGTGTGCATGTGTGTGTATGTGTGTGTGTGTAAGTGTATGTGTGTCTGTAAGTATGTAAGTCTGTATGTATGTACGTACGTGTGCGTGTGTGTGTGTGTATGTGTGTGTGTGTAAGTGTGTGTGTGTGTGTGTGTGTGTGTGTGTGTGTGTGTGTGTGTGTGTGTGTGTGTGTGTGCGCGCGCGCAAGTGTAAGTGTGTGTGTGTGTGTGTGTGTGTGTGTGTGTGTGTGTGTGTATGTTGTGTGTGTTTGTGTGCGTGCGTGTGTGTGTGCATGTGTGTGAAAGTGTGTAAGTCTGTGTGTGTGTGTGTGACTGTGTTCACACAGGCTTTATCATTTACCACATGTACCCAAACTGAAAGTAAGAGAGTTTTTTTGTTTGTTTTTCAGTGGAAAAAGTGCTTAGAAAACACAGTGAGTGGAGTACACACACAGAGAAACCATGACAGGGTGACACAGAGAGATCTAGATACACAGATTGCACTGCACACATGACACAAGTGAGACAGAGGCAGAGACAGAAGACACAGAGAGAGAGATGCTCAGCAAGAGGAAACAGCAATCAATGGTTTTATTATTACTCTGATCATTACAAACCAGGATATCCAGATATCAGACATCACACACACACACACACACACACACACACACACACACACACAGGTGCTGGTAGAGAAAGTCAGAGAGAAAGAGACACACATAGACAGACAGACAGACATAGACAGACTGACAGACAAGACAGACACAGACAACGACAGGGACTGACATGCTACTAAAGCTAACATTAATCAGTCACTTTAATACTACACTGGTACTCAGACATTCAAATCCAAATCCCGGACATGGCAGAGAGAAAACTGAGCAAGAGAGAGACAGACAGGCTTTGCGTATGCGTGTGTGTGTGTGTGTTGTGTGTGTGTGTGTGTGTGTGTGTGTGTATGCGTGTGTGTGTGTGTGCGTGTGGGCATACAATGTGTGTTTCATAATTACTTTCACCGAATAAAAATCTAAGAAAATAAACACAAAATCTTAACTTGCACATTTATCACTGCATGGGAGAGATATCTTGTTATCCCCTGATTCTGTTTTCCTTTCTGACTGTTTTTCATCTGTTCTGTTTTCCTTTCTGACTGTTTTTCATCTGTTCTGTTTTCCTTTCTGACTGTTTTTCATCTGTTCTGTTTTCCTTTCTGACTGTTTTTCATCTGTTCTGTTTTCCTTTCTGACTGTTTTTCACCTGTCCTGTTTTCCTTTCTGACTGTTTTTCATCTGTTCTGTTTTCCTTTCTGACTGTTTTTCATCTGTTCTGTTTTCCTTTCTGACTGTTTTTCATCTGTTCTGTTTTCCTTTCTGACTGTTTTTCACCTGTCCTGTTTTCCTTTCTGACTGTTTTTCATCTGTTCTGTTTTCCTTTCTGACTTTTTCATCTGTTCTGTTTTCCTGTCTGACTGTTTTTCATCTGTTCTGTTTTCCTTTCTGACTGTTTTTCATCTGTTCTGTTTTCCTTTCTGACTGTTTTTCATCTGATCCTGTTTTCCTTTCTGACTGTTTTTCATCTGTTCTGTTTTCCTTTCTGACTTTTTCATCTGTTCTGTTTTCCTTTCTGACTGCTTTTCATCTGTTCTGTTTTCCTTTCTGACTGCTTTTCATCTGTTCTGTTTTCCATTCTGACTGCTTTTCATCTGTTCTGTTTTCCTTTCTGACTGCTTTTCATCTGATCCTGTTTTCCTTTCTGACTGTTTTTCACCTGTTCTGTTTTCCTTTCTGACTGTTTTTCATCTGTTCCTGTTTTCCTTTCTGACTGTTTTTCACCTGTTCTGTTTTCCTTTCTGACTGTTTTTCATCTGTTCTGTTTTCCTTTCTGACTGCTTTTCATCTGTTCTGTTTTCCTTTCTGACTGTTTTTCATCTGTTCTGTTTTCCTTTCTGACTGCTTTTCATCTGTTCTGTTTTCCTTTCTGACTGTTTTTCATCTGTTCTGTTTTCCTTTCTGACTGTTTTTCATCTGTTCTGTTTTCCTTTCTGACTGTTTTTCATCTGTTCTGTTTTCCTTTCTGACTGTTTTTCATCTGTTCTGTTTTCCTTTCTGACTGTTTTTCATCTGTTCTGTTTTCCTTTCTGACTGTTTTTCATCTGTTCTGTTTTCCTTTCTGACTGTTTTTCATCTGATCCTGTTTTCCTTTCTGACTGCTTTTTCATCTGTTCTGTTTTCCTTTCTGACTGTTTTTCATCTGTTCTGTTTTCCTTTCTGACTGTTTTTCATCTGTTCCTGTTTTCCTTTCTGACTGTTTTTCATCTGTTCTGTTTTCCTTTCTGACTGTTTTTCATCTGTTCCTGTTTTCCTTTCTGACTGCTTTTCATCTGTTCTGTTTTCCTTTCTGACTGTTTTTCATCTGTTCTGTTTTCCTTTCTGACTGTTTTTCACCTGATCCTGTTTTCCTTTCTGACTGTTTTTCATCTGTTCTGTTTTCCTTTCTGACTGCTTTTCATCTGTTCTGTTTTCCTTTCTGACTGTTTTTCATCTGTTCTGTTTTCCTTTCTGACTGTTTTTCATCTGATCCTGTTTTCCTTTCTGACTGTTTTTCACCTGTTCTGTTTTCCTTTCTGACTGTTTTTCATCTGTCCTGCTTTCCTTTCTGACTGTTTTTCATCTGTTCTGTTTTCCTTTCTGACTGTTTTTCATCTGTTCTGTTTTCCTTTCTGACTGTTTTTCATCTGATCCTGTTTTCCTTTCTGACTGTTTTTCATCTGTTTCTGTTTTCCTTTCTGACTGCTTTTCACCTGTTCTGTTTTCCTTTCTGACTGTTTTTCATCTGTTCCTGTTTTCCTTTCTGACTGTTTTTCATCTGTTTCCTGTTTTCCTTTCTGACTGTTTTTCATCTGTTCCTGTTTTCCTTTCTGACTGTTTTTCATCTGTCCTGCTTTCGTTTCTGACTGTTTTTCATCTGTTCTGTTTTCCTTTCTGACTGTTTTTACCCTGTTCTGTTTTCCTTTCTGACTGTTTTTCATCTGTTCCTGTTTTCCTTTCTGACTGTTTTTCACCTGTCCTGCTTTCCTTTCTGACTGTTTTTCACCTGTTCTGTTTTCCTTTCTGACTGTTTTTCATCTGTTCTGTTTTCCTTTCTGACTGTTTTTCATCTGTTCTGTTTTCCTTTCTGACTGTTTTTCATCTGTTCTGTTTTCCTTTCTGACTGTTTTTCATCTGATTCCTGTTTTCCTTTCTGACTGTTTTTCATCTGTTCTGTTTTCCTTTCTGACTGCTTTTCATCTGTTCTGTTTTCCTTTCTGACTGTTTTTCATCTGTTCTGTTTTCCTTTCTGACTGCTTTTCATCTGATCCTGTTTTCCTTTCTGACTGTTTTTCACCTGTTCTGTTTTCCTTTCTGACTGTTTTTCATCTGTTCTGTTTTCCTTTCTGACTGTTTTTCATCTGATCCTGTTTTCCTTTCTGACTGTTTTTCATCTGTTCTGTTTTCCTTTCTGACTGTTTTTCATCTGTTCTGTTTTCCTTTCTGACTGTTTTTCATCTGTTCTGTTTTCCTTTCTGACTGTTTTTCATCTGTTCTGTTTTCCTTTCTGACTGTTTTTCATCTGATCCTGTTTTCCTTTCTGACTGTTTTTCATCTGTTCCTGTTTTCCTTTCTGACTGTTTTTCATCTGTTCCTGTTTTCCTTTCTGTTTTTCATCTGTTCTTGTTTTCCTTTCTGTTTTTCATCTGTTCCTGCTTTCCTTTCTGTTTTTCATCTGTTCCTGTTTTCCTTTCTGTTTTTCATCTGTTCTTGTTTTCCTTTCTGACTGCTTTTCATCTGTTCCTGCTTTCCTTTCTGTTTTTCATCTGTTCCTGTTTTCCTTTCTGTTTTTCATCTGTTCCTGTTTTCCTTTCTGATTGTTTTTCATCTGTTCCTGTTTTCCTTTCTGACTGTTTTTCATCTGTTCCTGCTTTCCTTTCTGTTTTTCATCTGTTCCTGTTTTCCTTTCTGATTGTTTTTCATCTGTTCCTGTTTTCCTTTCTGACTGTTTTTCATCTGTTCCTGTTTTCCTTTCTGACTGTTTTTCACCTGTCCTGCTTTCCTTTCTGACTGTTTTTCATCTGTTCCTGTTTTCCTTTCTGACTGTTTTTCATCTGTTCCTGTTTTCCTTTCTGACTGTTTTTCACCTGTCCTGCTGTCCTTTCTGACTGTTTTTCATCTGTTCCTGTTTTCCTTTCTGACTGTTTTTCACCTGTCCTGCTTTCCTTTCTGACTGTTTTTCATCTGTTCCTGTTTTCCTTTCTGACTGCTTTTCACCTGTCCTGCTTTCCTTTCTGACTGTTTTTCATCTGTTCCTGTTCATTTCCGATCAGTTTTCTCTCTCAAAAGAACATCTTCTTCACATGTACTTTTTGTTTGTTTCCCTTTAAACCATTTCTGGAGAGATGGTGACAACATCTTTTCTTTGAAATAGATGAAGGAGGACGAAGTGTGGGAAGGCGACCAGGTCATAACGAAATACGCAAAAAAAAAATCTAGCTGAAAGCACAGTCTCTCTAACAGAAATGGCTTGGTGCTGTGCCTGAAATCCTTATGAAAACACTGACTGCACACAGCACTGCTACATACACAGCAGTGTTCATGTTGTTGTTTGGGTCGCTCACACCTGTTGCATGGCATCAGAGCTCTCTGACCAAAGACAGTTCAAGCTTCCCACTTTGCAGCTCAGGTTTGTATGCATGTGCACACTGAAGGCACCTGCCTTACTTCCAAATGGTGATAAAACATACAACACAGTATTTCAACCAGTAACTCTCACATCCTACATCGATAAAGAAAGGAGTGAATTAAAGTCCAGCGCATGACATACGTGCAAGAAATGTGCATCAGGAGCCCTGCCAGTGCCTTAATTAATGTACTGTACTTGAGCATGAATGTCTTTAAAAAATTACATGCCTACCCATGTGCTGCGTGTGTGGGCATGAGCGCTTGCGTGTGTGTGTGTGTGTGTGTGTGTGTGTGTGTGTGCTGTGTGTGTGTGTGTGTGTGTGTGTGTGTGTGTGTGTGTGTGTGTGTGTGTGTGTGCTGTGTGTTGTGTGTGTGTGTGTGTGTGTGTGTGTTGTGTGTGTGTGTGTGTGCATGTGTGTGTGTGTGTGTGTGTGTGTGTGTGTGTGTGTGTGTGCATGTGTGTGTTTGTGTGTGTGAAAAGTGCCAGACCTTTCCCATACTTCATATATGTCCCAGATTTTTAAACAGCATGAAAAATAAATTAATGGAAAACATTTAAACGCCACCAAAACATGCACACAAAAACGTTTTTGGGGCAGACATTGCAGAACAGACAGCTATTATTCATGTCAAAGAATAAGGAAAGACAGAGACATAGACAGAGAGAGAGACAGAGAGAAAGAGAGATAAAGAGAGACGGAGAGAGAGAGAGAGACAGAGAGAGAGAAACAGAGAAAGAGAGAGAGAGAGATTCCTATAGGATTGGACAGTGAAATAAATGCAGCTTAGAAACAGAAATAACAAGCATGATAAAAAATATCATTACGGAGCAAAGATGGCCTTTCTTGCATCCCCCCCCCCCCCCCCCCCCCCCCCCCCCACCCCCTTTCCCTCCTCCCTATTCTATCTTACACTGTTTTTATCACGTAGGTGATGTGGATTGCAACTACAAAATGCTCCCTAATGTTTTTTTCCACTTGTAATCACATTTCAGAACTCCTCCACAAACAAAACAGAAGTTTCAAAACGGAGTGACCAAGGGCGGAAAATGAAGCAAAAGTTAGAAAGAGAGGGGGTTAGTTACCGCCAAGGACACAGACAAACAGAGTATAGGACAAAACAAAATGCATTTCAACCACCTGGGTCTTCTTCAGACAAAAACAAATAACATTCAGGACGGAACGAGAAACCACTTATCTTCTCATATTCGGCGCAAACTCAAAAAGATTCTGATTTTGCGCCGAATATGAGAAGGTAAGTGGTTTCTCGTTCTTCGTTTTCACTGTCCTAAATGTTATTCACTTTTGCCTGAAGAAGACCCAAGTGGTCAAAATGCGTTGTGTTTTGTCTTGTACTTTGTGTCCTTGTCGGTAACTAATCCCCTCTCTTTCTAAATTTTAAACGAAACAGAAGTTAGGGGGCTACCCCTGGCATCTCACCTTCTCTAGCTATAGGTCAGAGTTTCACCTACTGCGTCCTTCTCTCTCACTCTCAGCCAGTCCCAACTCCATCCATGTTACAAACCTTTCCCTGTCTCCTATAGCTTGTGAATATCATCTTTTGTCAAGGCATTGTTCCAATGTCACTCTTTCCCTGTCTCCTATAGCTTTTGAATATCATCTTTTGTCAAGGCATTGTTCCAATGTCACTCTTTCCCTGTCTCCTATAGCTTCTGAATATCATCTTTTGTCAAGGCATTGTTCCAATGTCACTCTGGTGAGTGAGCTGACCCGGTGGAAATGGAAAACTGCTGAATGAGACCATCAATTCTAAGACATTGTCCTCCATCACTATGTCTAAGAATCAATCATTTTTAGTGACATATAATTCACAACAGGAACTGAAAAAAGTGAAAACGACAATATCAGATTCAATTATTTAGAGTAAAAGAAAAAAAAACAAAGCGGCAAAATTAATTTCAATAATTTCAATCAAAAAGCTGTGGCCTTACAACTACGCTTTCAGATGGTACACTGCAAGGTGACAGATTGATCACACTCTCTTACATGGTCTCAAATTGGAGTACAAGGAAGTGAAACAACTATTCATTTCACTGGCATCAACTGGGGGGGGGGGTTAAGAATCACAGTTCTCAATGTGCTGCTTCAAAAAGATACAACTCTTAGAGCTCCCTACAGACGGTATATAGAACTATTAGTGTAAAGGACTCTTCCAGTGGCGTGTTGAGGACCTGACCATGACCTACAGCCGCTCCCTGTGGACGACTGATGCCGACACTGTGGCTTAACAGACATGGCTACAGTCATGCACTGGAACTGGCAACTTTAGCATCAGATTCAACAACACATTAAAGAGTGAAGTTTCAAAATGGAGTGACTGACGGCGGCGAACGAAGCAAAATTTAGAGAGGGTGTTAGTTACCGCCAATGACATTGACAAACAAAGCACATAACAAGACACGATGGATTTCAACCTCTTGGGTCTTCTTCAGGCGAAAAAATAAATCACATTTAACATTTAAGACAGTACAAACAAAGAACGAAAATGACTCATCTGTTGTTGTCCATGTGGTGGGGAGAATAGCCGCTAGGCGGAAATGACAAGGGGGATTATGGGAGAGGAAAAGGAGGGGGTATTTTCGTGGGGGGAGGGGGGGGGGGGGGGGGGTTGTGTGATACGACAGGGTTGTGTGTCTAGTTTAGTGGGGTGGTGTGATATCTTTGTGACAGTTGTGGTAATCGTGGATTGATAATAATGGTAAAGGGGGGGGGGGGGGGGGGGGGTGGAGGCAAACTGGGAAAAAAAAAAAAAAATTTTTTTTTTTTTTAATTATATATAGAAGGGGTAAATAAATACATGAACAGAAGAAACGGAAAAAAAAAAAAAAAAAAAGAAGAAGAAGAAGAAAGTTTAGGTGAATAAAATAAATGATTTCGCTGGGTGATGAAAGAGGTGGTGGTAGTTATGTGTGGGTAGTTGTGAAAGGTGTGTGGGTAATGTTAATAAGGGAGGGAAGGGGATGGAAGATAAATGGGTGATAAGGTATGATTGGGAGGGGGGGGGGGGGGGGGGGGGAGTTGAGGAAAAAAAAAGGAGGGGAGGGTAATGTGTGTGGGTGGGGGGGGGGGGGGGGGGGAGGGGGGGGGGGGGAGGGGGGGGGGGGGGGGGGGGGGGGGGGGGGAGGGGTTGGGGAGGTAAAAGGGTGGAAGGAGAGTAATTGTATCATATGGGTGGGGTGGGGGTGGGTGGGAGAGGTGGGAAGGTGTGGCATATAATAGTGCTTTTTAAAAATAGAGGTCAATGAAAAACATGTGGGATGATGTTCATTGTAACAGGTGAATAATGTGTTGGCATCAATATGCTGCTGTTTGTTGAGAGAAAAGCAGTGATCAATGAAAAACAGGGTATCATGTGTTGCACACACACACACACACACACACCACACACACACACACACACACATACACACACACACACACAACACACACACACACACACACACAAGGGGGGACCACATGTAAACAATGTTCTGGGTGAGTTAAGATCATGTGATCATAATGAGACTAACTGTGGAAAGTTTTCACACACATATTCATACACACATACACTCATTCACACACACACACACACACACACACACACACACACACACACACAACACACACACACACACATACACACACACACACACACACAAAAGGGTAAAAATTATTATCATTAATCAGTCACTGATGGGTGATGATCATATTAAGAGTGGTTTGTTGTTGTTGTTTTTGGGGGGGTTTGTGTTGGGTTTTTTTTTTGTTTGTTTTTTTTTAGGCGGGGGGGGGGGGGGGTCTGTTTGTATGTGTTGTGATTGTTTCTTTATTTCATTTTTTTTTTCTACAACAATTCAAAGAGTGCTTCAGCAACATGATCTATCCGCCCATTATCGGAACTTGGGGCTCCTGCTGGTCTCAGAGAGGAGACAATGGTGTAGTCTGTGAGAACGACAGTTCCCAGAAAGTGACTGTTCTTCACAACTTGGGACAAACGGGCCACGAAAGACTGCAGAACTCAAACATTTCAAAACTGTTGAAAACCACTCACGCTATCATGTCTCAATTCATGGTAAGCAGTGCCACAGGATTCATTGTAAATGTGTCTAATGCCAGTTAGATGCTGGCCTCCTCTCAAAACCTGACTGGAGAACACTTGAGTCACACAAAGCACATTGGATTTAGAATGCAAACAACAGGGAGAGGGTCTTCCCTGTCTGCTGGCTGTTGTTGCATCAGCTGGAACTGGCTCCCCGCCGTCAGACACAAAGCAGACAACAACGCACAACACAAGCACCCCACTCACACAAAGCAGACAATGCACAACACAAGCACCCCACTCACACAAAGCGGACAACAACGCACAACACAAGCACCCCACTCACACAAAGCGGACAACAACGCACAACCCAAGCACCCCACTCACACAAAGCGGACAACAACGCACAACCCAAGCACCCCACTCACACAAAGCGGACAACAACGCACAACCCAAGCACCCCACTCACACAAAGCGGACAACAACGCACAACCCAAGCACCCCACTCACACAAAGCGGACAACAACGCACAACACAAGCACCCCACTCACACAAAGCGGACAACAACGCACAACACAAGCACCCCACTCACACAAAGCGGACAACAACGCACAACACAAGCACCCCACTCACACAAAGCGGACAACAACGCACAACACAAGCACCCCACTCACACAAAGCGGACAACAACGCACAACACAAGCACCCCACTCACACAAAGCGGACAACAACGCACAACACAAGCACCCTACTCACACAAAGCAGACAACAACGCACAACACAAGCACCCTACTCACATGGCTGTTCCTTTGATCCGAGTTGTAGTACTTGTCAATGAGGGCATCGGTGTGATCGGGGCCCGTCACGTTACTGGTGATGTCGGTGAAGGATTTCCCATAGTCACGGGAGATGTAGACATTGCTGGTGCTGTGGCTGGCGTGTCTGCCAGGTTTGGCAAGGGCGATGATCACACTGCTGGACTCCCCTGCCCAGTGCACAATCAGCATGCTGTGGCTGTCATTCAGCTCCGCCTGCAAAAAAAAAAAAAAAAATGCCAGGTTCTTTCAGCCACACAGCGCACACTGAAATTAATCGTAATGGAAAAACTGTCAGAGAGGTGCAAACCCTGCACAAACGATGATCGTACCCCCTTCTTCTGTTTAAGTTGGCTTCATGAATATTCATCTGTAAACGTTTTTTTAATTCGTTATTTCAACACTTTTATATTTTGAGGCCTTAACATCT
>CM065743.1:48845052-48847552 GCA_033310375.1 Conus canariensis | reverse complement strand
CTCAGACCACAAGCACTTTTAAGTGCACAAGTCTAAGAATTCAGATGAATAACTCATGAGCTAGTCTTGAGAATTTCTTAACAGCCCCCCTCCCCATCCCCACCCCGCAATTTTTTTTTCTATAAAATCTATTCTATCTCTAGAGAGAAAACACTCTGAGTCCTTCCCCTGGAGGACAACACCTACCACCCCTACTGATCACACCAACCTTCCTCAGTCCCACTGGACAAGCCAGCCGCAAGCAGACAAAAGGCCAGTGGCTAATTTTGATGTAAAACCTATCCTACCATTTTAACACTAAAACCTATTCTACCATTTTAACACTAAAACCTATTCTACCATTTCAACACTCTCAGCACAGGCCCTCGTTCTGCTCTAAGTGCCCAGTTAATACTGCAGTCACAGCACTGACATTCCCTCAGGACACCTGACTTTGACTATTTTAAATTAATTTTCCTTTAAAGCCTAAATCCCACAGTGACTTTATTGTTGTACAGTGAAACAGAGCTATCTTTCATCTTCTTGATGATAAATGTTTTAAAAGTGAAAATTATTTTGTTGTTGTTTGACCGAGTTGAAAGTGACATACTTCAAACAAGGAGCACTGATTCAGTGCTTGAAGACACCAATGGGTTGGTTGCTTTCTCTTCAAATTAACCAATGAAATTGACTGTTAGTAGCCTGCTAACTGGTCTGATATGACGTAAGAAGGACTGTATTTCCAGGGTTGGCTGCCAGAACCCAGTATCTCATATACATATATAGAAGAGAGATACTGGATTCTGGCAGTCAATCACACAACCACACACAGAGTCACACAACCACACACACACACATACAGGCATACGCACACGCACACGCACACACACACACACACACCCAAAACAAAATGGAGAGAGATCTGTGTACCTCTCCATCTTTGCCTCCCATAAGTCCTAGTGTACCCATCCAGCTAGAACCTCAGATTAACTGAACAGTCTCTCCCTGTGTGATGAGATAAACTGGGCAAAACGAAAAGACAAGCCCAAGCAAATTTCATTCAAGTTAGGAACAATTTGTGTAATATTTTGATCGTGTAAACAAAGATGAGATTTAGAATGAGAAACTGTACTTGAACCTGTTTTTATCTAATTCTGTCACTTGAACTGTGCAAACACATGTGCATAAGCCTTTAAAGGTGAAGTTTACATCTGAACCATTCGTGAGCATTTCTAACTGTCCCAAGAAAAACAAACGTTTCTTTTGATAACTTTTACCAGAGAGTTGTTCCTTCCATCACCAGTAAGAAAGAGGGTGGAGGTGATTTTTTTTTATATATAAAAACTAATCTAAAAGGTCAACAGAGAACCCATGCTGAGTCCTTGCCCTAAAGGACCATACCTGCTGCACCTACTTTTTAAGTTTTTACAATCACTTATGAATAGTGTAAACACAACAGGTCCAAAATTGCTACCCTGAGGGACTTCACTCTGAACATTTGTATGTGTATACTTGTTTTTTTCAGTCCTACTCTAGAATGCTGTGACCTGTTCACTCAGATATTCAGTCCATCTGACTTTTTCTGAATGAATTTTCGATACAAGTTGCACAGGCAGCAAATTTCGTCTATAGCCTTTCATGTGGTACACAGACTCAAATGCCTTTTAAAGTCACGTCTTCTCATGCCGATGTCATAACCTGATCAAGCAGTGATGTTATATCCTCCATAACTTCCAATAACTAGGTCAAACAAGATCTTCGTTTATGTTACCCATATTGACAATTCATGAAGTGAGGCACAATAGCATTCTTCTTCTTCTCCTTCCTGAAAGACTGGTTCACTCAAAAACGAGTAGGTCACCAGCGCGCATGTTAAGAAGTAAAATAAAATAAAATAAAGTGTGACTCAGACTGTTTGCCCCTGGAGCAAAATTTGGCAACAAGGGGTCGCATACGATATTCAAAAAGTTAAAATTAGTGGCCAGATTCTGGCCCAGGTAACCATAAAATATCTGGGGAAGTTAAAATAGAAAAGTCGTCAATATGCAGATCTCAAGACTGTCGTATCAATTTGATTTTTAAATGAGACTGCATTTGTGGCAATCTTGATGGCACCCGGCAGTGAGTTCCACAGCCATACAGAACTAGGATAAAATGAATATAAATGGCTGTCAATATTTGATGCAGGTATGGCCTAACACTGACCACCACTCCTGGTGCTACTTTTATTCAATACTAGTTGTTCCATTGGGATATCAATTAGTTTAGCTCTGCCTTTGATGAAGATATTAAGTTTGATAAAAGCTCTTCTCTCTTCTAAGGGTTTCCATTCTAATTTCCTCATGTTCTTCCTAGTATTCCCCTTCTCTCTGATATGGTTCCCTGTTACGAACCGTGCTGCTCTCTTCTGAATCTTTTCGAGGTTATCAATGTCCTTTAGATGGTAAGGATCCCAGACTGAGCAACCATATTCCAGCACTGATCTAACCAGTGTTTTGTAGCAGTCGTCTTTACCCTTTTT
>CM065743.1:48685052-48840052 GCA_033310375.1 Conus canariensis | reverse complement strand
TTTTACCAGAAGAGCCGTTACTAACGGTTTTAACGGCCCCAAACGGTTTTTCTTCTTTATGGAATATCTCAGAAAGTACTTGGCTGATTTATAAGCGGTTTGGATGATCTTGTGACAAATCGGAGCCTCTTTCCATATGTAAGTGGTGTAATGGTGTACCGTCAAAACCGTTATTTTGCCGTTATTTTTTATTTTTTTTTTTTTTGGGTGGATTTTAATGAAATTTGATATATATATATATATATATATATATATATATATATATACATATATATATATATATATAGAAAGGTTATCACACACAAATGGCACTTCCATATAGTGTTTCAAAATCTGACCGTTAAAACCGTTATTCTTGACAAATTGTCCGATCTGGATGAAATTTGGTAGGTACACAGGCTTTATCCCAGTGAGGACTAAATACCAGTTTCAAAAGTGTACCTCGGTTAGATAGCCATTAAAACCGTTATTTTGCCGTTATTTCTTATATATTGGTGGATTTTAATAAAAATGTGGTTTATAGAAAGGTTATCACACTCAAATGGCACTTCCATAGAGTGTTTTAAAATTTGACCGTTAAAAACCGCGTATTCAAGATAAACTGTGAGTGCGTTTATATGCTTTGCATCTTGTAGTAACATTACCATAGAAATAGAAAATATCTGCTTGCTTCATCAACCAAACGGAGGAAGGGTATTTGGTTATTTTAACAATGTTGTCAAGAGAAAAGTCACATGCATGTAGTCCCCTGTGGGGATGGCGGGGGGGGGGGGGGGGGGGGGGGGTGGGGGGGGGGGTTGGGGGGGGGGGTCTTTTGTACAAATAGTTCCCCCTCCTTCTGGACATTCTGTGCTAGTAACGTCCCCTTTTCCTTTCGCTCTCAGTAACTCTGTCTCCTCCTTTGCTGTACTGTCGTCTACTGTTCTTTCTGTCTGCCATATCTTTTGTCTATCTTTTTCCACAACCTCTTCCCACAAATTTCTGCACTCAACGAAGTCGGAGTTGTTGTTGTTGTCTCGTTCGTCATTTCTTCAGATGGATTCCCCCGTCTCCTCGACAAAGGTGGCAGTACGTCGCAGGTCCTCCAGTCCTCCGTAGAGCTTCCGGGCCACTGGTATTGGGTCGGGCCAGGTTTTCTCTCGGAGCGCTTGGTGGAGCGGGCAGGACTGCAGCAGATGTCCTGTTGCCTGGCTGCCTGTTCTGCAGGGGCACTGCTCTGTGTTGCCGATGCGGAGTTTAAAGAATAGGTGGTGTTTCAGGCGGTTGTGGCCTGTCCTGAGCCTGAAGATGACTACCTGCTCTCGTCGAGTCAGCAGGTAGTACGGGTCTGCTCTGTTGTGGCGTGGATGCTGCTGCTTCCATTTGTTCTGCAGCTTGGCCTTAATGATGGTGGATTCAGGGTAGCTGGTGGATCTGTCCATCTGCTCCTTCGTAGTGCCCTCCTTTGCCAAGGAGTCAGCAGTCTCATTGCCAAGCACGTTGCAGTGGGAGGGAATCCATTGCAGGGTGACTGTGTGACTTGTGCAGAGGGAGGCGAGAGATGAGGACAGATCGTTGAGCTCTGTATCTCTGTTGGACTGAAGGGCCTGCAAGATGGACAGGGCGTCGGTCAGGAAGACAACATTGTGGCTGGCGTAGGGGCTGACCTCGATGTGGGCTGCTGCTGTTTTCAGGGCTTCTGCTTCAGCTCTGTATTTCGTGGAGTACAGGCCGGTAGCGAGGCAGATCTTTTCTTCTCTGCCTCCTGGATATTGGACATAGACTCCTGCCCCTCCATTTCGAATGGCATCTGCTGCAGAGCCGTCAGTATAGACATGAGTCCAGGATTCTTTGGGGAACTGGGTATGGAGGTGTTTAAGGGTGAGGGACTTTCTTTCAGGGCCGCTTTGGGAATCTTTGGGGCCAACACCAGGGATGCTGCACTGGACGAGGGGAGGGGTTCCTTCTCTCCAGGGAGGGACGGCAAGACACCGGGGTATCACTTTGGGGTCATGGTCAAGGATATCCTGATGTTGCCGTTCTAGGATCCTGCTCTGGTGTACGAAGCTCCCTCTCTTCAGCCGTCCTTTTGTTGGCTGGGACAGTCTGTCTTTCATGGAGTGGCCTTGCAGCCTCTTGAACTTGGCAGCCTGTGTCAGGAGTTTGGCATCTCTGCGGTCCTCAAGAGGTTGGAGCTCTGTGATGGTTTCAAGCTCCTGGACTGGCGTAGACTTCATGGCTCCTGTGATGATACGGGTAGCTTGATTCTGAATCTTGCTGATCCATTCAAAATTGGATTTGGCTGTAGTGCCCCATGCAGTCAAGCCATACTCCAGCACTGGCCCGACTCTACCAGTGTACAGTCTCCTGAGGGTCGTGTTGTCTGCACCCAGTGTTGTTCCTGCCAGCTTCTTCATGAGGGCAAGACGTACTTTTGCTCTTAATTCTGTTTTCTCTGCTTGCTTCTTCCACGTCAGGCGTTTGTCGAAGGTGACTCCCAGGTACGTGGGGTTATTTTCAGCAAGCAGAGTTTGTCCATTGATGCTCAGGTTGGCCTTCTGTTCTTTGGGTGAGAGTCTGAAAACAGTGTAAGTGGTCTTCTTCGCATTAATTGTCACCAGCCACTGTTTTGTCCAGCTTTCGAGAACATTCAGCGCCTGCTGTAGCCTGTAGTTGGCAGTTGTGAGGTGCTCTTCCGAGCACCATAGGACAAGATCGTCTGCGTAGATGGCTCCTTGGACTTTGCGTGGCATATTTTTGACGATGTCATTGATAAAGACAAGGAATAGGGTATGGCTGAGGACATCTTCTTGAGGGGCTCCTTCTCTCAGTGTCTTCTTCCGACTGTATGCTCTGTTGACATGGACTCGGGCCTTCCTATTTTTCAGGTACTGCGAGATCCATTGGTACATACAGCCAGTCACACCACTCTTCTGGAGTTTTCTCCGGAGGCCATCCTTCCAGACTTTGTCGTACGCCTTTTCCATGTCAATCCACACCGCCAGTGTATGCTGTTTGTCCTGGAAGCCATCCTCGATCTTCTGGGCTATGTAGGTCACTTGATCCTCAGTGGAATGATGTTGGCGGAAGCCTGCCTGCTCTGGAGCGATGATGTTGTTCTTCTCCAGGTGCCAAACTAGCCGCGAGTTGATCATACGCTCTAGGAGCTTGCCCACGCAGCTGATGAGGCTGATGGGGCGATAGCTGTCAGCCCTGACTCTGTCTTTGCCCTTCTTATGGATGGGCACCATATCAGCTTCTCGCCAGCTTTGTGGAACATGCCCCGTCTTCCAGCTGTTGTTGAAGAGAGCAAGGAGTTTGGTCTTTGCTTTGGTGCCGAGGTGTTTTAGCATCTCGTTGGTGACTTTGTCAGAACCTGGAGATTTTTTGTCCTGTAAAGATTTTGCGGCTTCTTCTAGTTCTTTCAGTTTGAAAGGCCTGTCCATGTAATCAGGTTGGTCTTGGTCATCCTGATGATTCTTCATTTCATCGTGGACTTGTTGTTTTCTGTCCATTTGTCACAGAGATGTTGCTGGTCTGCTCATAGCTGTCTATGAAGCAGTTCTCTGCCTCTCTCCCTGTCACAATCTCCTGGTCTTTTTGGAGCGTGACAGGCACTGACCTTGTCTCTTCATTATTCATGGCTTTGGTCAGTTTCCAAAGTTTGTTGCCATCTCTGTCAAGGTTCAGCTTTTCTGTTTTCTCCATCCAGCTTATTCTTGCAGCTTGGATGTAGGCCTTTCTGTATTTGGCAGTGCAGGCTTTGAGAGTGATGTTGTTTTCTTGTGTTGGGTTGTTTTCCACCTCCTCTCTAATCCTTGTCACTTCATCTTCAAGCTCCTGCAGCTCTTCTGTCCAATATGGCCTGTAGTTCTTGCGAGCGCCACTGAGGCTGCTTTCAGGATGGCTTGGTTGAAGCCTTTGGTGGCCCTGTTGATGTTATAATCGTCCACTTTGATGGTCTTACAATACTCGTCAGAGAGGCCCGCGAATATCTCCCAATCCGTCTTCTTATAATTCCATCTGGGAAAGGACTTGGCGTTGCTTGGTGTGTACTGCAAATTGATGGCCAGTAGTACTGGTCTGTGGTCGCTGCCTGCCAACTGACTCTGTACCTTCCTGCTGGTGTTCTGGGCAAGGTCTTCAGTGGCAAAAGCAAGATCTGGGGTGGTCGTGGTGAGCCATCGGCGAGAGAAGGTTGGTGGGTCTTCTGGATCATTCAGCAGAAGCAGGTTGCTCTCTATCTGCCAGTCCTCCACTTCGTCTCCTCTTCGGTCATTCTCACTGTAACCCCAACCTTTTGAGTGGCTGTTAAAGTCACCTACTACTATGCAGTTCTCTGATGGTATGTCCATTTTCTGTAGAGAGAGCTCTTTGTCTTGTGGGCAGTACACGTTGAAGATGGTGATGACAGTCTTGTCCACTGTGATCTTGATTCCGTGGATTTCAGCTTCCTGATTTGTGTCCACTGTAAATTCCGAGGCTGGAATACTGTTCTTGACGAGTATCTGCATTCCTCCTTTTGGTCTTCCTTCTCTGTCCATCTTGAAGGTTTGGTAACCTCTGACTCTGAACCTGTGGTTGGGTTTCAGGTGTGTCTCTTGGATACAGGCCACATCAATGTTTTCTGTGTACATTCTCTCAGTAAGTGGGATCTTTTTTTGGTAGACGCCCTCTGCATTCCACTGGAGAATGTTGAGTGGTCTAGGTGTTTCTCGGGGGTCAGATGTGTTTCGGCCAGTAGCATTTACCCTCCGCCTCCGATGTCTGGCTCCTCTCACCGGGACGGGGTGACCACCAGACGCATGGGGTGGGCCCTTTTGAGGCACAGGGCCTGGCTCTCTACTAGCCCGGCGGGACTCCTCTAGTAGAGCACCATATCGAAAATTTGTGAAGTTTTCCATCCATGACGTAGATGCGTTGTACTGTCCTTACGCGCCAAGGGCCCAGTACATCCGTCTTCGGCGTTGGTTTTCTTGTCCGAGTTTCCCTCTTAGGCGACTTGCCGACCAAGGCTGATGAGCATCCCCTACCCTGGTTTGTTTCTCCGAGGTTTTCCTTCCCCGGGGCTAGAGGTTTTTATGCACCTCTTACTCGCATGATGAACCCGTCACAGGACACATGAGGAATTTGATATGGTGTAACAGTGCCACCTGTTACCCCGCCCCGTCCTGGTAGGAACATCGCCAGTTGGTCCGGGACTGCTTATTCGACCAGGCAAGCCTGACTTATATCGCAGCTAATCCTCATATCTGGGGGCCGACCCCCTATCCTCCACCCGGCGACCCGCCCGCCCGGCGAAGTCGGAATGAACTGACTATACTCTCGAGTATAGTGTGAGTATCCCAGCAGGGTAAAACGAGTTCACACGCTACCAGATACTGGAACGCTGAAGAAGAAGAAGAAGAAGAAGAAGAAGAAGAAGCATGCATGTAAAAGAGGAGACACATAATCAGATAATGAAATATATGCTGCTTTATTCAGTATCTCTCTAGAAACGTAGGTGCTTTCATCAAGTTCAGAAGTAACTAAGTTAGGGACTGTTCTTGCTCGTGCTGAGTAGCTACAAGCACAGAGCATCCTATGTTCATTTAAAGGCAAAACGCCTGCTTCTCTGTAAGTCATATCAATTGATGCCCATCTTGGAAGCCCCAAAGCAATTTTAAGTGCTAAGGAATCAATGCTAGTTAACTTATGTAAATCTGTATTTGCTGCAGTAAATAATATTTCTTGACCGTAACTTACAATCGAACGAACTGTACCTAAGGCAACATGGATAAGATTACATCCATGATTTATTAGAGGGATTCCGGTTAAGAGTCGCAGTAATGCAATTTTCTTTCTTGCCTTTTCCACGAGATAATTTATATGTTTACACCAAAATAATTTATAGTGAAAAATAACGCCTAGAAATTTTACTTGCTTACTTGGGAAAATGAAAGAATCACCTATTTTTACTTTTACAGTGTCCCTACCTTCAAAATCGATACTTTTCTTTGTAAATATAATAAAAGCCGATTTGTCAGTTGATAAGTTAAATCCGTTTGAATTTAAATAATTAACAAGTTTACTGACTGCGAATTGAAACTGGTCAACAATTTTATTACGTTTGATTTTGTTTTTTGTAAAATTACAGTTTACATTTCTCCACATTGCAATATCATCAGCATTAGCAGCTAAAGTTGCCCCTTTCGTGTCAATCTGGTTAAGATCATAAAGCATCAATGGAAAGAGGATTGGAGAAATTACACTTCCTTGAAGAACACCCATGTTAACATATCTTGTACTTGACAGCACACCATTTAGTTTTACTTGTAGCGTTCTCTCAGATAAAAATGATTGTAAAAACATATGGAAACGACCTTTAATCTCAATTTCATGAGCCTTGGACAATAATCTTAAATGCCAAACGGAATCGTACGCTCTATTTAAAAAAAACAACAAACAAACAAACAAAAAAACGTGGTTGAAGTGGAGCGCCGCTTAGCCAAGGCTTTTTTTTTTCATGTGAAGCTAAAAGACTAACATAATCAGTGGCACCTCTAAAAGACTAACATAATCAGTGACACCTCTAAAAGACTAACATAATCAGTGGCACCTCTAAAAGACTAACATACTCAGGGACACCTCTTCCTTTTCTGAAACCAGCTTGAAATATTGGCAAAATCCCATTATTTTCAAGGAAATGTTCTAATCTGAATTTCATTATCCTCACGAAAAGTTTTCCTATGTGAGGTTTCAAAGAAATGGGTCGAAAAGTAGAAGATTTTCTTTTTGATTTTCCTTGTTTATGGATAGGTATAACTGTTGCTTTCTTCCAGGCCATTGGTAACTTTCCAGAATTCCAGCATAATTGGAAGAACTCTGATAATTTTTTTCTAAAAGCATTGTGGAAAATGCTTCATCATGTTGTAAGAAATGGGATCAAATCCTGTCGCAATTTCACCTGATTTTAGATGACGAAGTGAATGCAAAAGCTCTTTCATTGTTAGATTTTTATTAATATATAATGTGTAGAGTAGAAAGAAACTCGTGGAGAGCGTGGCAGCAGAGAGTCCTCAGAAGAGAAGCCCCCTTCAAGCAAGTGTTTCGGCCCTTATCTCCTGACACTCTAGGGGGGTTGGGCCACACCCGGTTCATGACTCCGGATGTCCCTCTGCTGCCCCTTTTTTTTCCCATCTTGGGACGAGCCATGGCTGGGATTCGAACCCATGACCTTCTGGACATGCTCATTTTCCACTTAATGACTCGCGCTTTAACCACTGAGCCACAGGGACACCTGATATTTGAAGGGAAATTAAGCCTTATGAAGTTCACTTTTGTTCCTCCTTGACCAGATCCAGCTTGAACACCTCTCTGCCGCTTCTGCCATTGCTTTCAGGGCTCTGGTTTTTTCCCTCCCTGCAACCGAGAGCTGTTTCATGAGGCTGTATGCAGACGTTCCTACAAACCCCCTAGCTCCAATTTCTGCAGTGAGGACTTTGACCTGATAGCCTTCTCTCCTCAGGCTGTTTGCCAGATCAGCATACTTTTCAGTCTTGTAGATTTGAGCTGCCTCCATTCTGTTCTCATATGGCACCGTGAGCTCGATCATGATCAGCTGCTTGGTTGACTTAGAGTGGACTACTATGTCTGGTCTCATGCCACTCTTGCTGATGATCTCTGGGTGACTCTTCCATTCTGGGAGGTCTGCAGTGCACTCCCAGTCATCTGCCCCGTCCAGCAGATTCTGCCTGCATGTTTCGAGTGGCACTGTTGTTCTTGGCCATGATTTGCTGCCTCCTGCCGTGAAGAATGTTGCGGGTGCTTTTGGAGTCCTGATTTTCCCTTTTGTGGTGTTGGTACTAGCCCAGACTACTTGTACAATCTCTTTGAGCACTTGGTTGTGCCTCCATGTGTACCTTCCTTGAGCCAGGGCTACTTTACATGAGCTTAGGACATGCTCCACTGTTTGTTTTTCATGGCAGAGGGGGCATGCAGGATCGTCTGTTTTCCCCCACTTCACCAAGTTTGCATTTGAGGGCAGAAGGTCATATGCAGATCTGAGAATGAAGCTGATCCTGAGAGGGGCCATGTGCCAAATGTCATTCCAAGTGAGACTTCTTTGGAGTGCATTCTCCCACGTTGTCCATTGCCCTTGCTGGCTCTGCTGGACTGCTTTTTGGAGTCTTTTTTGGTCTTCTTCTTTTCTCATCTCCTGAATCATCATGTCTCTTTTGGCTTTTCCTTTGGCCTTTGACCACCATTCAGTTTTGGTCACCCCCAGTCCTTGTCTGTTGGTCTGTGTGTGTCCTGTTATTTCTCTGATCTTGAGACTTTCTTTTGCAGAATCCATCGCCTCTTGAACTTTCCATTTTCTGCCTGTCTTCAGCTGGGGCTTGATTGCTTCTACCACCTTGTCTCCTGAGTCCTCCAGCATGCTTTGAAGTCTGATCTTCCCTGCTTTGTATTCCTCCAGGATGGATTTCAGTGGTAGTTTCAGCTTTGCTTGGCGACAGTACAGCGCTATGTCAGTCAGACAGGGTGGGACACCAAGCCATTTCCTTGTGAACTTGTTGATTTTGGCTTCCATTGCCTCCACTATGCTGGTGCAGATGTCGTATATCATCAGAGGCCATAGGAGCTTTGGTATCAGCATGAACTGCAGACACCAGACCTTGTATTTGCCAGGGAGCCCACACTGGTCAATGGTCTCCAAGCCTTCCTCCGCCATCTGCTTGGTTTCTTTTGCTCTTTGTGTGTCTTTCAACGTATCATCATACCATCTTCCAAGGCTCTTGACTGGTTCTTCTGTGACTGTTGGAATGGCCTGGTTGGCAACACTGAAGACCACAGATCCGGCCACTTTTCCTTTCCTCAGTGAGAGACTCCGTGATTTCTTTGGCTTGAACTTCATTCTGGATGAGGCAACTATGTCGTCCAGCCTCTCCAGCACATGACGTGTCTCGTCTTCTCTGGATGAAATCACTGTAGTGTCATCCATGAAGGCCTTGAGAGGAGGCATCTTGTATCCCTCGCCAAGGTCTGTTTGTCTCGCGTTGTTTGTTGCTGCTTTCAAGATGAGTTCCATTGCCAGCACGAACAGTATTGGGGAAATTGCACAGCCCATTGCAATACCCACTTCCAAGTTGATCCAGTCTGTTGTGTACTCCTTGGTAGAGAACCGCATTGAGAAGCCATTGAAGTACTTCTTGAGCATGTCGCGGATGTTCTTTGGCACATGGTACATCTCAAGAGCCAACTGTATCATCTCATGGGGCACAGATCCATATGCGTTTGCCAGATCAAGCCACACTACGTCCAGGTCTCTCTTTTTTGTTTTTGCTTTTTGGATTGCATCCCAGATCATTGTGGCGTGTTCTACACAGCCAGCCACGCCTGGGATGCCACCTTTCTGGACTGACACATCCAAGTACTTGTTTTCCATCAGGTACTTGGTCAGCCTTGCTGCCATGACAGAGAAGAAGATTTTCCCTTCGACGTTCAGTAGTGATATTGGCCTGAACTGGCTGATGTCACTTGAGTTTTGCTCTTTGGGGATGTACACACCATCTGCCGTCATCCACTGGCCGCTGATCTTCTGGTTTCTCCAAGCCGATCGCAGCAGCCTGTGGAGCCACTCCAGCACCTTGGGACATTTCTTGTAAAGCTGGTAAGGTATTCCGTTTGGCCCTGGTGATGATTTGGCTCTGGCTTTGTCGACCACCTTCTTGATTTCCGCCAACGTTGGAGGCTTGCCATTGAACTGTTCCTCAGGGTTGGTTGGCCACACCAGACCTTGAATGTCGAGTGGTGCTTTGCTCTGTGGGTCAGAGTATGTTTTCCTCAGATGCTGCTCAAGAACTCCTTTGTCCACACTTAGGGTCCCAGATTTTGGCTGCTCAAACAGTGTTCTGGCAAACTGGAAGGGGTCTCTGAAGAAGCGCTCTTGTGTCTTCTTCTTTTTGCTCTTCCTCTTCCTCGCAGATTCCGCTTTGCTGAGGGCGCTGTGTTTTTCTTTCAGGTCTTTCCACAGTTTTTCCAAGCCTTGTTTTTCAGCTGGCAGTGCGGTCTTCATTTGCATCTTGAGGTTTTTCTTTTGGACCCTGATCTTGTCCATCTTTTCTTGGCGTCTGGATTTCTTTGGAGGTGTTTTCTCTTTGGGTAGTTTTGCTCCATAGGCGTCTCTACATGTGGCATACACAATGTCCCCATATGTGGCTAGTTTGTGTTCCAGGGTGCTTTTCCCTATCAGTGCATCGAGTCTTTGGACGATTTTTGCATCCAGTTTCTCCCAATCTTCAGTTTCGTTTGCTCGTGGCAGGTTGAGTTTCAGGCGCCTGGCATCGAGGGCCTGTGCAAATTCCTCATCCGAACCAACAGCGTGGATGTCCTTGGCACTGTGGTTTAAATCCTGGCCTTGGTCTTCCGACGTCTTATCTGCTGATGCAGTGCGCTGCTGCTCATTCAGATGAGTCTTAACACATCCCATCTTTGTTCTGTGGATCTTCATGCCACGGGTGGTAGCGAAACGCTTTCCGTGTAATATATAACGTGGTGTTGTCATTGTCATGTGGTTCAATGTTTCTCCATTCGTTTTCAATAGCTCTTCTTCGTTCTTGCTCTTCTTTAGGTAGATGCTCAGTCTGACTCATTGCTGCGAAAGTGTCAGCAAAGAATTCAACTTTCTCCTCGTTTGTTTTATAGATTTTATCGTTTTCGATCAAGACGGGATTTGGGAGATGAAAAGAACCTTGAGATTTTCTAATTTCTTTCCAAAGTAAAGCGCTATCATTTGGGTGTTTGGAACAGTTGATGACTAATTTTTTGTAATAGCCTATTGCTGCTTTGCAAAACCAACAACTTTGTTACTATAGGTGTTAGTTTTTTTGTTTTCAGTGTGTAACTGTTCCACTCTACCTTTAGGCTGCGTATGACGGCTTATCATCCAGCTTTTGAAGGCCTTAGTTTTTACACTCACGGCGACTCCACACGCAATTTCCACCATGGGTTTGATGCTTTCTTTGGATGATTTTTTAATGTGAATTTTAGGATTGCAGAATCTGCAGCCTTAAGTATAAGTTTTCTTAATTCAAAATAACAGTTTTCCAAACATTCCTCAAACACTGTATTTTGATTGAAATTTAGAAAAGACGAACCTGCTGTCAAAATTTGATTGAAAAGCGCCCAATCAGCCTTATCTTCATTATATTTAGTGCATCCAGAATTGTAGATTCTTTTTTTTTTTTTCAGGGCTCACTAGAAGTTGGATTTGATTAGGAAGATGATCACTACCTAACGGGTATTTGATGAACCTGCCAAGTACACAAAGGGTTTATGTCTGGGGAAACTAAAGACAAGTCTGTCGATGAGCAACGTTGATCTGATCGATCAGCAATTCTTGTTATAGAGCCGTCATTTCAAATGGTTAAACTGACGTTGATTATTGTACTGGCAAGGTATTTGTTGCTGTTAACAATATTACTGGAATTTTCGGACCACAGTGTGTGGTGGGAATTAAAATCGCCAAGAATAACCCATTGTCTAGAGCAGTCTAAATCCATTATCCAGTCAGCTTCACCTTTTGCAACTCCATCTGGATAATGGCAGTGTAAAATGTTGACGTGTTTACCACTAATCTTGATTTATACAGCAAGAGAATAAACGTTTATCTATTGAAGAACAGTGTGTTTTGCACGGTTGATACATACGATTGCAAGCTACATATGTAGCAACTTTTATTTTTACGTGGAGTTTTACCTCATCTATAACAGGTGGGTAGAAGAATCCGTTTAACTTGGGTAAGTCATTTTTGTGGCAATTCAATGACTGAAGCACAACTACGTCAAAAGAGTGCTAATGTGATTTTTTTTTTTTTTCCAAATATACAAAAACTGCACTTACTTCTACAGTTCCATTGTAGAAACGAGCCAATACCAGTAAGGTTGACTTGTTCAAGCCTCATAAACATCATGTTATTCGTAAGGAAAAGGACTATAACTGAGAATACCAACAACAGAGAACAGCAACAAACGGATTACTTTTGACAGAACTTCTCTTTGTACGATCATTTTGAGTTCAGACAGGCATTGGACAGAATTGTTTTCAAGTCAATGATTGACGAAGTCATGACATCTGATATTTTCGTTAGGATGGTCAGAAATTTCACTGAGAGATTTTCAAGATACGCTAACATCTTTTCAAGATCAAAATTTACAGATTGTTTTTTGAACCAAATTGAAGAGTCAGACTTTTCTTTAAGAGTACAGTAATTTGGCACAGATGTTTTCGAAGTTTTTTTTTTTTTTTAATGTCTGTCCTATGTTTGTTTGATCTGAAGTGTCAGTATGAGTTGGTAAAATAGGTGTGCCCCAGACTGAATTTCTGCGTTGGTTTGGCCATGTGGTCATTGTAGACAGTGTTTTCCAAGCTCTGGAGCGATGGCAATTTGGTAGAGGTGTTTGAAGTGGTCTGGCTACTTTTCCCAGTCCTTCGTTTCTTTGAGTTCTGATGACTGGCACACAAGCTGTATGCGTTTTCTTCTGCTGTTCCATCCATGATTTTCCACGTCCTACGCGAGTGCCTTTCGTTTCTTTGACTGCTACATGTAGTGGGTTTAGGTAGTTTTTAAGTGCTTTGAAATATGCCTTCACCTGTTCTAGTTTGTGTCTGACCTGCCTTGAAGGAGGGCCAAGCAGGTTTCGCATTATTTTAATTGGTGTTTTTTTCTTTTTCTTTTTTTTTTTTTTTTGCTGTCCCAATCTCTGCGCCACCTCAGAGGCAGTGCACCCACGCCGCTCATTCTGACACCCCGTCCACAGCCACAGCCCGGTCGGCCCCGCTGCAGCCCCGGCACCGGCAATCCACAGGGAGCAGTCAATATCAAGTCGTCAAGAGGCAACCCACCGGAGGAGACACTGCACTTTTGCCGAGTCACTTCGGTGGTGTTCAGTGGCGCCTGTTCTGATCTAACATATGCAGGACACCACCTACTAAGCCCCCTACTGACGACAATAATTGCTTAGTCGTGGAGCTGGCGTGAGTGAGCTCTCCCTCCGGAGGGCGCCACCACGTCTGTCCAACGACAGCCCCCATGGACTCGCCGATACCGGTGACCCTGATGGAACCAATCCAAGGCCACAGACGTGGAGAGGACATCGAAACAGGTCACCATGAGAGCAGGGCATGAAGGGCCACAGAATTTGAGACTTTTTTTTTATGCTGATCGATGAGAAAGGATCATTAAGATGATGCTACGGATTTCCATTTCGGTCTGAGACTACATGACAGGGCTGTACTCTACGCTTCGTTTCATAATATATCCCGGTGTCAACCAGGCCCGAGAGATACAGACATCTGCAGTGTTGGTCATGAAATTTGAGCAACACTCTCAGAAATGCATCCATTAAGTGGATGAAACTCGACTGTGTGGTCCCAGTCTTCCCAACTGAATCCGCAGCAAACTCAACTCTGGGTAGGAGCCGGTCGGGGCAGAAAAACCCACATGACTCTGATGGGATTCGAACCCACGACCTCCCAGCCAGGAGTCCGCGACGCTAAACACTTCGCCACGGCGGCTGGTTAATTGGTGTATTCTTCGTAGTTCCCAAGATCAGTCGCATTGCTTCATTTTGAATTCTTTCAAATTTGAGAAGTTTGCTCTTGGACAGTGTCGTAAGCACTAATCCATGATCTATCCCACCGTGTACAACTGCGTGATACAGTCGGTAGAGATGGAGCTGTTCAGCGCCCTTAGCTGCCATTGCGTTCATGACAGACAGACCCTTTTAGCTTGAAATGGAATTATTCTCAACATGTTTTCTAAAGGTCAACATTCTATCAGAGCCTGTATCCCAGTAGCGTACGCTGCCAGCTGAATCAACTGGTATCTCATTGCAGGACTGTTGAGGGTACTTGTCCTGATGTCTTGTTGTTGAGTGTGCAGGCCAATGCCTGGCCTTTTGTGAGGTTGATGGACATCCAGGATCCCACATATCAGAAACGGCTTGGACCTTTTTGGAACAAATAGAAGACAAATTGGGAGACTCTGTAATACTTTTGAAGACATCTTTATGCACGGTCAAAACTGTTGGATTAGCGTGATGCCGGTCCAAATGGAATTGCTCTGGAGGAGATCTTGGATGCAATACTTCTCAGCGCACTGACAGCTTCATCTCCAACACATACAGGGCCACAGGGTGACACTGTCAGTGTCATTGACTTTGCACTCATCGGACCAAAATTCACTGCAGGCATATGTGCGGATGTACTTCTACGTTATGGAAGCGGTCATTTCCCTGTCTTATCCAGTTTACAGAAACCATCAAAAGTAAAACAAGTCAAACAAAAGGGCCCTTTTCAGTATGACAACAATGCAGGAAATATCATTGGAAAGTTAAGGAGTAGAAGGTGCAGACAACAAAAAATCTCTAAATGTGTTCAGTCCCTTTGGTGGATTAGCGACACAGAAACAGCCTGGGGAGAGATACGCAATGCTGTGAGAACTTGGCAGAGAGAACGAAGAAAACCTTGCCCTGATCCAGCTCTTGAAAAAGACATGAACCAAAAGACTGAACAGTTCCAAACAAGAGCTGAAGAAGCAAACGAAACTAAATGGCAGCAATGTTGAGAGTAACTTATTTATGATCCTACACTCACTCACTTCTGGACGTTTTATCATCGTATGGAAGGACAACACAGCACAAACGCCACCCCAGATATCCTTGACGCCGATGGGACAATAAAGCTTAAGACAAATTAAGAGAAAGGGTCGGCTCTGCTGAAACGTTTCATAGAACAGAGTCATCACAGAAATTTGGAGGAAAAGAAGGAATATTTGACCAAGTTGAATCAACATCTAGCTCAAAGTGGCGCTGACGATGAAATCTCTGCACCTGAATTGGACGAAGCAATAGTTAAATGCACTAAAGATAGTGCTCCAGGTTCAGGCAAAGTACGTTGTCCAGATATTAAACAGCTCTCACAAGAGGACACAACCTATGTCTTCAGTCTCTGCCAGAGTAGTTTTAATGAAAGCTATGTTCCAGAAGACTGGACACACGGTTGTCTGAAAGCTCAACCAAAAACTAGGAAAAGATCATCATAGGCTGAATGGCTACTGCATACTCACTACGCAAAATATAGTATGTAAGCTCATGGAATGAATCATAGCGAGAAAATTCGCAGGAGATCTTGAAAATAGACAAATCCTCCCTCCCAACCAAGGAGGCTACAGAACAGGTAAAAGTACACGGGAAAATGCGGCCCTTTTTGCCTGTAGAGTATGTGAAGGTTTCGAAAGGAAGGAAGAAATACTGGCAGTCACAATAGACCTGGAAGATGCTACAAGAAAGCCCAGATCTCGCTTCTTATGGAGCTACACCTTGACCATGGACTCAGCAGGCCACTCACACGATAGATTGCAGCAGCACATCAGGAGCGACCTGTTATCCTGCGATTTGGAGACTGGACTGCTTGAGTGTTGACACTAACAGATGACGGTCTGATCTACAAAGCATCAAAAAATACTTAAGAAAGAACATAAGCATTTCAACAGCAGTTGAACAACATCGCTCAGAGATGTCAAGTACTGTACTGTACAGCAGAAGAACCAGGCTGTTGTTTGGGCTTAAGTGGAATGGGACCACCGTGAACAAGGTCAAGCTGTATCGTCAACAGCAGAGCACACTCAGCAGATATTTCACCAGAGATTCGTGGAAATTAAACTTGAATGTGACAAGGTCACCACTCGTGGTGAGAATACCACTGATTTACATGCTGTAGTCACTGTTTAGACAGGCTTTGCACGATCCCTACCTCCCTCTTCTCCCTTCCCCTCTCCCCTACCCCCACCCCCACCCCCCGTCCCCCGAATTTTTCACCCCTCTTTTTCCCATCCTGCCTTCTTTTATTTATTCATTTATTAATTTATTTACCTATCTATCTATCCTTATTTAACTGTTCCACGCTGCGAAGCACTCTCTCTCTCTCTCCCCTCTCTCTCTCTCTCTCTCTCTCTCCCCTCTCTCTTGTTGCGAGTTACCATACATACACCAAACTCGGGAACATGTAGAAATATTGATATAAGACCTCTCAGTGAGCTACGCAAAGTATCTGCTTCAAAATTTGTTTTAAAGAGTTTATCACAAAAACAACCCCAGTGCAAATGAAGTATGTTTAAGTTCGGAAATAGAATTTAGAAAACGAGCCAAAGGATACAAAACATACAATCAGTAAGGTTTCAAAACGGAGTGACTGATGGCGGAAAATGAAGCAAAAATTTGGAAAGAGAGGGGGTTAGTTACCGCCAAGGACACAGACAAACAGAGTACAGGACTAGACATAATGCATTTCGACCTCTTGCGTCTTCTTCAGGCGAAAACAAATAACATTTGGGACAGTGGCAAGAAGAACAAGTAGCCACCTAGCTAGCGGCCGTTTTTTTTATCTGGAGACGAACAGGACAAGCGAAGCTAAATGGCTACATTTTGTCACTGTCCTAAATGTTATTTGTTTTCGCCTGAAGAAGACCCAAGAGGTCGAAATGCATTGTATCTAGTCCTTTACTCTGTTTGTCTGTGTCCTTGGCGGTAACTAACCCCCTCTCTTTCCAAATTATACAATCAGTAGTTCACTCAAACACTTGTATTCTTCTGAATATTCCAAAATAAAGACGGGATAGCTGTAAAACCGCCGTTTTCCTGAATTCCAAGAAGGGAGCAAACCAAAGCAATCTTTGACACGGATTACCCAGGTTCGTCAACTGAAAAAAAGACTCCCCAAACATGTTGAGAAATTCTGTTTACAGCCATTTGGAAAATCGCCACAAGAGCTATTGATTTT
Organism: Conus canariensis; assembly: GCA_033310375.1. Taxonomy (NCBI): domain Eukaryota; kingdom Metazoa; phylum Mollusca; class Gastropoda; order Neogastropoda; family Conidae; genus Conus; species Conus canariensis. Next base: position 48,823,252 of record CM065743.1, on the reverse strand, counting down.
TTTTACGGACGGTTCCACACTAAAAGATGATAAGATAGGAGCAACTCTCATAATATCTGATTTAAAAGTTGGAAAAAAAATCATCTTGAAAGAAACGTATCAAGGTTTAATGTTGATCTGGTCGCCATTTTAATATCCGTCAAATCCTAGTCCGCACAAATTCTGAATCAGCTGCCAATGCGATTCACTCGCCAAACTCAACAGTCCCATTTTGAGATGGTAGGTAACATAACTCAATCATATAATACATCTGTTATCCACTAAACATATTTGTTAATTCTGTGATGGGTCGGCCGAATGTTCTGCAGTGCCTAGGCAAATTCAGGGTGTGTTGTTAATGCGGGGGATTAGTTTCCTTGGATTCTGTTAGAGTTCAAACTCCAATATTACGTGTGTGGGTACCCTGTGTTAGGTGTTGAAGTATGAGGAGAAATTGGGGAGTCTTGCACATATCCAGGGAGGACTGACAAGTTGATGTCAAACTTGTACTCCTGGGAGAGGTATGCATCTCAACTCAACCGACGGCGATTTATAAGGTTCTCTGGTAGAACTTTAAGTGTGGACAAGGTAGACAATTGAGGCTGGGTGTCGGCATCTCAGTCCAGCCTAGTCGGCTCTCAGCAGCTCTCGAGGTGGTCCACTCTTCTTGAGCCTCAAAGGTGAACACTCTAGGGAAGGCTTCAGCCTGTTAGATGGTTTGCACCTTGTGGGCCATGGGTCGAAGTAAATACATGAGGCATCAGGTCTTGGCTTGTGGAGAGGCCTGAGCTGTTGCCATAAGGATTAGTGTAGGAGATTCGAACATGAGTTAGGACGAGGGGTTACGCATTCTTCTTCTTCTGCGTGCTAGAATCATGACTCATATTTCCAGACCAGTTTGTTGGATGAAGGCTGCTGTTGTCTTCAGATCCTCCATTGTGCCCCAAAGCTTTGCCACAAGTGTTGCTGCATGTGGCCAGCACTGTATCCGTGCATCCTGGTAAAGCGGGCAGCACTGAAGAATGTGCTCAGGAGTTTGTGGTCCTGTCTCACAAGGGCAGTCAGGTGTGTGCGATAGCCCAATACGATGGAAATGGGCTTGCAGACGGCAGTGACCAGTTCATAGTCTGAAGATTGTGGTCTGTTGGTGTCGCTGTAGTTGGGGCTCCTGATCATCAGGCAGGTGTCTGTGTTCTTCTTCCCAGAGTCTTTTATAATGGCCTTTGATGACAGTTCTAGCCTCCCTATAGGAGATGAGCGGGTCTGTCTGCTTGAGCCTGCTGCAACATTTGGCAAGCCTGTCTGCCTTCTCATTTCCTGCCAGGCCGCAGTGGGCAGGGATCCACTGGACAGTCACCTGTGCTCTTTGTGACAGCTCTTTGAGCTGTTGCACTGTCTCTCTTTCCAGCTTCTCACTGGGTGACTGTAAATTCTGGATTGCGGATTTACAGTCTGTCAGGAAAACGATGTGTGAAGGCATGTGTTCTTCTGCACTAATGACTCTGACAGCTTCTCTTAGAGCGGCAAGTTCAGCCCTGTAGCTTGTTGATCTTCATCCAGCAGGCAGAGACTTTGACAGGGTTCATCCATCAGGGCGGCAGATGAGGATCCCACTTCCTCCATTTTTTACAGCTGCATCGGCGGATCTATCGGTGTAGATGTGGGTCCACACAGAGGCGTTGTATTCAGAGTGCAGCATTTCCAGTGTCAGGAACCTGAGGATGCAGTCAGGTTGGTCTCCTTTCCTGGTCACTCCTGGAATGTCAGTAACGAGGGTAACATACTCAGATAATTGTAGCTGGGTGCAAATAGTGTATATTTCTTGATCACCCATCGTAGACGAGATATTTTGTTCATGAGTTATCTTCCCCCTTACCTCCCTTGGTTGAATCTCATTTTTTATTGTGTAAATTCTTTAAATCATGAATACCTCAGAACCTACATAGTTGTGTATACATCGCTGAAGTCACAAAAATTAATGTATTCTATTCATTACAATCGTGTTGGACCAAGAAGCCCATATTTTCCCCAAAACTGGTATTTCGACCAAATTAATCTTGGCGCCATTTTGAATTGTCCGACGAACAAACCGTAAATAATTCTTGATTTCACAAAAAGTATGAGAGAATCCAAAGAATCCATGAATGCGCATTGAAAGTAAAGTCCATAAGCTCTCATTTCGTATATCGCATGCCTATGATCTTTTCTGTACAAGCTTGCGACTATACGAAATGACTGACGGCGCCAGTCCCTTGAACAAGTCCCCTCCTTTGTTGATTGTCGGAGTTCTGATCTAAACTGTCGTTTTAAGAAATTCGGACTTCCCAATCGAAATCTGTTTAATGACTCCATTTCTATGATAGAAGCAACTGAAAATATATAAAAATTATCGTCCGATGGACCATTTCAACAGAATAACATTTTATCGAAGATCGTGTTAGGAGCACATGGCGACGGCCATGTGACGATAAAGCAAGTTGTGTTTTCTATCCAATTTTAAACGCAAAGTTCTCTGCTTGGACGGCATCTTGGATAATGAAATTTATATGTATAAAAAGAGCGAGATGCCAGCTTTTCATTCATTACAAAAATATTTCATGTTGTTCAGTATTTTTCGTCGAAATAAAGGGAAATATGACGTGAACTCGTTAAAAGTGGGTTCATTCTCGGACTTTAATCACCAATAACTTTACACAGCCACAGAATTGTCAAATATGACTTACTGCATTTTATTCATTGGGTTCTGAGGTTTTCATCGATATCAAATATGTTTGGATACGTTGAACGTACGGCGAGCTAGACGCAGAAGCTGCGACAGATAGCACAAACTTTGCTATTTGCTGTCTGGCGAGGCTCACTTTGAGCGCGGCGCTGCGTTGTCTTCTTTGCTGTCCGGTCAAGCTGTATATAAGTGGGAGCGCGTTTCAAAGACTACCGTGAATGAAAGACATGTCCCTAAAAGCTTTCGCTATGAGGACGTAAATCTCAACTATTTTCGAGTGAGCGCTGGGTGAGTGCGATCAAAGACTACCGTGAATGAAAGACATGTCCCTAAAAGCTTTCGCTATGAGGACGTAAATCTCAACTATTTTCGGTGAGTGCGATCAGTGTTCCCTGATGTGAGCGATCGGCGCGAGAGAAGAAATAAAGGAAGGAGAACACTGCTTTGTCCTGTGTCTCTCCTTGACGCAGCTGCTGTCCCTTGGTTCCTGCTTATCACCATCTGCCTGTCTTCACCTGCACACCCCTTATCCCTCTACACCATCACATAATGTTCCGCATTAACCACACGGTATCCAGCTATTTGTGCGTGTATAAAGGTTCACTAATGATTCAGCTGATCGAACCAAAATTACTCGGAGACTCATCGGTTAGATTTTCACAACTCTGATTAGTGTAAGTCGTGATGTGAGTCTTGAGTATGTGACCAGTGTCATTCGGTTTCTCGTTGTTTCAGAAACGGTTATAGTATGCTTGGAAAATCAGTTAAAGTGCGAAACATTTGTGGAGAATGAAAACCATTCCGTCTTGCTAGCGGCTCAGAAAAATACAGAGAAGTAAACCAAGATGATAAGACTTTATGTACTTAAGAAACCTCATGAGCCGACGACAAATGAGAGTCCAGGGAACTCAGGCAGAGAATTGCCGATCTGTGTGGGGGATGGAAGACAGCGAGGCGTGTCAACCCCTGGAGTTACGGACGTGTTTTCGTGTTCGTGATTACTGTCTTCTTTACTTGCCTCACTTGAGACTTCTTCTTTTTTTTTTTTTTTTTTTTTTATTCCGCGTACGCAGGCTGATACTCCTGCGGACACTCCCTGTATAGACATGCAGGGATTAATCCCATCTACCCAACAAAGGGAGTGGAGTTCTGTGTGTAGGACCGTTTTTTATCCCGCCATTAAGGCAGCCATACTCCAGAGACTTCTTTTCATTCCAATCAAACCGAGGTTTCCTGTGTTTATTATTGTTTGTCCCTGTGTTTGTCTGACTGTATCCTTCTTTTCATTCCAATCAAACTGAGGTTTCCTGTGTTTGATATTGTTTGTCCCTGTGTTTGTCTGACTGTATCCTTCTTTTCATTCCAATCAAACTGAGGTTTCCTGTGTTTGATATTGTTTGTCCCTGTGTTTGTCTGACTGTATCCTTCTTTTCATTCCAATCAAACTGAGGTTTCCTGTGTTTATTATTGTTTGTTTCTGTGTTTGTCTGACTGTATCCTTCTTTTCATTCCAATGAAACTGAGGTTTCCTGTGTTTGATATTGTTTGTCCCTGTGTTTGTCTGACTGTATCCTTCTTTTCATTCCAATCAAACTGAGGTTTCCTGTGTTTGATACTGTTTGTCCCTGTGTTTGTCTGACTGCATCCAAGATCGAGACTTCTTTTCATACCAATCGAACAGAGGTTTCCTGTGTTCGATATTGTTTGTCTCGGTGTTCGTCTGACTGCATCCAAGATTAAGAGAGAGAGAGAAAAAAAAAAGAAAACGGTAGCAGTTTTGAATAAATGTTGCTTTGAATTTTTTCATTTGTCTGGTTGTTGCTGTGTGTATTGGTCAGGTACAGTGCTTATGTGCAAGCTTGGAACACCATTTTCTGGTCATATCTCCGTGTTTGTTGTGTGTGCTGTGTGGTGGCATTTCTGTTCGTCGATCTGGTGTTGAAAACAGTATTTGTTTGGAGTTATGGCCGTGTAATTGATTCGCCATTGGAGTTATGGCCGTGTAATTGATTCGCCATGGGAGAAGAGTCATGCTGCTCGTTCATTATTCACTGTTCCCTTCCTGATTTAAGATTTCCGTTCATACTGAGGTTATCTGTATTTGTTAAAGTGCGCCTTTGTGCGTGTTTGATTATATTCAAGATTGCAAGGGCTGTGAGTCTTGAATAAATGTTATGGTTGCCCATTTCTCCAGTTGTTGCTGTGTATATGTGTCAGGTACAGGTCTCTGGGCAAGCTAAAAACATCCTTTTCAGGGTACGACTCAAAGTTTGTTCTGTGTGTGCTCCTGTTCTTCTGCATACGCAGGCTGATACTCCTGCGGACACTCCCTGTATGGACAGGCAAGTATTAATCCCATCTACCCTACATAGGGAGTGGTGTTTTGTGTGCATGACTGTTTTTCATCCCGCCATTAAGGCAGCCATACTCCATCTTCGGGAAATGTGTGAGCTCCATGTTGGTATTTCTGCAAGGCGATTCAAAGTTGTCAGCAGCAATTGTGTGGAGTATGGGCATGTGGTTTTGTCATAGGAGGAGTTATGCTACCTGTTCCTTACTTACCCTTTACTGCTTCTTGATACTTACTTGATCTTTGCGGTGTAGAAGGCCTGTATGGCCTGTTCACCGTTTGAAGAAAGAAGTCACTAGACTTGCTTCATTCAATATTTCCTTTCAGGCCAATCAAACCGAGGTTACCTACATTTGTTACTGTTCGCCTCTGTGTTTGTTTAACTATACTCATGACTGAAGAGGCCGTGACTTAGACTTACTTAGACCTGGATGCTCCTGCGTCTTGTGACGTATGAGGCAGTCAAGGCTCTCCACTGTGCACGGTCCTCAGCCAGTTTGCTAGTGTCACTCCATCCTCTGTCAAGGAGTCTGAGGTCTCTCTCCACTGTCTGTCGCCAGCTCATCCTGGGTTGTCTTCTTTTTCTCGGCCTGCTGGGGTCCATTTAATGGCCTGGTTTGCAGGTCTTGATGAGGCTAATCTCAAGACAATATCCAGCAGGACGTGGCAGTCTTGATAATCAATTATCTTACGGTTGTTCATTTCTCCAGCTTTTGTTGCTTGTATGTATGTGTCAGGCACAGGGTATATGGGCAAGCTCAGAACATCCTTTTTTTGGGGGGTGGGCTGGAGATGGGGGTTGGCGGGAGGTTACTCCTTTGTTCTGTGCGCTCTGTTGGCATTTCTGCTAGGCGATTGGATGTCATGAGCAGCTTTCATTTCGAGTTACTGGACTGTAATTAATTTCATCATGGGAAAAGCGGTTACCCTACTTGTTGTCGTTTACCGTTTGCTGTCCCCTGCCTCACATCAAATTTCCTTTCAAACCAATCACACAGAGGCTACATGTATTTGTTACTGTTCGTCCCTGTGTTTGATTATATTCAAGATTGAAAAGCCTGAAAAGCGGTGGTAATCTTGAACAAATGTTCATTTTTCCAGTTGTTGCTGCTGTGTATGTGTCAGGTACCCGGTACATGTCTGAACTTGGAAATTCCTTGTTTTTCTTTTTTTTTGCTGTCCCAACCTCTGTGCCACCCCAGTGGCAGTGCACCCACGCTTCTCATTCCAACACCCCATCCACAGCCAAAGCCAGGTCGGTCCCGACTCAGCCTCGGCACCAGCAATCCACAGGGAGCAGTCAATGTCAAGTCGTCAAGAGGCAACCCACCGGAGGAGACACTGCACTGTTGCGAGTCACTTCGGTGGTGTTCGAAGGCACCTGTTCTGATCCAACATATGCAGGACACCACCTACTAAGCCCCCTACTGACGACAATAATTGCTTAGTCATGGAACCGGTATGAGTGAGCTCTCCCTCCGGAAGGCGCCACCATGTCCATCCAACGACAGCCCCCATGGACTTGCCGATACTGGTGACCCTGACGGAACCAAATCAAGGCCACAGACGTGGAGAGGACATCGAAACTGAGGTCACCATGAGAGCAGGGCAGCAAGGGCCATGGAATTTCAGACTTTTTTTTTTTTTTAAATGCTGATCGATGAGAATGAGGATGATAAAGATGATGCTTTTTTGGGGGGTGGGGTCAACTCCTTTGTTGGTTGCCGTTCCAATGGCATGAAATCATCTTGTTCTTTTGCCAGTAGCAATCCTTGATATCCTGTTTTGCGTCAGTTCTCAATTTTTTAAAAATTCTGCCACTTTTTAAGAGTGCACAGAAAGAATAAGTATTATTTGAAATCAAACAGTTGATGCACTGGTTGTATATGAAAGGTGCAAGAGTTGATTTTAGCTGGATACCATCCCACACTGGTTTTTGTATCATTGATCAAGTAGACAAGAGCAGCAAAAAGGGGAGCAAGATGGTTATCAGACTGTACAAGAGTCATCAAAACAAAACAAAAAAAGAAGAAAAAAATAGTACACTCAAATGACACTTTTGATGTGTTTCTATTCATCTTCAAGACCTTGCCAAAGGGCTGGTTCAGAGTCCATTTAATTTCTAAATCTACTTCAAGTCAAACTTACATACTTTTACGCTATTCGTTAGGACCAAATAAAATATGGCCATGATATCAAGAGCATCTAACACACTAATGTTTCTGTTCAGCATATCGTATTTGATTGTGTTTTAATGCAGCCTACCCTACATGAAAGTGTGCCACATAGTGACACAAGTGTGGACATTTTTGACGTTTTAGATGCCATTATCAGTTGTTTCTGTTGTTCAATGGACGACTTGCCTGTTACAAGTTCATTACAGGATATTCTGTAGTTGTACTTTAGATCACTTCAGACATACATATTTTATCCCCCACCCCTCTGTCTACCCTACTTGTCTGTTCACCCAATCCAACTCTCCTCTCACTGCCCACCTCTTATCCTTCCTCCCTTGTGTCTTCGCCCCCCCCCCCCCCCCCCCCCCCCCCCCTTTTCTTTCTCTTTTGTCTTTGTCTTTTTTTTTCTTACAATGACCACAATCTCTAATTATCTTCATAAGATGTCTGCAACCACTTGTATGTGTGATGGGACATTAACAGAATTCCATCCTTAAGGTTTATTTCCACTTCTTCGCAGTGTTATAGAAATGGGAAGAAGACAAATCTGAAGGCAAGACTTAACAGATCACAAAATCTTTATATCTGTCTTCTCTACATCCTCTTAGCTGTAAATCCAGCCCTGCTATGGATGGATGCTATACATCAGGACTTGACTCAGCTGTCAGATTATGGAGGAGGTATATCACAAACACATACTGCACTCTTCAGTTCTCGTGTTAACTAGTTTTGCACCTCATTTCTTCCCAGCAGTAAAGATGTGACTTTCTGAAAGCAACTAACGGAAGCAAATCCAGCAACCCAACTTTTAAATTAGCTAATACTTCACAGTACAATCTGTGGCAGTAGATTTGTTTCATGTAATTAAAATCTTACCATTTTATGATCTACTTATAACATTAACAATGCTGCTGCTGTCAACTATGGTTCTTACAACTTCTAGTAATCCACAGCAGCAGGTTTGTTAAATGTCATCGATTCTCGTGCTTTATGACATTATTTTACACCTGGACAATTCATCCAGCTTGGCAGTACATTTCTACGGATCAGTGAAGACGTTTTATTGAATAAGTAACTTCAGTTCCAAAAGTCAGTGTCATACATCTGGTTAAATCTGTTTGAACTATGACCAATTTGATCTTTTACTTGCTCCATGGATAATGTTTCGACTGTATTATGTCATCACCTGTGCCAGGTTGTTTAATGCAACTTTCTTTTGTTTATTCTCTCTCACATCCTCTCTCTGTCACACATTTTCCTTTCCTTTTTTCCTCCCAACATATCTGTTCACTCATTTGGATTTTCTTTAATAACTCCGCATGGGCAACAAGCTTACACCTGTGCAACAATAACAGGTATAAGGAGTCACAGTCAACAAACACATAGACACCAAACAAAAACCACCAGTCACTGTGAGCACCAACAACTGAACAAAAAACAAACAAAAAACAAAAACATACATCACTGAGCATTCATAGCCCCACATCCCCTAGACATCAGAGCAATATGTATCAAAGATATATACCATGTCTTTCAGAGAACACTAAAACACCCTGACACTTTCTATGACCTTGTTCTGTTCTAATACCTCTGGCATAAAATGTATGATGGATTTGACATGTCATTGAACTCACAACAGAGGATGTGGCATGATGTTTTGAACAGACATTTTTGGATCCTAAAATAAGGGTACTTACTGGTTTTAACCAAAATTTTGCAGGATGAAAAATAACACATGGAAAACACGTACACATTTAAGATTATTAGACTTGAAAGAAAATTGCGAAGTTTTTAATATCAAGTTCCTAAATTCAAAACAAGCCAGAGAACGCAAACAGGAAAGATGCATGTAAAGTTATCAACATATTTTTATTTGGTTAAGGAAGTTAACGCTTAGCCAGTGTGGGTTAATTGAAATATACTATTTAAATGAAACATAAGTAAACACATACGATACATTTAAAAAAGTGATTCGTAAAGAGAATTTAACAAAATTCAACATCAGTGACAGAAACTTAGACGTGATGTTACCAACTACCCTCACTAAAAACAAACAAAATAGGATTTTTAAAAAAGTGTGTTTTGTCACTGATTCACATCATTTTTACCTTTTATAAATAAACTGTCTAGAATTCGACGATTTCATCTGGAATCTGATCGCAGATAATGTAGGTAACGATATGTCAAAGCATTTTAAGATTCCTCTGAAAGTTGTACTAGCCATGGTTCATGAAGGAGTCAGAGAAGAAGGAAAGCATCAAGGGCGTTGTGTGAAGTGTATATAAATGTGAATGATAATGATGTATGATCTTGGGTTTTTTAAACTTTTTTTTTTCCATCTGATTTCTCCTTGATTTATGTAGTTTTACTAGTCATGCCCTTCCACTGTTTTTGTACTGGTTGTTATTTGTTATTAACCACATTCTTCCATATTTCACTGTGTTTTTCTTGCTATATTCCTCATATTTTTCTGCTTTATCACTGTATTCCTTCTCCTTTTCTTTCTTGACTACATTTACCACACTATTTTCCTTGACTGTTTCAGTCATTACTTCTCCTTTGACTGCATGTTGCATACCTTCATCACATTTTGAATTCATTTCTCCACATCTTCATTCATTTTGTTTCATTTCCTTCTTACCATTCACATTTCTCATGCATTTTACTACTATTTACCACACATTTCCAATGTTTTATATTTACAATAATTTCCCCACATTTGATCAATTTCCATTTCATACTTTTTATGTGCTTACCATTTCATGACAGTGCAATAATTTCTTACATTAGTACTGGTTCAACACTGATAAAATTAAAACAACAAAGACAGAAATCACAATGTACAAAAATACACATATAAATAGTTCACCAGATGCGATGCAAGTAAAAATATTTTCAATAATCTGAGACTAGCTGAAACAGTACTTGAAACAAGTTGAAAAAAGAAAGAAGAAGAAAAAAAAGAAAACAAACTTACCTACAACTAAAGCAATGCAAGAACAAAATAACAAAGAAAAATGCAACCAAACCTCCTTTTAAAGTAACGCTTGTGCTATTTTGCACTGGAACCTTAACAAACTAAAACAATCACAGCTGAAAATCCTGCAGAAAGAAACCTTGACCCTAACAATAATCTATCAATCATAATCATTTTACACACATTCTTGTGTCTTGCAAGCCAAAGATTTACACAGAATCACACTGGCACTTGCACTTCCTTTTATATATTACCTTCAAGTACAACTCAGTGGCACTGTTCTCTCTGCACTCTTGGTTAAAACAAATGAACAAACCCCACACACACACAATTTCCCTGGTGCCCTGTGTCTATCTGTACCAGCCGCTCGGAGCATCTTTTCAATGTTTCATCTCATCGTACCACTCACACAGGAAAAGGGCACAGGCAGTGACTTGCCATACTAGCCAGACACGAACACATCAATGATTGCAACTGTTGGTGATCCTCATGATAATTCACCAAAACAATTCATGATAATGTATGTAATTCAATGACATTTTCTATACTTCTGTCTGAATCATGTTGTAAAACATGTAAGAAAAGTGTTGATATTTTCCTCTGAATAAATACATCCACATGCCCGCACCCCCACCACTACCTCCATTTCACAGGTAAGTTCACTGCTCCTATTGTGGTGTTGTTCTTGTTGTTGTTTTCGTTACTCAATTGTTTAACACTGATGAACTGACAGAAACAATCTCACGTTGTCCACCACCCTTCTCTGTTCCCCCCAGACTCCACAGACCAAGGGCTCTTGATGAAGCTTGTTCCAACTCATCAACTCTGGGCAATACTGCACACCTGCTTCAGTAGTGAGAATTGGCCAGCTGTGAAGGTATCCCAAGGTACATCTGAAGAGCCGCCATGGCAACGCAGGACGTAAAGGCAGCCTTGGCCATCAGCAACACCCAGGAGCCCAGGCCCACAGCATGGATCAGGATTCTGCACCAGAGCATCACATGTCAGCCACAGCACCAGAGCATCACACGTCAGCCACAGCACCAGAGCATCACACGTCACCCACAGCACCAGAGCATCACACATCACCCACAGCACCAGAGCATCACACGTCAGCCACAGCACCAGAGCATCACACGTCACCCACAGCACCAGAGCATCACACGTCACCCACAGCACCACATCATCACACGTCACCCACAGCACCACATCATCACATGTCACCCACAGCACCAGAGCATCACACGTCACCCACAGCACCAGAGCATCACACGTCACCCACAGCACCAGAGCATCACACGTCACCCACAGCACCTAGCTACAGATCTAGCTGTCAGCATCTATGGTCACATTACCTAGCAACAAACATTGCTTCTGCAAACAAATACTGCAGTTTGGGCAAAAAAACATACATTTCAAAGCCCATGACAATGCCTCCGTTAGATCTATAATAGGGCTTCATGTTTTCATTAATAAACAGACTTTCTAACAGCCAAACATGTACACGTTACTTTTATAATTTTGAACAATTCCCATGTCCTTTTTCTCTCCTCTCGCCCATCTTGCTGAAATCAATTCTGTACCTTTGAGGATATTTTGAATCAGTGACTATCCTAAATCAAGTGATCGTCTTTTCTACCTCGAGTGATCAAACTTGTAGTTTTTCACCTTTTTGCATTTCTGAGGATGACTTTGACTCACCGTTCTATAGTCAGTGCCTTTTTTTCATTTCCAATGATGTCAGATGGTGACATTTTGCACACCAAAGTTCTTGACAAAAGGCATGAAAGTGCCACAAAGGAATTAACTCTGAGCAGTGCTTGCTTTGGAGATCCATCTTCAGCCCCCTTGGCTGACTGTCATGATAACTATATTGGCAGCACCTTCACTGCTCTGTTGGCTGGCACTTTGAGCAAAAGTCATTAAAACTGCTCTGAGGTGAGTCATGCAAGAGAGGTAATCATAATACAGCCTTCATTTACATCATAGACTCCATCAGTCATTTTGATTCACAAGGGAGGTAATCATAATACAGCCTTCATTTACATCATAGACTCCATCAGTCATTTTGATTCACAAGGGAGGTAATCATAATACAGACTTCATTTGCATCATAGATTTCATCAGTCATTTTGATTCACAAGGGAGGTAATCATAACACAGACTTCATTCACATCATAGAGTTCATCAGTCATTTTGATTCACAAGGGAGGTAATCATAATACAGGCTTCATTTGCATCAGAGTTCACCAGTCATTTGATTCATGTTACATGTCCGAGGGAGTCTGACTGGGGAAGATCGAAGATAGAAGTTTCACTGTATAATTTAGCAAAATAAGCAAATATAACTGACCTCTTTCTCACCTATTTACAAACAGATGCATAATACAACCGAGAATTCTAGACAAATTCACAAACTTCCAATCCAGCATTGGGATTTAACACACCAGGAACAAATATCCATTCAACCCACAGGCTTAACCTGATATCAGTATATAGGATATGTGTGTGTGTGTGTGTGTGTAGTTGGTTGGTGTGTGTGTGTGTGTGTGTGTGTGTGTGTGTGTGTGTGTGTGTGTGTGTGTGTGTGTAGGTGTGTGAAGTCAAAATTTCATTTTACGTGTATGTGTGTGTGTGTGTGTGTGTGTGTGTGTGTGTGTGTGTGTGTGTGTGTGAGTATTGTGAAGAAAAACATCACACACAAAAACAAAACAAAAACAAATGGTATAGAACAAAACAGCTGAAAAAAAAACAACAAAAACAGAAGAGCAACAACAACAAAAACCCAGCCTAGAAGAAGACGACACCCAAGAGAAATTAAAAAAAAAAAAATTTCCTTATAAAAAAAAATTGTAATTCTATCCACAGTAGCAGAGACTGTTCACTCACTCATCAGCGGGCATATTGCACTACCATCCACAGTACCAGACACTGTTCACTCAACAATCAGTAGGCATATTGCACTACCATCCACAGTAGCATAGAGGCTATTCACTCACTATCAGCAGGTATATTGCACTACTATCCACAGTACCAGAGATACTGTTCACTCACTCCACAATCAGCGGGCATACTGCACTACCATCCACAGTACCAGACACCGTACACTCACTACCAGCGGGCATATTGCACTACCATCCATAGTACCAGACACTGTTCACTCAACAATCAGCAGGCATACACTACTATCCACAGACACTGTTCACTCACTATCAGTGGGCATATTGCACTACCATCCACAGTACCAGACACTGTTCACTCAACAATCAGCGGGCATACACTACTATCCACAGTACCAGACACTGTTCACTCAATAATCAGCGGGCATATTGCACTACCATCCACAGTACCAGACACTGTTCACTCCACAATCAGCGGGCATACTGCACTACCATCCACAGTACCAGACACTGTTCACTCACTCCACAATCAGCGGGCATACTGCACTACCATCCACAGTACCAGAGACACTGTTCACTCACTCCACAATCAGTGGGCATACTGCACTACCATCCACAGTACCAGAGATACTGTTCACTCACTCCACAATCAGTGGGCATACTGCACTACCATCCACAGTACCAGAGATACTGTTCACTCACTCCACAATCAGCGGGCATACTGCACTACCATCCACAGTACCAGAGACACTGTTCACTCCACAATCAGCGGGCATACTGCACTACCATCCACAGTACCAGAGACACTGTTCACTCCACAATCAGTGGGCATACTGCACTACCATCCACAGGTACCAGAGACACTGTTCACTCACTCCACAATCAGTGGGCATACTGCACTACCATCCACAGTACCAGAGATACTGTTCACTCACTCCACAATCAGCGGGCATACTGCACTACCATCCACAGTACCAGAGACACTGTTCACTCACTCCACAATCAGCGGGCATACTGCACTACCATCCACAGTACCAGAGACACTGTTCACTCACTCCACAATCAGCGGGCATACTGCACTACCATCCACAGTACCAGAGATACTGTTCACTCACTCCACAATCAGTGGGCATACTGCACTACCATCCACAGTACCAGAGATACTGTTCACTCACTCCACAATCAGTGGGCATACTGCACTACCATCCACAGTACCAGAGATACTGTTCACTCCACAATCAGTGGGCATACTGCACTACCATCCACAGTACCAGAGATACTGTTCACTCACTCCACAATCAGTGGGCATACTGCACTACCATCCACAGTACCAGAGATACTGTTCACTCCACAATCAGCGGGCATACTGCACTACCATCCACAGTACCAGAGACACTGTTCACTCCACAATCAGCGGGCATACTGCACTACCATCCACAGTACCAGAGACACTGTTCACTCACTCCACAATCAGTGGGCATACTGCACTACCATCCACAGTACCAGAGATACTGTTCACTCACTCCACAATCAGTGGGCGGTAGCAGGCCAGGCACAGCAGGAACAGGACGACAGGCAGCAGAGATTTCTGCAGGTCACTGCGGCCATACAGCCACACTAGCATGGCCGTGCTGATGTGGTGAATCTGCCCACAGAAACACACACATATATACACACACACAATGAGAAAGAGCCCTCCATGGGTGGCAGAAGTAATGACCTTGGGGCACTACACTCACCTAGTGAAGCAAGAAAGTCAATCTGCCCGTGTAAATGCACCTATGAAAACAGTGAAAAAGAGCACCTCATTGGGCAGAAGTAACGGCCTTGTGGGCACTACACTCACCTAGTGAAGCAAGAAAACCATGGTTCTGTAGTTTGAATCTTGACATGGGTAAGACGTGGTCTCCCTAAGCTTAAATGGTGGACAGAATATTATTGTTTCGAATGAACTGATAAACCAACACCCCCATGTATTATATGCACATTAAAAGAACCCATGGCAACACAAAAAGGATTTTATCACTGGCAAAATTCTGTTTAAAAATTCATTCTGACCAATTACAAATATATATGCCGGCACGCATAAAAATCTACAGAACCCAAATTTTGTTTTTGGAAATGTTTTACACAGTTATCACCCTTTACTGAAAGTTTACTTTGAAACAAGCAGTAACTAAGTCATACTTGATGTCACCCTTCTTTTCATAGTCAGCATCACTGGGAAGACAACTGAAGGTGATGCTGGTGAGATAGGTTCTACTGCAAGTGAATTAGTGCCTGGCACTGATGAAAAACAAGTGAAGGCAGGGACCTTTCCCCGTTGGACCCTCTTGCATTCCTGCACCTCACCCACAACCTTCCTTGTGCTCACTTCTCTTCAGACTCCTTCTCCTCGTGGAAATCACACGCACAGTCCCAGTCAACTGGTATAACTCCATATTTACCAGATGTGTTGATGAGCTGATGTAGTTTGTTCTGCATGTAAAATGGAAATCACACACACAGTCCTAGTCAACTGGTATAACTCCATATTTACCAGATGTGTTCATGAGCTGATGTAGTTTGTTCTGCATGTAAAATGGAAATCACACACACAGTCCTAGTCAACTGGTATAACTCCATATTTACCAGATGTGTTCATGAGCTGATGTAGTTTGTTCTGCATGTAAAATGGAAATCACACGCACAGTCCTAGTCAACTGGTATAACTCCATATTTACCAGATGTGTTCATGAGCTGATGTAGTTTGTTCTGCATGTAAAATGGAAATCACACACACAGTCCTAGTCAACTGGTATAACTCCATATTTACCAGATGTGTTCATGAGCTGATGTAGTTTGTTCTGCATGTAAAATGGAAATCACACGCACAGTTCTAGTCAACTGGTATAACTCCATATTTACCAGATGTGTTCATGAGCTGATGTAGTTTGTTCTGCATGTAAAATGTGTCTTTCTTGTTTGTGTCATTTAGCTGTCTCCTGTGCATAATTGTGGTGAGACAAATGATGGCCCCAGGCTTTTCATAAACAATAAATTTGCAGGTTAACAGGCTGCATCACGACAAATTGCCAGCTTGTCACCAACTGATCAAGAACAAGTCAGCCTGTTCAAGGTTTAAATACAAATTGTAGACAAACTGAAAACTGTAGCTGCCATCATTGCATGTTTTGATTCCAGTTTATAGAAACCTCAGTATTAAAATCCAATTGTCTTCCACTGTCCAGGACAATGAATTGGTCTTTCTGTTCAAGTTCACAGACTAAATCATAAATGACTGTCATCTACGCTGAGACTACCACATCATCTGTCCAAAACCTCTTCTGTCTCGATCGCTTATCTGAAGTTGTTCATCAATACCAAATTTACAATATTTCAGCTCTCATTTTCCTTCGTATGAAGCAAAACTTCTGAACACATTGTAAAACACACACACACATTTGCTCTCCCTTTTTCACTGATACATATACACATACAGTGACAAACTGTAACACACGCACATGCATGCACACACGCACACACACGCACACACACGCACACACACACACACACACACACACACATACACACACAAGACATTTGTTAGCAATACACACAGAATGACATCCACACACAGACACAAACACACATACAACATAAACACACAAACATACACTATCATAAACACACACACACACACACACACACACACATTGTGATAACTAGTCTACATACACACACACACAAACACACACAGTGTTCACAAGGTGGAAAATACACTGAGAGCAAAATTGATTATGCTACTGCTGATGACTGGTTGAAATTGCAAAAGACTCTGAGAAACAGACTTGATTTTGTCTCATGCTTTTATCTGTCCTCCCCCCCCCCCCATCCCCCTTATTTTCAGCTGCTGGGGGAGAAGGGGGGAGGGAGATTGTGTCCCATGGTAACTGAAAAAAATCTGTAGCTCTGTTATCTGTGAGACAGTGGCATTTTTATGTTAAATTTGGTTACATGTTTGAAACAAACCAACGATTTCTTTAAAACGATTTCAGTGGCTTAAGATCTTCATATTGCAACCTTCAGAATCTCTCTCTCTCTTGCTCTCACTCTCTCTTTCCGACCACTGTGATGTAAACACAGTACAGTACTTTAAGACAAAATCACATTCTCAATGGTCAACTTGTCTGCGCGCCATTTCAAAGAAAAACTTACCAAACTAACGTTGGAATCCAGACTCATCTGAATGTACTTCCAGTCAAACTCCACGCCCCTGGCTCCGACCCACAAAGGTATGACTCTGAACAGACAACCCAGCTCATTGTTTCCAACATCTGAGCTTCACATAAATTCACAACTGAAGGTCAAATACATTATCAATTCTTTTTCACAAGCTTGTGCTTTTTGTGTCACAGTGTTCAGTGAATGCTACTTGTAAGAAAGGTGTGTTATTTTCCAATGTATATTTTTCAACTGATAATTGGAGATTTTTTTTTTTAAAAAGGAAAAAACAAACAAAAGACCACTGATACTGTCACTTCTTCTGATAATTCATTTTCCACAAACAATAAAGGGTGCATGCAATCATTACACACACACACACACATGCATGTGTACATGTGCTCACTCCTTCGCACACACATATGCACATCCACACCCACACACATGAACACACACGTGCATATACACACATGCGTACACACTCACATACAAAGACACACACATATATGTATACATACATATGCAGATATGTGTGTATGCTCACACAAACCCACAAATCACGCGCACACAAACATGCAGGCACACACGCGCACACACACACACACACACATGCGTGCGCACACATACACACACAAGCGCGCACACACACATGTGCACACACACATGCGCTCGCGCACACACATGGGCCCGTGTCCACACATCCATACACATACGTGTAAATTCACTACACACACACATACAATGATAAAAAGACAGGCACAACTGATGTTAGGCAGGCACTCAAGGTCTGACCAGCGCACTGGGCTAATGCGCTCAGTCGTAGCCACGAGACCCTCTTCTTAAATTCTGTCATCTTAGTTATTACTTCATTTATGCATCAGCTTAAAATCATGCGTAGTGTGGTCTCAAAACTTAGCGGATGTGGTGAAGCGTATACGGACTAGTCTGCACACTAAGTGAAAGTGAAAGTGAAACTGATGCTGTCTCTACACTTTTTTTTTTTCTACTTTGCCGTCTCATCTTCCATGTCACCCCAGTGACATTACTCCATGTGCTCACTCCTGCTCCTCATGCACAGCCTCATCCAGGCTTTCCCTGTCAAAACCTCAGCACCAGCAGTCCACAGGGAGCAGTCAATTTATGGTCACCATGAGACAACCCACCAGAGGACACAATGCAATGCTGATGAAAGACTTTGGTGATGCTCAGAGAAGACTGCTGATCCAACACACAGGACACTGCCTGCAAAGACTTTGGTGATGCTTAGAGGAGACTGCTGATCCAACACACAGGACACTGCCTGCAAAGACTTTGGTCATGCTCAGAGGAGACTTCCGACCCAACACACAGGACACTGCCTGCAAAGACTTTGGTGATGCTTAGAGGAGACTGCTGATCCAACACACAGGACACTGCCTGCAAAGACTTTGGTCATGCTCAGAGGAGACTTTCGACCCAACACACAGGACACTGCCTGCAAAGACTTTGGTGATGCTCAGAGTAGACTGCCGATCCAACGAACGCAGGACACTGCCTGCAAAGACTTTCGTGATGCTCAGAGGAGACTTCCGACCCAACACACAGGACACTGCCTGTGAAGACTTAGGTGATGCTCAGATGAGACTTCCGACCCAACACACAGGACACTGCCTGTGAAGAATATGGTAATGCTCAGAGGAGACTGCTGATCCAACACGCAGGACACTGCCTGCAAAGACTTTGGTCATGCTCAGAGGAGGCTGCTGATCCAACACACAGGACACTGCCTGCAAAGACTTTCGTGATGCTTAGAGGATACTGCTGATCCAACACACAGGACACTGCCTGCAAAGACTTTGGTCATGCTCAGAGGAGACTGCTGATCCAACAAACGCACAGGACACTGCCAGCACAGGCCCCTGTTGACAATCTGGTTGCAAGTCAGCTTGAGTAAAACGTCCCCCTCCTGATGGCATCACCGCATGATGCTCTCCCACTGACTGTCCTTATCCAAGTTCCCGATGTTTTCTTCACTCTGGAGATAACTCCCAGGAATCTCGCTTTGAAGCCTCCACTATGGCTGATGTCATCAGTAACATGGTGATAGCAAAGAAGCTGGCCTAACATGTATGTGTTCAATACATGTATGTGTTCAATGTTGAAGACACGTTATGGAAAAACCTTTACATGCAGACAGAAAAACAGGAAAGCAGATACATGGTGAACACTGACCACACTTTTCTCAGGAAGAGTTCCCCAAATTTCATGCAGAACAATCTCTTGTAATTAAAAAGATACGCAATACAAAAACAAAACTGTAAACATACACAAAACCAAATTCAGTAAGCTAATATCTCAGTGGGTCAATATGCATCAACCCCTCCTAACATTTTCCATCCAGCTTAGTTTAGAGTGAATGACCAAAAAGAATAGCGACTGAAATACAATGAAAAGACAGAGCGTGCAGATGGACAGACAGGAAGTGGCAGGGGGGAACAAACCTCGTCATCACCAATTCTGCAGTGGCCCACCCCATGCCGGCGATCATGAACTTTAACTGCCCTTTGCCCGCAAACTTTGACATCACAATATGCAAACCCAACAGGTCAGCCAGGTCCACTGTGCACTTGAGAAATTCCTGCAATCCATACCAATGTAAACAGTTCCTGCAATCCATACCAATGTAAACAATTCCTGCAATCCATACCAATGTAAACATTTCCTGCAATCCATACCAACGTAAACAATTCCTGCAAACCATACCAATGTAAACAATTCCTGTGATCCATACCAGTGTAAACATTTCCTGCAATCCATACCAATGTAAACAAACATGGTTATGTTGAACAAGTCACCACCCTTGTTGAATGTCTACACAATGAGAATGTTCTGCCACCGTGATTATTTTCCTACAGTTCACTTTGCTTTCTCTCATTCCCTTTCCCTCTACTTTTAGTATTTGCTGTCGTTGTTGTTATTGCTGTTGGGATCAGCCTATGCATCCCTGTTGAAGCTTATCATCTAATCAATGAATGTTGAAAGAAGATAGACGAAAACTTCTACTCAGTGTGTCAGAATCAATCTGTACTATATTCAAACAAGTGCAATCATGATTCAATTCTGTTAGTCCATGAAGAAGGCCAAGGTTCAGTTCCACCAAACAGGCAGCCACACAGATTTAGGCCTGCATTACCAGTTTTCCCATCACTTGGTCTTGTGTTTCTTGTACAACATCAGTCAGAGTGAGGGAAGATGCTGCCCTTTAGCTTCTTTCCTCTCCTTCCTCCTCTGCTGCTACAAACAGGTTCTCTTGGTGTGTGCAGGTGAGTGCTAGGGTGTACCGTGTCGAGCACTTGAAGTTTCATCTGCTTTGCCTTTTGTTTCGTGCTGTTCTCTGTCTCTGCTACCCTTTTCCTCTGCATCCTCTCAGAGTTTTGTGCGGTCCTGGGCTCAGTAAATTTGTCTGTCAGAGATGATGAGATAGTTTCTGGATCCACCCAGTAACAATCTGGGAGGCAAGCATTAACAGCTGATTGGTCATCTTCTATCAGCAGTGACAGAGACATGGGGGTGGGTGGGCATGTTGGAAAATGGGTGAATGCATTCTTCTCCCTTGTGATCTAATTTTAGACAAGCCAAACGCACAGTCTGCTGTAGTGTGGTCTAACAACAGACAATTGCTTGATTTTTTTGTCTCTCCACTCTCCATTTCCTTGTGGTACAACTCTGCTGTCCACCATCCAATGCATCATCCAGGGCAATGGAACACTGGGAACTGTGATGTAAACAAAGCCTCTTCCTGTCTCTTGGCATAAAAGCTTTCAGTCTTGTGTTCTTGGCAGTTCCATCTTTATTGTGGATTGAAACAACCTAGTTTTGTAAGACAGTGTTCCATATCGTGATTACTCAGTTTCACTGACATGTTTCCAATCCATAACTTTACTGACGGTTTTTCTCTCCATTTTTAACTTGCTTTCTGGAAGCAGTTTTTCTCTGCCCTCTCTCCTGAGTGAGTATAGCGTTGAGAGACCACAAACTCTCTGCTCATCCCTTGCGCTACTGCAGCTGGTTCTCCCAGGGCTCAGGCAGTGATGAAAAGTGGTTCACATGCTATGTCTGACATGAAGGCACTCAGCACGTATTTGATAGATCTGTTTGCACCACTGACTTTAAGAACTACCACAGGTATTCTTTTACTTTTAGGACCAACCTTATGCACACATGGCTTTTGGGATTTGTCTGATTTAGTGTTGAGTTAGTAAGAGATTGGTGACGCTGCAGCTTCCTACCTTGGACCGCTACCAGAACTGTGCCTCTACTTCTAGTTCTGCTTCATGTCACCTGTGCCCTTTCCTAGTGTGTCTCTTCCCTCTCTGCCCTCTTCCTCTTCTTTCACACAAACACATAACATGCGCTTGCGCGCGCACACACACACACACACACACACACACACACACAAAACACACAATGAAAGGACAGAAACAAAACTTAAAGAACCGAAAACTGAATCTGAGGGCAATCCACTAACATTACTATGGTAGAAAATCATGGGATGAATTCATACCTCTCTTCTTTGGCTCCTCCACTGGTCCCCTATTCCTGTCTAACAACCCACCCTATTCCTGGCTTCTGATGAAGGTAATAGGCTTAGCTGCATATTCATGTTTAAGAAAGTGTATATGTTTGTTTGAGTATTGATCATAAGTCAAGCCTATCATCAAATCATAAAATGCTTAAAACCAGTCTAAAAAATCTTACAAATGTTTTGTAAAAAGTGGTTTCTGTTGCCTTACCCCAGTGATATCTACGCCACCTGCTGTCACGGTGGATTCTGGGAAGAAGGTGGCCAACAACATCATCTTGCACAACTGCGTGAACAAATAGGCCCCACCTGCTTGAACGCATTTCCAGAATGCACTGTATTCCGCTCTGAAAAGAGAACATTTATCATATTAAATTAACTAGTAACCAAAACTTTACAAGGCAAGGGAAGGGTGAATAAATATGTGATGAAGATCATGTAATTTCAGGATCAGGATCAGGATCAGAATCAGGGGCGTTGTATCAAACACAACTTAGCCTATTTAGGCTTTTTACGCCCCTTCTGTATGTATATATCCTTTTTTTTTTTTTTGTGACTGTTGGTCCAGTCATAGGCTAGCTCAGTCCTATTTTCCATCAAATTCATATCTAATTTTTGTTAATAATTCATGTTTATCTATGAAGTTCTTAAAAACATTAATACTAGGTGCACGTTTGATGTTAACTGTTAGTTCATTCCAAAAATTGGTTACTCTATTAGTAAAAGTAAATTTTCTCAAATTAGTTCTGGAATATTGTTTAAATATCTTATCTTCACTGTTCCTTGAAACATTCTTCTGCGGAGTACAAAAAAAACATGCTTTATCAACATCATCAATTCCATTAAATATCTTGTATGCTTGAATCAAGTCTCCTCTTATTCTTCTTGCCTTAAGTGTTGGAAGTTGTAGATATTTTAATCTTTCCTGATATGAGTAATCTTTTATATTATGAATCATCTTGTTGCTCTTCTTTGTACCTGTTCTAAAGCTTCTGATTGTCTCTTTAACATTGGATACCATACAGTGTTGCAAGAACAGGTCTAACTAGTGTCTTATATAATTGCAAAAAAGTGTCCTTTTCTATAAATGTAAAGATTCTTTTTTATTATTCCAATCATTCTGTTAGCCTTATCAATACTATTTACAATATGTTTGTCAAACAGCAAATTTTTGTCAAAAGTCACACCTAGATCTTTCTCTTCCTCACATTTAGATACTTTTATTTCCTTATCCCCAATTTTCATTATATACTCCTTTTGTGGGTTTGTTTTACCAATATGAAGTACTTTGCATTTTTCTGCATTAAAATATAGGTTCCAAGTATCAGACCACTGTACTAATGTTTCAATATCCTTTTGTAATTCCTTATGCAATTTCGGAGAGTTATAAAGTTTTGTGTCATCTGCAAAGATTTTACATGTACTCTTTAATTCTACAGGGAGATCATTTATAAACACCGTAAATAATATTGGTCCCAAAATATTGCCTTGTGGAATCCCACTAATAACATCAGCACTGTGAGAGAAGGAACTACCAATCCTTACCTTCTGAGTTCTTTTTGATAAAAAGTCTCTAATCCAACCAAGCACATTTCCTATTATTCCATAAGACTCTAATTTCTTTAAAAGTCTTTCATGTGGTACTGAATCGAATGCTTTTCTAAAGTCTAAATACAAAACATCTATATTCTCTCCTTTATCTATCTCCTTTGTGAAATCTTCCATCACTTCTAAAGGTTGAGTCACACAAGATCTTTTTGCACGAAATCCATGTTGACACTCAGCATATAATTTATTTTCTGTCATATGTTTAATAATAGCCTCTCTAATAAATGATTCTAAAATTTTGCATATAATGCATGTTAAACTCACTGGTCTATAATTTCCTGGATCTGTTCTTGTACCTTTTTTGAATACTGGAATGACTGTAGCTGTTTTCCAATCTGAAGGTACTATCATTTCTTTAACAGATTTAGTAAAGAGTATATAAAGTGGGAAGGCCATTTCCTCATTCCATTGTGTAAGCGAGTGTTGATTGTAAAGCGTTTAGAGCTTGGTCTCTAGCCGAGAATAGGCGCTATATAAGTATTCATTATTATTATTATTATTTAGCTCTTTCAGTATTCTTGATGGGATGGCACCCAGACCACATGCCTTATTAGGGTTTAGAGATTGTAGTTTCTTTTTTATTGCATCCACAGAAATGTCTATATTTTCTAATACTATGCCTTTTGACCTTGAAGCTGGACTTAGAATAGGCATATTTTTAGTATCTTCCCTTGTGAATACACTAGAAAAAAATGTATTCAAAATATGCCTTACCCCTATCTGTCTCCACTGAGTCACCATCCTTAGTCACTAAAGGGCTCACTCCTGTATTTATCTTTGTTTTCGATTGTACATATCTCCAGAAGGCTTTTGGATTTTGTTTACATTCCTTTGATAGCTTCTTTTCAAATTCCCTTTTTGCTTTTCTTATTTTTTTATTACAAGTATTACGTGCTTTAATATAATTTTGATAATCTTTTCCCTGCTTCGTGACTAAGAATCTCTGATACATATTATATTTCTTTTTTTACAAATTTCATTGTCTTTGCATTCATCCACTTTGGTTTCTGTTTTTTATTATTCTTGATAATTTGTTTTGGAACGTTGTTTTCTATTAAAGAATTTAAAATACTTTTAATTTTCCCCTAGCATTGTTCTACACTAAGATCATTGAGTTTATTCCAGTCAATCTTCTTCAATTCTTCTTTCATTTGCATAAAATTTCCTCTCTTAAAATTATATGACTGCTTTGGTTCTTCTTTCTCTTGCTCCTCTCCTAGGTACAAAGAGAACATTAAAACCTCATGATCACTTCTGCCTATAGGAGCTAAGTGCTTAATGTCTGATATCATTTTCTCGTCATTAACAAGTACTAAATCTAGTATATTTGATTTTTGTCCCTCCCTGTGTCTTGTTGGTTGTTTTACCATTTGGTTCAGAAATGCATCTTGTATGCAATTTATGAACTTTTGACCTCTTTCTCCAGAACCAGTACTATGCCAGTCAATATCTGGGAAATTAAAATCCCCAGTAATACAAACATATTTGAATCTTTCTAATCTAATTTGTCTCAGCAATTCGAACATGTTTTCTTCATTTTCAATTGTTGAGTTTGGACTTTTGTAAATAGTTCCAATCAGTATTTTCTGTCTATCCTTATTTAGAAAGGTAATCCACAAGTTTTCATCAAAGTCATTACCTTTTGTAAGCTTGTATACTTTGGCATTAATAGAATCCTTCACATATACAGTTATACCTCTTTTGGGATTTTCACTGAAAAATAATTCGTAACCTGGTATTGAATATTCAACAGAATTTACCCCTTTTTGGTTTTTCGCTATAGATTCTGTTACTACTATAATGTGAGGTTTATTTTCTTCAGCTAATAGAAGTAACTCAACTTTTTTGTTCAACAGGCCATCTGCATTTGTGTACAAGAACGTGTATGACAGTTCCTGCACAGATTTTCTATTTACATACCTATTAAAACTATTCACATGTTCTTTGTTCTTGTATTTTGATCGTCAGTTTTTTTCTTTATCATCCTGGCCAGGCCTAGGTTTCTACTGTACTTTCACTATTTTCCCACCTCTAATTCCAATGTCTTTCTCTCCTTTCTCAATCCTTTTTTGAAGCTCTTCTCTTAGTTCTTTGTTCTTTTGTCTTTCAATTGGTGTGTAGTCTGGGTTTATATATATCCTCTTTTTTTGCTCTGTCACCCCTGCATTTATTTTGTGGGCATTTCTCAATAATTTTTTTTTTTACCTCCTTGTTTTTGACGCTTACTCTAAGCAGTCTCGGTTTTGTTCCAATGTTGTACTTACCAAGCCTCACTGGATCTTGGACAGTCTCGTCTTTCAAGTGAGGACAAATCTTTCCCACCATCTTCTGTATACTCTCCTTCTCCATTTTCATTCTTTCTTCCCTGTTTTCACTCCCACACTCTGGAATATTTATAAAAATCAGATTCAGCTCTCTTTTTTCTTTGTCAACCTTCTCTTCCCATAGTTCTGACACCTTTTTCTCAACAACCTCCTCTATCTTCTCTTCGAGAGCCTTTTCACTGCACCTTTTTTCTAGTCTCTCCAGCCTTTCCTCCACCCTTTCGAACAATCCGATCAGTCTGTCTAATTTCACTTCCATTCCGCTTTTCTTTTCCCCCTCCCCTGCATAGCATCTTCGGCAAATCCATTCTATTCCTTCTGTCTCAGAATTTTGAAGGTAGCTGAAGTCTCTTTCTGTCAGTGACGTGCATTCTTTATGGCACCACTGTTTACAGTCATGGCATTGTATACTTGTTTGGTCTTCCTCTACGCCCACCTCGCATTCCAGGCAAATAAAGAATTTCGCCCTTTCCTCCATTGCCCTTCGACTTTGTTTTTTTTTTCCTCACTTTGAGCGTTTTTTCTGTCTTTCTCATTCCCCCCAGTTGATCCCCTTGTACTAGTTTTCCCCCTCCTCTAGAATTTTGTTTTGACATATTTTGCTACGGACACTTGCTTTATTGATTGATTATGAGTTGATACTAATATTTAACAATTTACCTTACCTGTTCTCACAAGGAATCTAGTTAGTTGTCTAATTAGTTGTCCCATTCTCATGTTCTTGCCTGGGTTCATTTGTGAATAAACACACCCCTGTTTCTCTTTAATTCATTCAGAACTATTTCAAGTTTTGTTGATTGCAATGGTCAAATTTACTTTATTATAATGATAATAATAATTAAGTATTATAATGATAGTAGTAACAATAATAACAACACGAATGAATAGTCGTTAAACGCTTCGTTTAAATACATTCTCTTTTTCTTTTTAAATCGCACCACACACACACACACACACACACACTTCACACAGTGACACACACACACTGAGACTAACACGTTTGACTGAAGATGACCGGTTTTGAAAAGTTCAGACAATACTTACAGACCAGAACATTTGTAGACGATGACATACGGAATGTATGCTAAAGCTACGCAGTTTCCAAAGTGAAAAAATGTCA
Source organism: Conus canariensis (assembly GCA_033310375.1). Taxonomy (NCBI): domain Eukaryota; kingdom Metazoa; phylum Mollusca; class Gastropoda; order Neogastropoda; family Conidae; genus Conus; species Conus canariensis. Next base: position 48,796,331 of record CM065743.1, on the reverse strand, counting down.
TTGTAGAACTGCTCAAACAACAGCAACGAAAAAGGATCGTATGTGTGGTCGCCAAACAAGCGTGCGAGCAGACAGAGCTTCTGACTTGCAAACCAACATCCGGTTGAACAGGAAGTGAGTGGGGCCGTTTCCTATTCGATGGATGCTCAGATTCTCGCAAACGAAGCGAGTCTTGCCGTGTTTCCTTGAGTCAGAAACAAGGTTTTGGTGTGGAGTCTGTCTATTTCGGGAACTCCTTATATACTAAACAAAGAAAGAGGCACAGCTGATCGGATTTGTGATTTATTGATGATGAGCTTTTCTTTAAAAGCGAAACAACACTCGTTCTAGGAGCAGCCGTAACGAGTGACACTGCCATATGCTGAATTATCATTGATGAAACGAAGTAGTTTTGCCGAGTCTCAACGTCGAACTATCCCACGTGCATGTTCAGTCGTGATGTCATTACCACGCCACGTCTCCCTTTTTACCCCCCCCCCCCTTCCCCTCGCCCCCCGTCCCCCCAAGCAAACTGTTTCTTCTTCCTAAAATACTGGTTCACTCAAAAACGAGTAGGTCACCAGTGCTGCACACACTACAAATGCCTTATACACACTGCACTTAACCACATTACACATCACACATGCACCCATATACACATGCACACATGCATACACACATATGTACACATACATGTGCAGATGCGTTCGAGCAGCAGTATGCTCATACAAGCCCATAGATCACACAAATGCATACACGTGCACGTCTGCACACACACGTGCGTGTGCACACACACACACACACACACACACACACACACACACACACACACACATGCTCATACATACGCATTTGTATTCACACACACACACAGACGCACACTTGCACTGCATACTCTGGAACACAAACATGGACCTGTGCACACACACCTATGCATATACATATACACGTACATAAGTACACTCACCTCGCACGCACGCACGCACGCACACACACACACACACACACACACACACACACACACACACACATGTGCACGCGTGCGTGCACACACACCCACACACACAAATTTGATGGTAACGAATTACCAAGCAATTCGGAAAAGGCAGAATTATTTGTAGACATGTTTGCTGATATAATGAATGCAAGCAAACTACCAAAAAATCATAAAATTTTCAGGGAAAATGAAGAAAGAAATGATGACTATCAAGATCCACAGCGGAAAGATGATCTTTATGTAAATGCTCCAATTACTATACGTGAGTTGAGAGAAGCTATACTTTCCCTGACTAATAAAAAGTCATCAGTAGGCATGGACGCTATTTCTAATATCTTACTTAAACATTTGCCAGACAGTTGGGTACTGTTGCTACACGACTTATTTCAAAAGTGTTGGGAACAGGGACAAAACCCTAAAATATGGAAACATTCTATCATAATACCGATTCCTAAAGAAGGAAAAACGAAAAGTAATAAGAATAATTACAGACCTATATCATTAACTTCGCATGTAGGCAAACTTATGGAAAATATAGTTTTAAACAGACTAATATTCTATTGTAATAAAAATAAAGTGATCCCAAAAACCCAAGCCGGTTTCCGAAAGGGTAGGTCAACCATTGATCATCTTGTCAAATTGACTACACAGGTAGAGCATCAATTTGCTCGCAGAAAGAATATTCTAGCAACCTTTTTTTGATATAAAAAAAAGGCATATGATCGTGTTTTGCATCATAAATTACTATATAAATTGAAACAAATTGGTTTGTCTGGGAACATCTACTTTTACATAAAAGACTTATTGATGAAAAGAAGCATGCAAACAAAGGTGGGAAATTCCTATTCGACTACACGCATGCCTACAATGGGTATTCCACAAGGCTTGGTAATAGCGCCCCATCTTTTTGATATATTACTTCATGACCTACCCCAATGTTTGTCAAAAAATGTCAACTTAGTACAATATGCAGATGATATTTGCATGTGGATGAATGTGTTCATGAAAAAGAAGTCACCAAAAAGAGATATAAATTACTACAGTAAAGCTTATCAAATGGAATTAGATAAATTAAATAACTACTTGTTCGAAAATGGACTAACTCTATCAACTGAGAAAACTCATCTGGTTTTACTTAACAATGGTGCTGATCCACCCAATTTACCATCCCTCCATATTGGGTCTGATATTTTGGAATATAAACAAAGGGTAAAGTTTTTGGGGGTTTATATTACTTCTAAATTAAACTGGAATTACCACATTGAATACTTGTTATCTAAAGCAAGAAAAACTTTAAATTTTTTAAAAAGTTATCAGTAAGCAATACTGGAGCCAAGATGTCAGAGTACTAAAACATCTAGCGATAAGTCTTGTTCACTCTAGGCTTACGTATGGTCAAGAAGTTTTTTTCAATGCTCCAAAATATTTATTAAACAAATTACAAAGCGTGGATTGTAAAGCTTTTTGATTGGCCTTGGGGGTTCCTTTCCATACATCAACAATAGCAACATATAGAGAGGTAGGAGTACTTCCTTTAAATGAATGCCGTCAGCTTGCCATAGCTAAATATTTGTTAAAAGGCTCTTTAAGTGAAAACAATGTTGAAAATGAAATTGGCTTAAGATCAGATGTTGATTTCCCAAAAGAGCCAAAAACATATCATGTCTTAAAACAATAAAAACTGAAACTCTAGATACTTTTCAACAATCAGGAATAGAATTAGAAGATATGGCAAAATGTAGTAATCCATGTAGTGCTATCCCTCCATGGGAATTACAAAAAGGACATTTTGACATCAATTATACCGATGCAAAGAAAAATGAGAATATAAATTTTATTGGCACAGTTGCGAATGAGCATTTATTTCTCAATTATCCAAATCATCTCAAAGTTTATACCGATGGTTCAGTTCTAGAAAATCACGAAGCTGGTGCTGCTTTCACTATCCCCCACTTAAAGGTCAAAAGAGGTTTTTATATTGGAAAGCACAGATCTATATTTACAGCTGAATTAACTGCTATTCTTATGGCTTTGCGTTATTTGCTTGATTTTCCGAAAACTGTGACTCAAATTCTTTTTTGTGTCGATTCAAAATCAGTGTTGTATGCCTTAAGCAATTCAAATTCTAGTGTGAGACAAGATTTGATTTTTGAGATTAATCATTTGGTGCATTTCCTTATTCTAAGAGGTAGTAGTCTTACCTTTCTTTGGGTGCCTTCACACAGTGGAATACATTTCAATGAATCCGTAGATAAATTAGCTAAAAACTCTGCAGTTTATACAAATGAAGCATATAATTTGAAAATCCCATTATCTCTGAAAGAAGGGTATAGCCTACTGCAGAATGCTTGCTGGAAGCATTTTAGAAAGAAACAAGAAGATGTTGGCCACTCATCACCTGCTGACCACCAAACGAGTTTTGAAGATGTTTTTATATCTAAGTATGGTCAATTGTCTAACTTAAGGCTTTTAACTTCCCTTGCCTATAGATTCAAACTTAATGCTTTTAAGACGAAATTCACTTCCAACATCACATGCGTTTGTGATGGGAAAATTTCTAATGAACATATACTTTTCCACTGTAGAAAAATGAAAACATATCTGCCTACTTTTTCGGAAAAGTCCCTGAAGGAGGTTTTAGTAAAACCCCTTTTGATTTGTGACATTGTTTTAGGACTTGTTCAGAGTACCATTCTTAGATTCCTTTAATAATTCTATCTTCACGTTTAAATGTTATTATCCTGTTACCTTTAGCGTTCATTTGATTTTTAAAAATGTTATTCTAGTTATGTTATAGGTTGCAATTTTTATTCATGTTAACATTTTTTCTTCCGATTCCCATTCTGATCCTCCTTTTTCTCTTTTTCCGTGTTCTATTTATACTTCATCTTTCTCTATCTCCCTGTTTCTCTATCTCTTTATCTCCTTCAGTTGCCTGTCTATCCACCCCCCTCCCCTCCCTTCCTCCTTTTCTACCTTGTTTTATTTATTTATTTTTGGTTGTCTAAAATCACTTATGTGTATAGACATTAAATTGAAGAACACACTCAGTGATGACAATGGTACAGCCAATGTTAGGTAGGTGCCCGAGGTCTGACCGGTACGTTAGACTAATGCGTAGGTCAGATATTTAGTAGTAGTAGTAGTAGTAATAGGGACCGGCTTTTTTTTAGCCTTAGGCCTTACGGCCTGTTTGCGTCCCCTCATTATTTTTCAATTTAATTTCGGTCTGGTTGCATGCCTATCTTATAAATAACATTATATTCAATCCACACTAAAGAAAAGATCTTTCAATTTTGGGTCTTCATCTAGGAGTTTTTTTTAAAGCTGTTGATGTCAGGTGCATATTTGGTGTTAGTAGGCAGTGCATTCCAATAATTAGCAATTCTGAAGGTAAAACAAGACTTTCTTTTGTTAGTATGGCAATGTCTGATAAAAATCTTGCCTTCATTATTTCTCGTGCAATCCACTTATGAGAATTTGAAAAGCGCATGCACATTAACATCGTCATAATTATGGAATATTTTAAAAAATTGAATCAGGTCTCCTCTGATCCTCCTTCCTTTCAGTGAGTATAATTGGAGATAATGTAATCTTTCTTTATAGTTTAAATTACTACATTCTTTCAGGATTTTAGTAGCTCGCCTTTGTACATTTTCTATCATTTTTGACTGTCTCTTGAGATAGGGACTCCAAATTACATTAGCGTATTCGAGATGGGGCCTAACAAATGCTTTAAATAATTTGACAAATGTCGCCTTTTCTAGAAAGGTAAAAGTTCTCCTGATAAGTCCCATGATCTGATTTGCTTTGTTCACAACTCTCTGGATGTGAGGATCAAAGGATAGATCTTTATCAAAGGTTACTCCCAGATCTGTTTCTTCATCACATGTATTTATTTTCTGCAATTCGTCGTTCACAATCATAGCATATTCAAACTGTTTATTCTTTTTGCCAATGTGCATAACCTTACATTTTGCTACATTGAAGTAAAGGTTCCATTCATCTGACCATTCTTGTAGCTTGTTTATGTCCTGTTGGATCTTTATGCTGTTTGTCACCTTATCATATGTTTTTGTGTCATCTGCAAATATTTTGCATGTGGTTTGAGTCATGTCCGGTAAATCATTAATGAACACAGTGAATAATATGGGCCCTAGGATACTACCCTGTGGAACTCCACTTAGGACCTCAGATGTCTTGGATCTCTCTTCTCCCACTCTCACTAACTGTGACCTTCCTTTAAGAAAATCTCTGATCCAGTTTAGAACATTACCATTTACTCCATACGCTTTTAGTTTAGTTAGCAGCCTTTCGTTGGGGACAGAATCAAATGCCTTTAATCCAAGTACATTATATCAATTGGCTCCCCATTATCTACCAATTCTGTTAGGTTGTCTATTACTTCTAGTAGTTGTGTGACACATGATCTCTTTTTCCTAAATCCATGTTGGCATTTAGCATATAAGTCATTTTCAGTAAAATGAGCAACTACCACATCCCTTACAAAGCTCTCTAAAATCTTACATGCAATACAAGTCAAACTCACCGGCCTGTAATTACCTGGGTCTGTTTTGGAACCTTTTTTAAATATAGCTGTGACCTCTGCAGTCTTCCAATCTCTAGGCAAGGACCCTGTTTCTAAGGATTTGTTAAATATATTACATAGTGGACTAGCTATCCCATCACTTACTTCTTTTAACACTCGTGGTGGAATGAGATCGGGACCTTCAGACTTGTTAGGGTTTAACTCTTTCAATTTGCTTTTAACTGCATGCGTGGTTACCCTTACATCACATATAGATACACCATCAGATCGGGAACACTCTGGTAAGTTTGGGACGCTACTTAGGTCCTCACGTGTAAAAACGCTAGAGAAGAAGTCGTTCAGCGTTTCTGCCTTTTCTTTATCGTTATCTACCAAACTTCCATCTTTCCTTTTCAATGTGCCTATTCCAGTGTTTATTTTTTATCTTTTCTTTAACATATTTCCTTAACATTTTGGGGTTACTTTTACTTTCTTCACCTATTTCTCTTTCGTAATTTTTATGGCTTCTCTTAATAAGTCTGTTGCTTAAAATCCTTATTTCAATATATCTTAAGTAATCCCGTCCTGATTTGGTGCACAAGTACCTTTTGAACATCTTATATTTCTTTTTGATTGTTTTAAATGCTTTTCCATCCATCCATATCGGCTTTATGTTTTTTACTGAACCCTATTTTCACTTTTGGAATGCACTCTTCCATACCTGTTGTTAGTACTCCTTTGAGGTGATTCCAACTATCTTCTACATTCATTTGGTCCATAGTTGTCCAATCGTGGTTACTTATAATACTTCTCAGTTGATTATAATTTCCTTTGTTTAGATTGAAAATATATCTTGCCTTTGGTTTCATGTTGTAGTTTGTTAATACATAAAATTCAAAGGACAATACATCATGGTCACTTTTTCCAACTGGATCCTGGTGTGTAATATCTGAAATAAGATTATCCTCATTCACTAATATCCAGTCATCCAAAGTTGGGTTCTGTCCTGGTCTCCTCCTTGTTGGTTTGTTTACTTTCTGCATCAAGTATGCATCATTGATTCTTTCCACAATTTGCTCACCTTTCTCCCCTGACCACTTTCCATCCCATCTGACAAATGGGTAATTCAAATCACCCATAATCAATATTTTGTCAAATTTTAACATTATATCAGATTTTAACAGGTCAAACATTTTTTCATCATTAGCTTCAGAACTCTCATTAGGACTTCTATAGATGCAGCCAAGTAATACTGTGTTTCTATCATTGGTATTAAATGTGCACCACACACTTTCCTGGAACTCAGATGTGTCTAGTTCTTCACATTCACATGCGTTTAAGGATTTCTCTGTATATAATGCTACCCCTCTACTTATTTTGTTATTTAAGAACATATCGTAGTTTGGAATATGGTATTCTGATTCGATGAAATTCTTAGCATTCTTTGGTTTTATTTCAGTGAGACCAATTATACTAGGTTTAATTTCGTGTATTCTTGTAAAAAAACTCATCTTTTTGTTCAAAAAGCTGTCCATATTGGTGTACAGTACCGAGCATCCATTCACTCCATACCTTGCACTCTCACGACTCCCTCTCTTACTATTCATTCTTCCATTTTTGTTTGTTTTATTTACACTATGTACATGTCCTTGATCCAGTCAATCCCTGTCACTCCCACCACTGTTTCCTGCACCAGTCCTGTCATTGGTCGTTCTTGGTTTTATGGTCACTATCTTTCCTTGGCGTATTGCTAAGTTTTTTTTCACCGTCTTCAATGCGTTTTTTTAACTCATCCCTCAAAATCTTGTGGGTCTCGCGTTCTTTCATGGTGTAGTCCGGATTCACAAAGACTCTCTTGTCCTTGTCCCTCACATCTCTGTGATATTTGCAAAGTCGCAGCCATGCGACTCTCTTCTTAAATTCTTTCGTCTTAGTCATTAATTCATTTGTCTATCATCTTTGAATCACGTGCAGTTTGGTATCCAAACTTAGCAGATGTGGTGTAGCGTATATGGACTAGTGACACCTCCTTCATGGAACTGAAACTACTATGCTATGAAGACAGACAGACAAAACCAATCCCCAAATTAGAGAAGAATAAGGAAAGAGAAGGTGACACGAAACGAACGAAACAAAATGACGCGATAGATGGAGAAAAAGTAAAGAGAGAGAGAGAGAGAGAGAGAGAGAGAGAGAGAGAGAGAGAGAGAGGGAGGGAGGGAGGGAGGGGAGAGAAAACAAGATACAGAACAGGGGAAATCTGTCTACAGGGAGGGGCCGAGGTTGGCTCTTGTTTACTCAGACGAAACAAGTGGCTTACAATTTTATATCGCCATTTTCTTTTGTCCCACTGGACAATTCCAATTCAACAATCAACCACTGGTTTATTTAACAAGAACACAACATTGATTTCAAGTCAAAAGGATTTCAAATCGAGATTAAGGTTAACATCAAACACTAAAAATAATCAAAAAGAGTTTAGACCAATATAAGGATCATATAATCCCTTCTAGACCAATGTAAGGATCATATCATCCCTTCTATAAACTAAGTGCCACAGGTATATTGAGACAGGGAGAGTATAGAAATTTGCGGTCTAGACTAGGGACAACTTTGGGTGCAGGGTTAACGAGGGTAATTGAACTTGAACTTGACTTGACTTGACTTGTTCAACGATTGAGACCTTGAAAGGTCTGTTCGTAGATCCTCTTTTAACTTGTCACTCAGTGACTGTCATGCGTGGCTTGCAAGACTGAGTGACTAGTTTTTACATAAATTTTAGTTCGTACAGGCTGGGTAGGTGCCTCCAGTGGTGGTCCAGTCGACCTTAAAGGCACTGGTGGATGGCGCCGTCACAACCGCCTCAGGGAGACTGTTCCAGGTAGACACTACTCTGTGAGCAAAGTAGTTCCCCCTGAGGTCCAGTCGGTACCTGTTCTGCAGTTTTAGAGAATGCCCACGGAGGGCCCTCCCACTTGCCAGTGTTAGTTCAGGTCGCTGGACTTCATAGTATCCATAGAGGTAGTTGAAAACCTCAATCATGTCGCCCCTGAGTCGTCGATGTTCCAGTGTGGGCAATCCTAGGGCTCTCAGCCTCTCTGGTTATGGCTTGTTCCTCAAGGATCCCAGCAGTTTTGTGGTTTGCCTCTGCACAACCTCAATGTCATTGCAAAGTATTTTCTGACATGCCTGCCAGACGCTGTGTCCGTATTCCAGAATAGGCCGCACTAGGCTCTTGAAGAGCTGGACGAACATCTAAAGACGGGAGTTACAAATGCAGTCTTCCGCTCCTCCGGGATCTTTCCGCTATCCAGGCTCATTGTGAAGAGGTGGGTGAAGGGCTTTGCCAGCTCTTCTGCAGCCTTGGCTAGAATGATGGGAGGTATTCCATCCGGGCCTGGCGCCTTGCCTGTCTGGAGATTTGCTAGGTGTTTTTTAACTTCCTCTTCTGTGAACTCAAAGTCAGCCAGCATTTCGCTGTAGTCATACGTTGTGGGTCTGGGAGTGGTCCTGCATCCTCTTGTGTGAAAATGCTCTGAAAAAACTGGTTTAGCAGGTCAGCCTTCTCTCTGTCAGTCCTTGTTTTGGTCCCGTCATTTTTCTTCAAGTCAGCAACACCTGTCCTCGACTCTGTCTTTGATTTCACGTAGTCCCAAAATGCCTTAGGGTTTGTCTTGGCGTCACTAGCAACTTTGGCTTCCTGTGTTCCCTGCGCTCTCCTACATGCTGCCTTTGCCTGGTTACTAGCTGTTCTGTACACCTTGTAGTTTTCCTTCTGCTGTTTGAGAGATTGCCCTTTTCTGCTTTCCTGCCACTTCCTGAACAACCTGTGTTTTCTTCGGACTATTTCCAAGGTATCCCTGTTCATCCAGCCCTTTCCCCTCTTTCCTGATGGGCGAGACATGGGTGTTGACTGACTGACCGCATCGCTGATATACTGCTTGATTTTCCCCCAGGCATCGTTAACCGATAGGTCTGTGAGCTCCTCTTCCCATCCAATCTGACCAAGTACTTCCTTGAGTTTTTCCACGTCTGTCCTCTGGTAGTTGAACCTCTTTGCTCTAGGTGATTCTGCAAATGTACATCTTGATCACCAGTGCAAAGTAGTCACTCTTCCCAATGCCTGCAACCGTACTGATATCGTCTATCATGTCTTCCCTATTTGTAAAGATCAGGTCTACGTTTGACTTCTCTCCCTCTCTAAACCTTGTTGGCACCTTCTGATGCTGTATCACGAAATTGTCCCTTGTTGCCTTAAAAAATCTGGTCGCAGCATGGTTTGGGCCTTCTTCACTTCTCTCCTCTGCACAGTTGATTTGCGGAAAATTAAAGTCGCCCATAATCAGGGTGTGGGAGGCTCTCAGTTCAGGCGTACTGCTGGGACTCTTGTACACTAAGCTTACAAGTAGCTTGTTGCCATCATCCTGCTGGCACTCCACAAAAATGTTCTCTGAAAATTCTGTCTTCAGCTTGTCGCATAGTGACGGCTTTAATTCCCTTTTGACATACAGTGCCATACCTCTGTTGTCTTCACTCAAGGTGTGAAACAATTCAAATCCTGTCAGGGACAGTTCATTCTTTTGAATGCTATATCTTGCATTTTTTGGTTTCAGTTATTCCAATAATGTCTGGATGATAGATATCTATCATGGCTTTCATTCGCTCCTTTTGTCCATGTACTGATCTCTAACTTGAAGGTGTTCTTGTGTTTAGGCAGCCAACATCTACAGTAAGACGAATCAGGTGTTAGAGGCATGGTCGGAGGAAGGCGAGGGTGAGGAGGAAAATAAAGGTGCGGCAAAAACGACGATGTCGAAGAAAACGGGCCCTTTGAATTAAAAGACCGCTTCGCCAATTTTGTTTTCCTTCTAGGTACACAATGGTGTTTCGTTCTCTCTTCAGCCAATCAAAGGGAAGATACTCTCAATGTCAAGAAACAGGAAGTAGGTTGTGGGACCTGGTTATTCTTTTTCGAAATCAATTAATTTCAAACACAAAAAAATAATTCCTTCCAGTAACCTTTTTCCACAAGATTTGTATATACAAAGAATAAAAATAGTAAGCTAGAACAAATCAAAATTCATTAGCTTCAATTCCACAACCTTTTTACAACTCAAGGGGACAACTCTCCAAGGGAAACAACTTGTCAAAAGACTAAAATTACGGTTACTTCCCTTGTGTAGACCAGCCCTCTGTCATGTTGTCTGCAACTGTTTACTACAAACACGCAACATATACTACGCACACACTCTTGCTGCTTATCTATTACCCTTTGGAATGATCAGTTTCTGTTAGACTCCTTTTGTTTCTGCCCCCCCCCTTCCCCCTCTTCCCTCTCCTTTCCCACGTTAGGTTCATGCGTGCAAATCAGAAGAAAAAAGAATACAATGATTCCGAGTCATCATTTCTTAAAAGTCGTCAGCAATTTGGCCATCTTATTCTCTAGCATCAATATGTATTGCTCAGTGTTACGTCTACTGCACTTTCTTGTATAAATGATTTTCTTTCTTTATACTGAAGAAAAGACCGGGTTAAACACAAAATACTAACCTTTTCAAAAGCTCTATCGATGATAGTGTATTATTGAAGACTATTTATTTTGACTATGATAAATAAAGACTTGAGCGAGTTAAAGACCTGACCGTACAAAGACCAGATAACACATAGAAGGGACATGTAAAGCCAGTTCTGGCTAAAATTGCAAAAGCAGTTGTCCCTAGGAACCTGAACCTGAACTTGAACCTAAACGGCTATAGTTTTACTGTATGTGGTTGGACTACTAAGCTCCTATCGCTCGCCTCACAGTTAGGCTACGTTGTACGGTCAATGTCATTTGGACAGTTGCTTAATCGTAAAAACACTTTGATGTGATTCAGCAATCGTATGTGTTGACATGCATTGATTGTCTTAGTTTGCGATCCTATTTGAACTTGACCTAAATGCAGTTCAAGGTCATTGAATCTGTTGCCACCGTTCTGCAGTCCCTCAAAAAAAAAAAAGAAAAAAGAAAAAAGAAGCAAACGGGGGGGGAAAAAAAAAAAAGGAAAAGAAGAAAAAATGTTAACATTGTTATTTTTAGGTTAAAAATATTGAAGCTTCGTGTTCCAATAGTTGTAGAAGAAAACATAAAAACTGAAAGTAATTTTATAAACCATCCAATGACTTCACAATAATCGGGCTTCCGCGGACCTTGACATCCAGCGAAGAAAACAAGCAGACCTCTCTAGTGAAGGAAAGGAGGTAGGTACAACGAACAGGGAACGATTAGGTCTAGTCATAGAATATGAAGGAATGCCTTAACAAGCGGAATTTGATGAACAAATAGTGGTACAAAGGGGATAATAGTTACTGTGTATGAATTGCATCGGGGGTATCAAGAAACGTTGCTGGAAGTTTTTGTTTTGGTTTTGCTCTTGCTGTTTTTTCACCCTTTTTTTCGTGTTGCAATATGGCGACCAAACAGTAACAGTTCGTTTTACCCTCTTGTGCTTTGACTAATGACTAAGAAGGGCATTTCTAACTCAATGAACATTAGTGGGGACGAATGTTGAATCTACTTTTTGTGCATCTAGAGTTAGTTACGAGTGGCAGTCCTGATTTGTTTGTTTTGAAACGATTTTACATCGCCTTAGATTGAGTGATGTCTCGTCATGAAGTGAACGATTATTTTGGTTGACAGACGTATTTCGATTCATAGCAAAGATTTATCAATACATGTCATTGTGGATTTAATTATCATTCACTGTGATATTTTTCATTTCAAACAAAAGTTGCGTGTGTGACATTTTGTTTCAGTGATGACGAGACAAATTAAGATATGAAAAATCGTGATGAAAAATCGTGACGATCAGCAGTGAAACACTAGGGAAACAGTTATTTCCTGGTAGCTTACGATAAGAGCACTGGCCAGTGCAGCAGGACCACTGGCCAGGCTAAGCACATGCATTACTGGGCCCAAAATATCTGTTGCTGTGAAAACTGTAAGATGCCTCTCAAGGTCAGTTTCACAGTTTTATCAATCAAAGACTGAACAAAGATAATACCAGGTAGCTACTAAGCCAGCGAAAAATGTCATCTTTCATTATGAAGGTGGGACTATTGATTCAAAATGACAAGTGTCATGGGAAATTAAAACAGTTCAATGGAAGCTCAAACACCTGAAACCACTTTGGAAGTAGTAGAATGATGTGGGCAAGAAGTACTTGGCTCATAAACAGTTTGAAATTGCATGGAAAGCCTGCCATATTCGGCGTGAGGGTCAGTGCTCATAAACAATAGGATGGGATGGTTTAACTGATGCTCTTGCCGTTTTCCGAATTCACAACACCAACTGAAATGCATGATTTTGCTAACATTTTACTGTGCGCTTGGTGCCACTGTGCTCGCAGACGCTCATTTTGTGAAGAAAATTCCTGAATACTGGTTTCAGGTCTAAGGGATGTTACTCAGCAAAGAACTGTATGTTTTCTTGTCTGCTGTATTGTTTCCATTAGTAGTGGTGTGGTGTCTTTCTCTGCTTTCATGAAGACAAGAAAAGACGTCAATGTGGGTTCAATGTTTTTAAATTACAACATTGGTTTAGTTGCCACCTTCATCAAGTCTCAAGCTACCACTGATAGTTACTGCTCCATAGAATTATAAACGATGGAAACAGTGTATTTGTGTGACATCTCTCTTCTACAGCTTTTTGATATTCTGATGTTTAAATACAAATCACCATCATTTCTTCATTGACTGCAGTAACTTTCTTTAAGACCTGTACAAAAGTATCACCCCCACTTCTGAGGAATGTCTGTCCACAGGCTTGTGGCTGCCACGTTACATTGTCCTAGTGTCTTTTGTCTTTATCACAGCACAGTAAACATGTTCCATCCATTTGTTAAAGCACTTGTTATTGTGTTATTGTGTGTGCATCATACCATTTATGTTTTTTCCTGGATGTGGTATGTTTGAATTCCCATTTCTGTAAAAATGTAGATGATTCCTCATTCACATGATGTGGAGCACCATTAAAAACAACTTCTTCTGGTACACCATCTTTGTTGAAAGTGGATTTTAGATATCTTCTTCTTTTTCCCCGAAACTCTGTGGGGGGAGCTATTGGGGCACTTCACTGAAGAACAGTTTACCAGATTCCTCCAGTTCTGTTGGTTGAGTGCCAAGGCCCTAGTTTCTTCAAGTGTTTTCCCTGCCCACTCTATAATGTTGTCAGTGCATAATGTTTTTGTCTTCACCTCTGTCTCCCTCCTTGAACAGCTCGTAGCAAGGCCATTTGATCTGGTTAAATGGTAATAACAGCATACATAGTTTTCTTTTATTGACTTTTAGTAAATTTATATGACATGGTCCTGTGTGCTGCCTGATGGTTTGACGCACTTGTTGATGGGTTATATGATGAGTCTGTCTGATGTTCAGTATCTTGTTGTAACATCTCATTTTCATGGATTCTTCTTTCTAGATCTACTGTATTGATCCATGTCTTTCATGCGTACAGGAAAAAAGCAATACATTTGTTTATATGGGGGAGGAAGGGGGGGGGGGTAGGGTAGGGGAGGGTGGGGGGGGGGCTGGTCTCATGTTTCAGGGAGATGTTTTATCCTTGCATGCAGTTTTAAATCTGGACAGTTCAGTTCTGTAGTACATGTTCAGTACAGCTGTTTTGCATTTTATGTCAGTGAGTCGTGAAGATGTGTAGAATTTTGAATGATCGTCAGCTGCAAGCAAGAAATAGTCTATTACAAGCAACTAACCACATTTTCCCATGTGAATGAATCTATCCTTACTTTCTGCCATGTTTTTTTTTTTTCCACACATTGTATGATTCAGGAAAAGTTCTTTTTATTGTTTGTTCTTTTGGTGTGTACATGATGTTACTGTGTCCTCAATTTGTGCATTCATACCTGGCCAAAACATTAGTCTGCTTGCACTTTTTCTATTCGTAGATGACCTTCATGAATCCCCACAAGAATTTCTGATTTCATTGATTTTTTTTTTATCAAAAGTCTGTCAGCTTTAAATATGAAATCATTAATGACACCAAATTCTTCATTGTACTGGAAGAAATGTCTTGTTCTACAGAACATTGCTTTTGTTTGCAGACAGTCTGTCATTTATTTGTTCTTTGAGTAAGATTAGTTAAATGTCCTACACTGTTTTTTTCCCATTTTTTTTTTTCCCATTTCTTCTCCTTTATAATCAGTCACTTTACAGTTTTCAAGAAATGTGTTTACTCAAAGTTGAATTATAAGAATTTGATTTTCTTCTGATGACCTCTGTGTTTGGGACTATGACTTTCTGATGCTGTTTTTCTCTGCCACATTTCCTTCCTAAGTCTGTGTGTAATGTCCAAATCATTTCTCTGTAGTCTTGACGTGAGTGTGCGTATTCTTTGTGATCATTTTTCCCCCCAGATGTTTTCAGTGTATTTGTGATCTGTATCATCGTGTTCCATATATATTTTGAGTAACATTTTCACATATGAAATTGAAAATAATCGCAATGTGGTTTTTCAAAGTTTTGCTTACTTCTGCTCCATTTCTGTGAATGCTCAGGAAGCATACGTGTCTGGTTTGTGGGTGTGTAGTACTTCGCACTGTAATGGGTAGGGGTGGAAGAAGTGGGTCCTCTTGTGACGGAGGGGGCATTTCCATGGTACAAATCATAGTTTTTATTTGAAATTAAAGATTCATCTCCACCCTCCGTCTTACTGGTGGTGAAAGGAGCAACTTTTCAGTACTGGTTATCTACAGAAATTTATTATTATGGGGATTGTTAAAACCACTCTGGAATAGCACAAGTACCTTGGCTTATGCACTTCCAGATGCTTGTGGTTCAAGTAACAGACAGACTTAGAAATGGGGGTCAAGCATGAAATGATGCATGAACAACAAGGAGACTGACAAGTGCAATTTAACTAGTAAAACTTTACTTTCATATACAAGTTAAGATATAATATTTGTAAATCAAGGAGAGTTGTACACAAGATTAAGATATAAAAAAATATTTTTAAATCAAAGAGAGTGAGTCAGGCCTCGTATGAGCTGGCTGTTATCATGAGTAGTGGGCATGAAATGTCTTATTTATCAGAGTTAGAGTCCACTGTGTGCACGAAGACTTAAGATATTTGAGAGTTGTGAGGCTGAAGGGTCTCGGTCCTGTTCATTGACATCACCACTCAGTGAAGGCCTGCTGGTCAGTGGGTTCTCAGCTTGGTTATGGGTTAGCATGGGTCAGTTGTTGGTGAACTCAGCTTGGTGGTTATGGGTTAGCATGGGTCAGTTGTTGGTGAACTCAGCTTGGTGGTTATGGGTTAGCATGGGTCAGTTGTTGGTGAACTCAGCTTGGTGGTTATGGGTAAGCATGGGTCAGTTGTTGGTGAACTCAGCTTGGTTATGGGTTAGCATGGGTCAGTTGTTGGTGAACGCAGTAGGATACCAGGCTCTGTGGAGGTTATAGAACCTGGTCTGTGGGCAGGTCTCCCCTCAGCTGTCGCACATGAGTTGGCCCAAGACCCCCAACACAGCAAGCCTAGGATTCTGAGATCCCCAAGCCAAAATTCTCATGCATGCACGCACGCATGTGCGCGCGCACACACACACACACCACCACACACACACACACACACACACACACACACACACACACACAGACAGACATACAGACAGATCATTCATTATGATTTCGTCATCAATGTAGACAGACATACAGACAGATCGTTTATTATGATTCCACCATCAATGTCATTTTGAGCTAAATGTTCATTTCACTTGATCTTTTATCTTTTCCTCCAAATTCCCCTAATCACTCCATTGTATGAAGCATTTCAACAGAACCAACCATTACTCCTTATTTGTCAGGAGCTTTGTGATCCCACAAGCATGTCAGATACCTGGGTGGCATTTGAACAGTGTTTTCCTTTATGCCATGATAAAACCGCCACAACTGAGTTAGTGTCATGTCATACATGACTCACAAAATTATTGCCATCTGGTTTCTTTTGCATCTTCCTCAACTGTTTTGAAATGCTCCATCTTTCGCTTCATGTTTTTTTCAAGATCTGAATCGGGGCAAGGTTATCTTCATTCTGTGTGGGAAATTCTCACAGCCTTGCATTTTCTTCCCAGTTTAGTTGTAGCGTTATTTATAATGCATCTTCTCTGTGATACTTCCTTCCTTGTTGTCATAATGAAGAGGGTCCTTTTGTTTGATTGGTTTTCCTGTGGACGGTTTCTGCAGACTAAATATAGCAGGGAAACGGTCGTGACCATGATCTTTGATGAAGTGTTTCCATGCACATGTCTGCAGTGACTGCTGGTGCTGTGAGTCATTGAGGGTGAAGACCTGCTGCCCCATGTTGTGGGAGATGATGATGTCAGTGCGCTGAGGAGTTCTTCATTCGATGACTCGTACATTTTCCTGTTGGGATGTTAAATTATGTGCCCGTACTTGGTCTGTTTTAGCATGCTGTTAGACTCATATGTGCCTTAACTAATGTAAGATGAATCATTAATTACAGAAAGTTTGCTAAAGGTGTCAAGCGGCCCTTGTAAGTTGTAGTCGTCTGGGTAAGATTTCTGGAGGTGGGCATATGAAACTTGAAAGTGTCACATAACTGAATTGGTTGGATTTACATCAGCATGTGACCACTGGTCATAGAGGTCAGATCAGCTGTGGACAAAAGAGGAAATAATGCCGACAAGTAAGTGATTGCAATAACATGTAACTCCTTTTTAGTCCGATATTAGTTAGAAAAAAGGAAAGGTTTGACCAGTGCTGAAGGTCAGCTGTTCTGCCGCTGTTCAGGAAAAGCCCAGTCCACTTCCTGTCCTGAGAGTTGGCTAGATGGTCATTCTTTCCTGGGAAGGTTGGTCAGTTCCATTCTTGTTGTGTAGAGCCCTGCGGGCCACAAGGGGGCCTTTCAGTGATGAGACTGTTGAGACGTAAACTTGACAGATGTGGGAAACTGGATCAGTAATTGAAACGGAAGCAAAGAAATACTGTTACAGAAGTGACTCGAAGTGTGGATAGAAGCTGCAGGATTTTTTCTGGGGATGCATGGACTCTTTGTCAACTGTGCGTGAGGCTGTCAGCCAACGTCCCAGCCTATGCACTGCCTGTAGCTTTGCAGGGTTAAGTTACATTGTTGTGTAGATTTTACTTTTGTTTTTCTTCTTTTTAAAAATCCAACCAGTTCTTTATTCCTGTATATGTAGATGTCAGTCCCTCTTTGGTTTGTCTCTTTCTTTATTTATGTTTGGTTTTTTATTTCAAGGATTATATCCTCAATATGGCTCTGTGTGTGTGTGTGTGTGTGTGTGTGTGTGTGTGTGTGTGTGTGTGTGTGTGTGTGTGTGGATCCTTTTGTGCGTGAAGTATTGGTTCTTTTACCATTTGAACATATCTCATGATTGTATAGTGAGAAGAGTTTCACTGGGCATGAGGTATTCATGTCTTTATTTTGTATTTACTATGTTATGTGAATACGTTTTACACCCATTCTTATCTTTTAAAAGGTGATGAAGTTCCATGGTGCATTCAGTGTCATGTACCACTCACAGTGAGACATATTCTTTCAGAATGTTGGGGCTCGCACGATATGAGACATAGACACTTTACAGCAGACTCCATGAAAACTTTGTTCAGAGATGTCCCACCAGACGTGATCATTGAGTTTCTAAAAGAGATCAACATTTTTCATCTGAACTAAGAATTTACAAAAGAAAGATTTTTGAAGACGTTTCTGCTGTGTTTTTAGAATGTGTATTTTAAAGAAATGCGTGAATGGTGCTTTTTTTGTTTGTTTGGTTTTTTGATGACTTGTGAGTTGATTTTAACGTGGTGACAGCCCTGATATGGCCCTTTGCGGTTGGCTGGGCTATAGTATAAGCAACATTACCTTACCTTACCTGTTTGAATACGTGGTTTTGAGCATAGTATACAGTGTGAAAGGATAGAGAGGTCTGACTGGTCTGTCTCACCTGCACTGAAGCAAGCTGCATCCATAGAGTGCTTTGACTCAGATTTCATTTCTTTGAGTGGTTTTATTCAGGTGTCCTTCATTATTATTAGGAGGTTTTATTGAGGTGTCCTTCATTATTATAAGGAGGTTTTATTCAGGTGTCCTTCATTATTATTAGGAGGTTTTATTCAGGTGTCCTTCATTATTATTAGGAGGTTTTATTCAGGTGTCCTTCATTATTATAAGGTTTTATTCAGGTGTCCTTCATTATTATTAGGAGGTTTTATTCAGGTGTCCTTCATTAAAGGAGGTTTTATTCAGGTGTCCTTCATTATTATAAGGAGGTTTTATTCAGGTGTCCTTCATTATTATAAGGAGGTTTTATTCAGGTGTCCTTCATTATTATAAGGTTTTATTCAGGTGTCCTTCATTATGATAAGGTTTTATTCAGGTGTCCTTCATTATTATTAGGAGGTTTTATTCAGGTGTCCTTCATTAAAGGAGGTTTTATTCAGGTGTCCTTCATTATTATAAGGTTTTACTCAGGTGTCCTTCATTATTATAAGGAGGTTTTATTCAGGTGTCCTTCATTATTATAAGGTTTTATTCAGGTGTCCTTCATTATTATAAGGTTTTATTCAGGTGTCCTTCATTATTATTAGGAGGTTTTATTCAGGTGTCCTTCATTATTATTAGGAGGTTTTATTCAGGTGTCCTTCATTATTATTAGGAGGTTTTATTCAGGTGTCCTTCATTATTATAAGGTTTTATTCAGGTGTCCTTCATTATTATAAGGAGGTTTTATTCAGGTGTCCTTCATTATTATAAGGTTTTATTCAGGTGTCCTACATTATTATAACGTTTTATTCAGGTGTCCTTCATTATTATTAGGAGGTTTTATTCAGGTGTCCTTCATTATTATAAGGAGGTCTTTATTCAGGTGTCCTTCATTATTATAAGGTTTTATTCAGGTGTCCTTCATTATTAGGTTTTATTCAGGTGTCCTTCATTATTATAAGGTTTTATTCAGGTGTCCTTCATTATTATAAGGAGGTTTTATTCAGGTGTCCTTCATTATTATAAGGAGGTTTTATTCAGGTGTCCTTCATATTATAAGGTTTTATTCAGGTGTCCTTCATTATTATAAGGTTTTATTCAGGTGTCCTTCATTATTATAGGAGGTTTTATTCAGGTGTCCTTCATTATTATAAGGTTTTATTCAGGTGTCCTTCATTATTATAAGTTTTATTCAGGTGTCCTTCATTATTATTAGGAGGTTTTATTCAGGTGTCCTTCATTATTATAAGGAGGTTTTATTCAGGTGTCCTTCATTACTATAAGGTTTTATTCAGGTGTCCTTCATTATTATAAGGAGGTTTTATTCAGGTGTCCTTCATTATTATTAGGAGGTTTTATTCAGGTGTCCTTCATTATTATAAGGTTTTATTCAGGTGCCCTTCATTATTATAAGGAGGTTTTATTCAGGTGTCCTTCATTATTTTAGGAGGTTTTATTCAGGTGTCCTTCATTATTATAAGGTTTTATTCAGGTGTCCTTCATTATTATAAGGAGGTTTTATTCAGGTGTCCTTCATTATTATAAGGAGGTTTTATTCAGGTGTCCTTCATTATTATTAGGAGGTTTTATTCAGGTGTCCTTCATTATTATAAGGAGGTTTTATTGAGGTGTCCTTCATTATTATAAGGTTTTATTGAGGTGTCCTTCATTATTATAAGGAGGTTTTATTCAGGTGTCCTTCATTATTATAAGGTTTTATTCAGGTGTCCTTCATTATTATAAGGAGGTTTTATTCAGGTGTCCTTCATTATTATAAGGAGGTTTTATTCAGGTGTCCTTCATTATTATTAGGAGGTTTTATTCAGGTGTCCTTCATTATTATAAGGTTTTATTCAGGTGTCCTTCATTATTATAAGGAGGTTTTATTCAGGTGTCCTTCATTATTATTAGGAGGTTTTATTCAGGTGTCCTTCATTATTATAAGGTTTTATTCAGGTGTCCTTCATTATTATAAGGAGGTTTTATTCAGGTGTCCTTCATTATTATTAGGAGGTTTTATTCAGGTGTCCTTCATTATTATAAGGAGGTTTTATTCAGGTGTCCTTCATTATTATAAGGTTTTATTCAGGTGTCCTTCATTATTATTAGGAGGTTTTATTCAGGTGTCCTTCATTAAAGGAGGTTTTATTCAGGTGTCCTTCATTATTATAAGGTTTTATTAAGGTGTCCTTCATTATTATTAGGAGGTTTTATTCAGGTGTCCTTCATTATTATTAGGAGGTTTTATTCAGGTGTCCTTCATTATTATAAGGAGGTTTTATTCAGGTGTCCTTCATTATTATTATAAGGTTTTATTCAGGTGTCCTTCATTATTATAAGGTTTTATTCAGGTGTCCTTCATTATTATAAGGTTTTATTCAGGTGTCCTTCATTAAAGGAGGTTTTATTCAGGTGTCCTTCATTATTATAAGGTTTTATTAAGGTGTCCTTCATTATTATTAGGAGGTTTTATTCAGGTGTCCTTCATTATTATTAGGAGGTTTTATTCAGGTGTCCTTCATTATTATAAGGAGGTTTTATTCAGGTGTCCTTCATTATTATTATAAGGTTTTATTCAGGTGTCCTTCATTATTATAAGGTTTTATTCAGGTGTCCTTCATTATTATAAGGTTTTATTCAGGTGTCCTTCATTAAAGGAGGTTTTATTCAGGTGTCCTTCATTAAAGGAGGTTTTATTCAGGTGTCCTTCATTATTATAAGGTTTTATTCAGGTGTCCTTCATTATAAGGAGGTTTTATTCAGGTGTCCTTCATTATTATAAGGTTTTATTCAGGTGTCCTTCATTATTATAAGGAGGTTTTATTCAGGTGTCCTTCATTATTATTAGGAGGTTTTATTCAGGTGTCCTTCATTATTATAAGGTTTTTTCAGGTGTCCTTCATTATTATAAGGAGGTTTTATTCAGGTGTCCTTCATTATTATGAGGAGGTTTTATTCAGGTGTCGTTCATTATTATTAGGAGGTTTTATTCAGGTGTCCTTCATTATTATAAGGAGGTTTTATTCAGGTGTCCTTCATTATTATAAGGAGGTTTTATTCAGGTGTCCTTCATTATTATTAGGAGGTTTTATTCAGGTGTCCTTCATTATTATAAGGAGGTTTTATTCAGTTGTCCTTCATTATTATAAGGAGTTTTTATTCAGGTGTCCTTCATTATTATAAGGTTTTATTCAGGTGTCCTTCATTATTATTAGGAGGTTTTATTCAGGTGTCCTTCATTATTATAAGGTTTTATTCAGGTGTCCTTCATTATTATAAGGAGGTTTTATTCAGGTGTCCTTCATTATTATTAGGAGGTTTTATTCAGGTGTCCTTCATTATTATAAGGTTTTATTCAGGTGTCCTTCATTATTATAAGGAGGTTTTATTCAGGTGTCCTTCATTATTATTAGGAGGTTTTATTCAGGTGTCCTTCATTATTATAAGGTTTTATTCAGGTGTCCTTCATTACTATAAGGAGGTTTTATTCAGGTGTCCTTCATTATTATAAGGAGGTTTTATTCAGGTGTCCTTCATTATTATAAGGAGGTTTTATTCAGGTGTCCTTCATTATTATAAGGAGGTTTTATTCAGGTGTCCTTCATTATTATAAGGTTTTATTGAGGTGTCCTTCATTATTATAAGGAGGTTTTATTCAGGTGTCCTTCATTATTATAAGGTTTTATTCAGGTGTCCTTCATTATTATAAGGAGGTTTTATTCAGGTGTCCTTCATTATTATAAGGAGGTTTTATTCAGGTGTCCTTCATTATTATAAGGTTTTATTCAGGTGTCCTTCATTATTATAAGGAGGTTTTATTCAGGTGTCCTTCATTATTATAAGGTTTTATTCAGGTGTCCTTCATTATTATAAGGAGGTTTTATTCAGGTGTCCTTCATTATTATTAGGTTTTATTCAGGTGTCCTTCATTATTATTAGGAGGTTTTATTCAGGTGTCCTTCATTATTATAAGGTTTTATTCAGGTGTCCTTCATTATTATAAGGAGGTTTTATTCAGTGTCCTTCATTATTATTAGGAGGTTTTATTCAGGTGTCCTTCATTATATTATAGGTTTTATTAGGGTGTCCTTCATTATTATAAGGAGGTTTTATTCAGGTGTCCTTCATTATTATAAGGAGGTTTTTATTCAGGTGTCTTCATTATTATAAGGAGGTTTTATTCAGGTGTCCTTCATTTTTTTTAGGTCTTTTATAAGGGTTTTATTCAGGTGTCCTTCATTAAAGGAGGTTTTATTCAGGTGTCCTTCATTATTATAAGGTTTTATTCAGGTGTCCTTCATTATATTAGGAGGTTTTATTCAGGTGTCCTTCATTATTATAGGAGGTTTTATTCAGGTGTCCTTCATTATTATATAGGAGGTTTTATTCAGGTGTCCTTCATTACTATAAGGTTTTATTCAGGTGTCCCTTCATTATTATAAGGAGGTTTTATTCAGGTGTCCTTCATTATTATTAGGAGGTTTTATTCAGGTGTCCTTCATTATTATAAGGTTTTATTCAGGTGCCTTCATTATTATAAGGAGGTTTTATTCAGGTGTCCTTCATTATTATTAGGAGGTTTTATTCAGGTGTCCTTCATTATTATAAGGTTTTATTCAGGTGTCCTTCATTATTATAGGAGGTTTTATTCAGGTGTCCTTCATTATTATAAGGAGGTTTTATTCAGGTGTCCTTCATTATTATAAGGAGGTTTTATTCAGGTGTCCTTCATTATTATAGGAGGTTTTATTCAGGTGTCCTTCATTATTATAAGGTTTTATTCAGGTGTCCTTCATTATTATAAGGAGGTTTTATTCAGGTGTCCTTCATTATTATGAGGAGGTTTTATTCAGGTGTCCTTCATTATTATTAGGAGGTTTTATTCAGGTGTCCTTCATTATTATAAGGAGGTTTTATTCAGGTGTCCTTCATTATTATAAGAGGTTTTATTCAGGTGTCCTTCATTATTATAGGAGGTTTTATTCAGGTGTCCTTCATTATTTAAGGAGGTTTTATTCAGTGTCCTTCATTATTATAAGGAGGTTTTATTCAGGTGTCCTTCATTATTATAAGGTTTTATTCAGGTGTCCTTCATTATTGTAAGGAGGTTTTATTCAGTGTCCTTTCATTATTATAAGGAGGTTTTATTCAGGTGTCCTTCATTATTAAAAGGAGGTTTTATTCAGGTGTCGTTCATTATTATTAGGAGGTTTTATTCAGGTGTCCTTCATTGTGTCGTTCATATTATAGGAGGTTTTATTCAGGTGTCCTTCATTATTATAAGGAGGTTTTATTCAGGTGTCCTTCATTATTATTAGGAGGTTTTATTCAGGTGTCCTTCATTATTATAGAGGTTTTATTCAGGTGTCCTTCATTATTATTAGGTTTTATTCAGGTGTCCTTCATTATTATTTAGGAGGTTTTATTCATGTGTCCTTCATTATTATAAGGTTTTATTCAGGTGTCCTTCATTATATTAGGAGGTTTTATTCAGGTGTCCTTCATTATTATAAGAGGTTTTATTCAGGTGTCCTTCATTATTATAAGGTTTTATTCAGGTGTCCTTCATTATTGTAAGGAGGTTTTTATTTCAGTTGTCCTTCATTATTATAAGGAGGTTTTATTCAGGTGTCCTTCATTATTAAGGAGGTTTTATTCAGGTGTCGTTCATTATTATTAGGAGGTTTTATTCAGGTTCTTCATTGTGTCCTTCATTATTATTAGGAGGTTTTATTCAGGTGTCCTTCATTATTATTAGGAGGTTTTATTCAGGTGTCCTTCATTATTATTAGGAGGTTTTATTCAGGTGTCCTTCATTATTATAAGGAGGTTTTATTCAGGTGTCCTTCATTATTATAAGGTTTTATTCAGGTGTCCTTCATTATTATAAGGTTTTATTCAGGTGTCCTTCATGAAAGGAGGTTTTATTCAGGTGTCCTTCATTATTATAAGGAGGTTTTATTCAGGTGTCCTTCATTATTATAAAGGATTTATTCAGGTGTCCTTCATTATTATAAGGTTTTATTCAGGTGTCCTTCATTAAAGGAGTTTTATTCAGGTGTCCTTCATTATTATAAGGAGGTTTTATTCAGGTGTCCTTCATTATTATAAGGAGGTTTTATTCAGGTGTCCTTCATTATTATAAGGAGGTTTTATTCAGGTGTCCTTCATTATTATAAGGTTTTATTCAGGTGTCCTTCATTATTATAAGGTTTTATTCAGGTGTCCTTCATTATTATTAGGAGGTTTTATTCAGGTGTCGTTCATTATTATTAGGAGGTTTTATTCAGGTGTCCTTCATTATTATTAAGGAGGTTTTATTCAGGTGTCCTTCATTATTATTAGGAGGTTTTATTCAGGTGTCCTTCATTATTATTAGGAGGTTTTATTCAGGTGTCCTCTTATTATAAGGTTTTATTCAGGTGTCCTTCATTATTATTAGGAAGTTTTATTCAGGTGTACTTCATTATTATAAGGTTTTATTCAGATGTCCTTCATTATTATAAGGTTTTATTCAGGTGTCCTTCATTATTATAAGGTTTTATTCAGGTGTCCTTCATTATTATAAGGAGGTTTTATTCAGGTGTCCTTCATTATTATAAGAGTTTTATCAGGTGTCCTTCATTATTATAAGGTTTATTCAGGTGTCCTTCTTTATTATTATAAGGAAGTTTTATTCAGGTGTCCTTCATTATTTGAAGGATGTTTTATTCAGGTGTCCTTTATTATTATAAGGTTTTATTCAGGTGTCCTTCATTATTATAGGAGGTTTTATTTAGGTGTCCTTCATTATTATAAGGAGGTTTTATTCAGGTGTCCTTCATTATAAGGTTTTATTCAGGTGTCCTTCATTATTATAAGGTTTTATTCAGGTGTCCTTCATTAAAGGAGGTTTTATTCAGGTGTCCTTCATTATTATAAGGAGGTTTTATTCAGGTGTCCTTCATTATTATACGGAGGTTTTATTCAGGTGTCCTTCATTATTATAAGGAGGTTTTATTCAGGTGTCCTTCATTATTATAAGGAGGTTTTATTCAGGTGTCCTTCATTATTATAAGGAGGTTTTATTCACGTGTCCTTCCTTATTATAAGGAGGTTTTATTCAGGTGTCCTTCATTATTATATAGGAGGTTTTATTCAGGTGTCCTTCATTATTATAAGGAGGTTTTATTCAGGTGTCCTTCCTTATAAGGAGGTTTTATTCAGGTGTCCTTCATTATTATTAGGAGGTTTTATTCAGGTGTCCTTCATTATTATAAGGAGGTTTTATTCAGGTGTCCTTCATTAAAGGAGGTTTTTATTCAGGTGTCCTTCATTATTATAAGGTTTTATTCAGTGTCCTTCATTATTATTAGGAGGTTTTATTCAGGTGTCCTTCATTATTATTAGGAGGTTTTATTCAGGTGTCCTTCATTAAAGGTTTTATTCAGGTGTCTTTCATTATTATTAGGAGGTTTTATTCAGGTGTCCTTCATTATTATAAGGTTTTATTCAGGTGTCCTTCATTATTATAAGGTTTTATTCAGGTGTCCTTCGTTATTATAAGGTTTTATTCAGGTGTCCTTCATTAAAGTAGGTTTTATTCAGGTGTCCTTCATTATTATTAAGGTTTTATTCAGGTGTCCTTCATTATTATTAGGAGGTTTTATTCAGGTGTCCTTCATTATTATTAGGAGGTTTTATTCAGGTGTCCTTCATTATTATAAGGTTTTATTCAGGTGTCCTTCATTATTATTAGGAGGTTTTATTCAGATGTCCTTCATTATTATTAGGAGGTTTTATTCAGGTGTCCTTCATTATTATTAGGAGGTTTTATTCAGGTGTCCTTCATTATTATTAGGAGGTTTTATTCAGGTGTCCTTCATTATTATAAGGAGGTTTTATTCAGGTGTCCTTCATTATTATTAGGAGGTTTTATTCAGGTGTCCTTCATTATTATTAGGAGGTTTTATTCAGGTGTTCTTCATTATTGTAAGGTTTTATTCAGGTGTCCTTCATTATTATTTGGAGGTTTTATTCAGGTGTCCTTCATTATTATAAGGTTTTATTCAGGTGTCCTTCATTATTATTAGGAGGTTTTATTCAGGTGTCCTTCATTATTATTAGGAGGTTTTATTCAGGTGTCCTTCATTATTATTAGGAGGTTTTATTCAGTGTCCTTCATTATTATTAGGAGGTTTTATTCAGGTGTTCTTCATTATTGTAAGGAGAAGCAGCCTGAAACAGATCCAACATTATACATTGTAACACATTGATTTTGAGTTGTTGAGTGTTAAGAAAGAAGATATATGGATGTATCTCTTCTTACATATGACTACCAGTTTTAGGGACAGAGGGAAGACTAGATTGTTTAATAGCTCAAAGTAGAGACATGAAATATTTTATAGGTTTAGACCAGAAATTGGCCACCCAGATTTCTTTGTTAGCTTTTAACATCTCTTCTGGAGGGAGGCTGTAACTATGTGGTCTGTGGCTGATGCTTTTATATAAATCCTACAATGCCAAGCACACTTTATGGTTTCATGCTTCCTAAAGACCTAAAACACATGAAAACATCTGCATTGCTGTATGTTACAGCTTCTATAACAACAACAACAAAAAACGAGGTGTGTGTGTGTGTGTGTGTGTGTGTGTGTGTGTGGTGTGCGCGCGTGCACGTGCATGCACGCGCTGATGTTCACAAAAGAATGACCCATTAGTGTTTTGAAACTCTCGGTTGCTAAAACTGGGCAGTGTCAAAGCACTTGTATAATTGAAAATATAATTCATGAATTGTAACCTGCAAGTTCAATGGAAACTTTTCAGATAAAAGAAATAGTGCTGCTAAGTCATGGCTACCTTTTTTCATGTTCTTCATGATAATTTTTGTAGCTGTTGTTTTCAGATTACTGTTGATGTCAAACAAGAGTATAATAAAAACGCTTCACTTTTGTTTCAGATTACCGTGAAGGCATCGGTGTAGACCGGATAGCAAAGATGGCTGTTTTTGTTTACCTATGAAGAGACAATTTTAGCTACAATTTTTGTCGTTACATCTTGTAACTGCGCAGCATTATTTCTTGACAATGGCAGAAGCATCAGTCTTGCCAGATAACGCAGGTCTTGAGTCAGAAGATGTGGAGAGTGGGAACAATAATGTGGAAAACAATAATGCGTCTTCCGAACAGACTCTGTCCACAAACGGTGACGATGTCCGACTACCTGACTCCAGAAGCAGTGAAGGGGATGTAGGGGGTGGAAGAAAGCTGCAGAAAAATGACAGCGGCATTGATGTGGAGAAATCTCCATCGGCCAGCACCAAAGATGGGCTGTCTGACGTGGACTGCGGCGACAGTGTCAGTGAGTGTTGTGTGGACTGTACTGGCTTCTCTCTCTCCCATTCAGAATCGGTGAAATCAGAAGACAGTCCCAGTCAGCCTGACGATGAGGTAGACGTGGATGCCTCCTTCTCTGACAATTTGGACAGTACGGATGTGTCTCCCAATGAGACCAGTGCAGCTGCAGATTTCCTTGCAAACAGTTCAGTCAACATGGAGACTGCTGATGGGGTCAGCAGTTCAGATGCTTGTGTCAGTGGACCTGAAGGGGAATCACGGCTAGATGATAACGAGGATGACAGCGACGATGACGATGCCATAGTTGATTCAGCATCAGCCAGACGCAAGCGTCGGCACGCTGATTTGTCAAGCAGTGACAGTGATTCTTCTTCTGGTGGTGATGATGATAATGAAGATGAAGAGGCAGCAATGGAAACGGGGGAGAAGAGCGAGGAGGAGGAGGAGGTGAAGGATGGGCCCAAGCCTAAACACAAATGGCGTGCCCTAAGGGACTTGAGGAGACGAGAGATAGGTGTGTCCAACTGCATCCCGCCCTCTGTGTTTCGTGAGAAGGTGCAAGGGTCACTGCAGATGGTGCAGAGGCTGACACTTCAGTATAAAATGGAGTACCATGAGGGCTGCGTCAATGCTCTGCACTTCAATCGGCAAGGTCAGCTGTTTGTTGTTGTTGTCATTGTTGTTGTCTTTTGACATAAATTACGTTTTTTAAAAATGGAATGTGAGTATAATCCATGGCTGTAGCATAAGCTACTCATTCCCAAGCTTTTTTTAGAATCAGTTATTGCCCTTGGAGCATTTTTATCTGTTTCTGTAGTAAGAATTGGAAGAGAAAATATGAATGGGTGGGTTAGTGATGAGCATGGTCTGAATGATAGACACTACATCATTTCATAAGTGCAGTTAATCTGACCTTGGCCGTTGTAATAGCTCATCTCCAGTGTGTATGTGGTGTGTGTCTGTATGAGAGAAAGAGAGTGTGTGTGTGCATATGCATATGCATGCGTGTGTGTGAGAGAGATTCTCAGAGGCCATACTGTTGCATGCATACTTGCATAAGATTTCTAAAGGGATGCATACACTCACATGCACATGCTCGCCTGATCTCACGCACGCACACACACTCACACACACACACACACGCACACTGACACACACACACACACACACACACATAGACACAGACACACACACACACACACACACACACACACACACACACACACACACACACACAGATGAACTGAGTTTGCTCTTGGTCTTACCAAGTTGAAGTTGAACATATCTGAAGTTGTCACTCTCAGTCTCGGCGCTATCCTCTCCCCTCCTTCCATTCACTGTCTTGTAGAGCACAGTTTAACTGAATGAAATAAGTCCTTCCAGACACTCTACCTCACCTCCAGCCTCACTGGGGTTTTTTGTTCGTAAGGCGAGGTATAATGTCAAAGAGCTTGAGTAATACTTCCCTCAGTGCAGTACCCCACCCCTCCTCCCTCCGGCCTTGTGTCGTTTTGTCTCATGAAAACATGTTGATCACACTCTGTGTGTGCGTGTGTGTGTGTGTGTGTGTGTGTGTGTGTGTGCCTGCGTAATTATGTGTATGCATGCTTGTGTGTGTGTGTGTGTGTGCTTGTGTGTGTGTGTGTGTACGTGTGTGTGTGTGTGTGTGCGTGCGTGCATAATTATGTGTATGCATGCGTGTGTGCTTGTGTGTGTGTGTGCTTGTGTGTGTGTGTGTGTGTGTGTGTGTGATTTTAAGATAACTAATATTATAAAGGTCTCATGCCCCCACTTCCCCTACTTTCTACCTATGCTCTCTCTCAACAAGCTACAAGTGTGTGTGTGTGTGTGTGTGTGTGTGTGTGTGTGTGTGTGTGTGTGTCACTGTGTGTGTGTGCTTGTGTCCACAACTTTCAGATGGAGACACGGCACTGTTGCTACACAATGAAACAAAAAAGACAGAGCATACACCACCAAGACTCTTCTTCGGTTGATAGGAAATGACGACACGAGTGGTTTGTGTGGTGCCTGTCTGTGGGAGGCGGTGTTTTGGTTTTCGTTGCGTCGTTTCGTTTGGGTTGTTCGTTTTGTGTCTTGTGCGGGACGGTCTTCGCCTTGTTGCCGTGGCCTTGAGGTGGTGGTCTGGCGCTGTTGGCTGTGGTCCCTTTCTGGACTGTTGAACGGGCCGGGGCTGTTCCGTTGGGATTGCGGGGGTCTCTGGTGGTCGGTTTGTGTGCCATCGTTCCTGTATCGCCGTGGATTGTGCCGGGTCGTCGGCGTTTTTCTTCTCGAGTGGCCGGACTGGGTTTTGTTGCTTGGCAACACCGTCCGTCCGGCTGATGGAAGGGGAATCGGCCTCATCCCCTTCTGCCGTTGGGGTGGCGGCGCCGTTCCGCGTCCTCCGCTGACTGTTGTGCTGCGGGTGGGTCTTGCGTGGTTTGTGGCCGCGTGGGACCTACTGAGACTGCCTGAATTTTCCAAATCGTGCTTCTTGTTTGTGACGTTTTTTTTTCTCTACGTCTCACTGATATTGACGTCATTAACACAGCAAAATTTGCGTGTGCTGTCGTGTTTTCTTTCGTTACCTGGTTTTGTGTTACCTTGGTAACACCGCCTGTGTGACAGACACAATCGCCCTCATCCCTTTTGCCGTCCAGATGACTGCGGCGCTTCGCGTCCTCCGCTGACTGCTGTACCTTGTGGAAGCCGGTCTTACGACCTGCTGAAACTTCGACGGCAGTTTCAAATCATTCTTCTCGTTTATGACGTCTTTTTTGTTTACCCCTCGTCTCACAGATCTTGACGTCATTATCACAGCGAAAGTTGCGTGTGCTGGCGTGTTTGCTTTCTTTTTTCTTGACATGCTGGATTCTCCCGTCTACAATCAAGTCAGTGTGTGGTGCTAACTTCTCCCACCTCTTCTATCTCTTAAAATCCAAATTGTGTCATGCTCTAATACCAAAATCAGATTTCATTGATACCTCACAAGCCTGTTAATTTGACTTGTACATTTTTAGATAGAGTAGATACAGGACAGCGCTGCACAATCAATTTTCCTAATTGATTATGTTTTCATCTAAATAGTATTTACTTTAAAAGTCGACAGTCTGGGACTGGATTATTTGAAAAGACCTCTTTGTTTAAAAAAAACCCTAAACTAACGTGTTATATATAAATATATATTAATAATTTCTATCCAGACTCATACCATGTATGCTGCTTATTATTTCTATCAAACCCATACCATATAGTACTAGTCATAATTAGTGATGGGTTCCCGTATACTATCACTGTAGTGTTTGGTGTTGGACCTTCTGTTTGTTTGTTAGCTTGTTTGCTTTAAGTGTTGTTGTTGTTATTGTTGTTGGTGGTGGTGGTGGTGGTGGTGGTGGTGTGTGTGTGTGTGTGTGTGTGTGCGTTTCTAATCTAGTCACCTAAAGTAACTCCCTCCCAAACTCACCCCTCCTTCATTTCCTACTCACCCCTACCCCTTTCCCGCCGCATCCTTGCCCCCCATCCCCCTAGTTTCTATTTTTTTTCCCCACAAAAAAGAAGAAAAAAAAAAAAAAAAAGGATCCTGCATGGCGTCTCCAAGCTCAGTGCAGTTATTAAATGAAAAGGAATTTGGCTGTCTGAATGATCTCAAAGTTTCACAACTTAAAAGAATCTTAGTTGAAAATAATCTTCCTAAACATGGCAAGAAAAAGCATCTTATTAA
Organism: Conus canariensis; assembly: GCA_033310375.1. NCBI lineage: Eukaryota > Metazoa > Mollusca > Gastropoda > Neogastropoda > Conidae > Conus > Conus canariensis. Next base: position 48,764,759 of record CM065743.1, on the reverse strand, counting down.
TAGAATAAAATCTAAGCTTGGTGAGGGAAAAAACAGTTGTCCTGAAGAAGAATGTGCTGTTGATACCTCTTTAAAAACAGCAAAATCGTCACAATCTTGCTCTGTTTTATCGCCAGATGTATCATGCGCAAATTCGTCCACATCATCATCCCCTATCCCAGCAACTGTTGATGTGAACACATCTTCCACAAATCCCAACTTTTCTCCAAAGAAATCATTTTCTTTTCGCTTTCCAGTACTTCTGGAAGATACGAAGAAAGGATCTGCCACACTGAGTGGTCTGGGCATTTTGAGCAAAAAGCTTTGGGTCAACTCCATTGGACCCATAGCCGGTCAGAAACAGCTCTCCTCAGGCAGGTGGTTGATCGGTTGTACTTCCGCCGATCAACAAAATCGACTACAAAAAACAACCAATTTGTCAGGAATTTTAATAAAATGTTCTGTACCTGAGGTTTTCACCGAAGGTGTGGTAAAGCCAATTCCTCTTGACATCAGTCTTTCTGACATTAAGAAAGAACTGAGTCATGTTTCTTCTGTTAAAAGACTTCCCAATAAAGATGGAAGTGAATCAAGAGCCATAAAAATCACTTTCTCTACATCAACACTGCCAAAAGAAATATGTATTGGGTTCCAGTGTTTCTCTGTTGATCCTTTTGTACCACCTGTCTATCGTTGTACTAGGTGCAACAGACTGGGGCACACAAAGTCTGCGTGTCGGGCTAAGCCAACTTGTGGAAGATGTGGTCACAATGACCATGTCTTGGAATCGTGTACCAGGGCCAAACATTGTATAAACTGTTCTGGAGATCATTCAGCCTCTTACCTTGGATGCCCGGAATATAAATTACGTGTTTTGGCCGGTAAGCTAAAGTCTTCCAACCACATGCCATATTCTGAGGCTCTCAGACAAATCACAGTTCAAAAGAGCAAAGGAGAGGTAAAGGTGCAGGAATTAAAAGAAGACCCCAGGGTGCCGGGAAACGATAATTCAATTAAAGCTAATCACCACATCAAGTCTTATTCCTCGGTTCTGAGTCAAGGAATGATGAAGGCTAATCAACAAAACCCGCTGCCCACTTCTTTGGATTCTAGCCCCCCTTCAATCTGGGGCACACGTATTTTACCAACTCATACTAATAGTTCAAATCAAACTAGTATTGCTGTCACAGATCAGACAAGTATAGGACAGACATCAAAAATTTCGAAAACATCTGTGCCAACTTCTCTTAAAGAAAAGTCTGACTCTTCAAGTTCGTTCAAAAAACAATCTGTAAATTTTGATCTTGAAAAGATTTTAATGTATCTTGAAAATCTCTCAGTGAAATGTCTGACCATCCTAACAAAAATTTCTGATGTCATGACTTCGTCAATCATTGAATTGAAAACAATTCTGTCCAATGCCTGTCTGAACTCCAAATGAACGTACAAAGAGAAGTTCTGTCAAACGTTATCCGTTTTTGGTGTTCTCTGTTGCTGGTATTCTCAGTTATAGTCCTTTTCCTTACGAATAACATGATGTGTATGAGGCCTGAACAAGTCAAACCTACTGGTATTTGCTCGTTTCTACAATTGAATTGTAGAAGTAAGTGCAATTTTGTATATTTGGAAAAATTTTTGCAGAAGCGTTCTTTTGACGTAGTTGTGCTTCAGTCATTGAATTGCCACAAAAATGACTTACCCAAGTTAAACGGATTCTTCTACCCACCTGTTATAGATGAGGTAAAAGCCAACGTTAAAATAAAAGTTGCTACATATGTAGCTTGCAATCTTATGTATCAACCATGCAAAACACCGTGTTCTTCAATAGATAAACGTTTATATTCTTGCTGTATAGAAATTAAGGCTGATGGTAAATATTTCAACATTTTGAACTGTTATTATCCGGATGGAGTGTCTAAAGGTGAAGCTGACTGGATAATGGATTTAGACTGCTCTAGACAATGGGTTATTCTTGGCGATTTTAATTCCCACCACGCTTTGTGGTCCGAAAATCCCAATAATATTGTTAACAACAACGAATACCTTGCCAGTACAATAATCAACGCCAACTTAACCATTTTAAATGACGGCTCTATAACAAGAATTGCTGATCGATCAGATCAGCGTTGCTCATCGATAGATTTGTCTTTAGTTTCCCCAGACATAAACCCTTTGTGTACTTGGCAGGTTCATCAAATACCGTTAGGCAGTGATCATCTCCCTATTGAAATCCAACTTCTAGTGAGCCCTGAAAAAACAATCTACAATTCTGAATGCACTAAATATAATGAAGATAAGGCTAATTGGGCGCTTTTCAATCACATTTTGACAGCAGGTTCGTCTTTTCTAAATTTCAATCAAAATACAGTGTTAGAGAAAGGTTTGGAAAATTGTTATTTTGAATTAAGAAAACTTATACTTAAGGCTGCAGATTCTGCAATCCCAAAAGTCAAATTAAAGAATCATCCAAAGAAAGCGTCAAACCCTTGGTGGAATATTGCGTGTGAAGTCGCCGTGGGTGCGAAAACTAAAGCCTTCAAAAGCTGGATGATAAGCCGTCATACGCAGCCTAAAAGTAGAGTGGAACAGTTACACGCTGAATACAAAAAAGCTAACACCAATAGTAACAAAGTTGTTGCTTTTGCAAAGCAGCAATATTACAAAAACTTAGTCATCAACTGTTCCAAACACCCAAACGATAGCGCTTTACTTTGGAAAGAAATTAGAAAATCTAAAGGTTCTTTTCATCTCCCAGATCCTGTTTTGATTGAAAACGATAAAATCTATAAAACAAATGAGGAGAAAGTTGAATTATTTGCTGACACTTTCGCAGCAATGAGTCAGACTGAACATCTGCCTAAAGAAGAGCAAGAACGAAGAAGAACTATTGAAAACGAAGGGAGAAACATTGAACCACATGACAATGACAACACGTTATATATTAATAAAAATCTAACAATGGAGGAGCTTCTGTACTCACTTCGCCGTCTAAAATCTGGTAAAATTGCGACAGGATTTGATCCCATTTCTTACAACATGATAAAGCATTTTCCACAATGCTTTTTGAAAAAATTATTAGAGTTCTTCCAATTATGCTGGAATTCTGGAAAGCTGCCAATGGCTTGGAAGAAAGCAACAGTTGTACCTATCCATAAACAAGGAAAATCAAAAAGAAAATCTTCTAATTTTCGACCCATTTCTTTGACTCCTCACATTGGAAAACTTTTTGAGAGGATAATGAAATTCAGATTAGAACATTTCCTTGAAAAGAATGGGATTTTGCCAATATTTCAAGCTGGTTTCAGAAAAGGGAGGGGTGTCACTGATCATGTTAGTCTTTTAGCTTCACACGTCAAAAAAGCCTTGGCTAAGCGACACTCTACTTTAGCCACGTTTTTTGATATTCATAGAGCGTACGATTCTGTTTGGCATTTTAAATTATTGTCCAAGGCTCATGAAATTGGGATTAAAGGTCGTTTCCACATGTTTTTACAATCATTTTTATCTGGAAGAACGCTACAAGTAAAACTAAATGGTGTGCTGTCAAGTACAAGATATGTTAACATGGGTGTCCCTCAAGGAAGTGTCATTTCTCCAATCCTCTTCTCATTGATGCTTTATGATCTTAATCAGATTGACACGAAAGGGGCAACTTTAGCTGCTTATGCAGATGATATTGCAATGTGGAAAAATGTAAATTGTAATTTTACAAAAAACAAAATCAAGCGTAATAAAATTGTTGAACAGTTTCAATTTGCGGTCAGTAAACTTGTTAATTATTTGAATTCAAACGGTTTTAACTTATCAACGGACAAATCGGTTTTTATTATATTTACAAAGAAAAATATCGATTTTGAAGGTAGGGACGCTGTAAAAGTACAAATAGGTGATTCTTTCATTTTCCCAAGTAAGCAAGTAAAATTTCTAAGCGTTATTTTTCACTATAAATTATTTTGGTGTAAACATATAAATCATCTCGTGGAAAAGGCAAGAAAGAAAATTGCGTTACTGCGAGTCCTAACTGGAATCCCTCTAATAAATTATGGATCTAATCTTATCCATGTCGCCTTAGGGACAGTTCGTTCGATTGTGAGTTATGGTCAAGAAGTATTTTTCACTGCACCAAAGACAGATTTACATAAGTTAACTAGTATTGATTCCTTAGCACTTAAAATTGCTTTGGGGCTTCCAAGATGGGCATCAATTGATATGACTTACAGAGAGGCAGGAGTTTTGCCTTTAAATGAACATAGGATGCTCTGTGCTTGTAGCTACTCAGCACGAGCAAGAACAGTCCCTAACTCAGTTACTTCTGAACTTGATGAAAGCACCTACGTTTCTAGAGAGATACGGAATAAAAAAGCATATACTTCATTGTCTGATTATGTATCTCCTCTTTTACATGCATGCAACTTTTCGCTTGACAACATTGTTAAAATGACCAAATACCCTTTCCCCCTTTGGTTGATGAAGCAAGCAGATTTTTTCTATTCCTATGGTAATATAACTAAAAATGAGAATCCACTTTTGCTTGCTTCTCTTGTTAAAGAATTGATTTACACTGAATATGAATCTTATCTGCATATTTTCACTGATGGTTCAGTTTCGTGTACTTCTGAGGTTGGTGCTGCTTTCGTGATACCTTCCCTTAACATTGAAAAAAGATTTCATATTACCAAAGGTTGTTCTATTTTCACTGCTGAGTTATTTGCTCTTATGAAAGCTATTAATTTCATTCTTGATGTGCAAGTCTTACCAGAAAGAATACTGATTTTGTCAGATTCCAAGTCTGCTTTAACGGCTTTACACCTTCAAAATACATCAAGTCGTCCTGATCTTGTCAGTGAAATTTTATTTTCAATTCACCAGTTAATGATGCGAGGTTCCAAAATAACATTATTATGGGTACCCGGTCACTGCGATCTTCGAGGGAATGAACTGGCTGATACCTGTGCAAAAGAGGCTTCAATGTGCAAATCGAATACAGTTTTATGTGATATTCCTTATTCGGTTCTTGAAATAAACAATATTCTGACAAAAGCACTCTGGGACCAGAGAAGAACACAGTACATTGAAGCTGCCATTCAGAAGAACAGATGGGATCTTTCAGCCCCCGGCAGTCATTGTATAAGTCCGCCAGGTTCTATTCCGAATCGAAATTTATTGCACAGAATACGGGTGGATTGTTGGTTTGGCAGGTTTTTAAAACCATCTCCTTTGTGTGTCTGTGGTCAAAACCTTAATGTATCTCATTTTTTACTTGAATGTTCATTAACAAAAGCGTATTTTCAATGTCTTCATGATAAAATTTTGTCTACAAATCTACCTTTAACATTGCATAGTGTTTTTTGTCCCAACCCAGAAAATGGGTGGAGGCTAGCCAATTTGGCTGTAAATCTGATTAAGTCTCATCCACTTGGCAGATTTTTCTAACGGATTTTTTTTTTTTTTTTTTTTTTTTTTTTTTTTTTAAATGTTTGTTTCTTTTTTGGTTTAGTGGTCTGATGTACACGTAGAGCAAAGAATTTGTTACATGACATAGCTGTCCGACTCTCACGTGTACTAGGTCGCATTATTCCATTTACGAAACTTTTGCACAGGTTGTGCGCGCGCTAGAGAGAGAGAGAGAGAGAGAGAGAGAAAGAGAGGGGGGGGGGGGGGGAAGAACTTCGTTTTGTTTATATGTGAGAGCATGTTGTGCGTACGTCTATACGTTTTTTGTGTGGATATGTTTTGAGTGTGTGTAGGGGAGGTGGCGGTTTGTGTGTATGTATGTGTGTGTGTGTGTGTGTGTGTGTGTGTGTGTGCGCGCGCGCGCGCGCGCGTGCGAGAGAGAGAGTTTTGGTTTTTATTTGTTTGTCTGTGAGTGAATATATGTGCGTGCTCGCATACACGTGAGTAGGGGGAAGGGGAAGCGTGGTTTTTTGTGAGTGTGTGTGTGTGTGTGTGTGTGTGTGTGGGAGTGTGTGTCTGTGAGAGAGAGAGAGAGTGTGTGTGTGTGTGTGTGTGTGTGATTGGATGGTGTGTGTTTGTGTGCATGTGTTTGGGGGGGGGGGGGGGGGGGGGGGTCTTTCCTTTTTAAAATTTTTTTTTTATGGTGTTCTGAGAGAGAGAGAGAGAGAGAGAGAGAGAAGAGAGAGAGAGAGAGAGAGAGATTGTTGATTTTCAGTACAGTTAAGATGTAATTTGCTTTATTGTTACAATTTCTGAATTTTTATTATGTTACTTAGAAATGTTAAATGTTTCCCTGTTAATTTTCCTTTATGATTTTTATGTCATTCAGATGTTATTTGTATTATTTTCGTTACCTCATTAATTCATTAAGGTTTTTCTTTTTAAAATGTCAGTACAACACTATGTTAATCTGACAGTAAATGGTTTCAGTCAGTGTGCTTGTGTGTGTGTGTTGTTCTTTGATTTAACGTCTGTTCACCCAAAGGTGATATTAGACAAATTAAATAAATATCAAATAAAATAATAGTAGAGTAAAATAAAATAAATGAATGAAATAAATTGATTAAAATAAAATAATAGATAGATAAACTAAATAGGATAGAATAATAAAGAAATGTGTGTGTGTGTGGGGGGGGGGGGGGGGGGGGGGAGGGTAGGTATGTGTCACTGGATGGGTTTGTATTTTTTGTGGTGATGGTGTATAGTGTCCTTTAGTAATAGTGGAATAATATGTCCTTCACCCTTTCTTTCTGTCCTTCACGTATTAATCTATTCTAATTTCTATTAGTACATTGACAGATCTGATACATTATAAAGTACCTATAGATTTGGACTGCAAATCAATTCAAGTTATGCGGTCCACAGTCCAGCCAATCATGAAACTGAAAGCCATCCCAGGATTGCCACCGTGTAAAAGTTCGATCCCGTAATCTCGAGTTATGGTTAGAAAAATTGACTTGCATACTGCGTAGAATATTCAGATTGTTTTAAATATCTTAAATCTAAAAGTAATAAATTCCCAATGTGTCCTACTATCTTAACAATTAACAGATATAATTTAATAACGCAGGAAAGAACAACAATAAATCAACAAATCAAAGAAAAATACCATCAGGACTGGAATGCAAAATTTGGGAAAAAATTTTAAGAAGCTGAAAGTCATTTACAATTTTTTCAATGGATAAAAGGGCTCGTAAGGTAGCAGCACGCCCCCTAAAGTTTTAGTAACGAGTGCTTTAATTTCAGAACAGTGTAGGAGTAAATGCTTTATAGTAATCTGGTTTCCACTTATATATAATTACATCTAAGTTAGAAAATGTTGTTCTAAAAGCATTTAGACGAAGTTTAAACATCAAAGCTATAATATGTCTGGATTTTGTTACTAAGATATGTCAAGAGTAACTTTGAATCTGCGATAGGTTCATTTAATCCTTTAATACAATTTTGTGAATATTGACTGTTTGATGTCATCAGAATATTATCAAATTCATCTTTAGATATTTTTTCAATATGCTTATAAATATAGATAGCATTCATGTAAATCTAACTTTATATTCAGCTGTATTGTTCCTTCAACATTACGCGCTGCTCTTTTAGCTGCTCGGTCAACCTCTTCATTATAATATATCCCATAATGTGAAGGTACCCAATAAAAAGTGATACTGATGTTTTTAGCTGATAACTGATGTATTGCATGGTTTATTTCTAGTATCATTTCGAGACGCGTTTTAATATTTTGACATTTGATAGCTTGTAGTGCAGATTTTGAATTGACACATAATAACACTTTACGTTTGGGCCAGTTTGTTGGAAGATCTATGATATGCTGTACCGCCTTTAATATTGCTACCAATTCAGCAGTAAAAATGGAGTAATGATCACCGATATGATACTGTTTCACTAGGTTTAGTGAAGGAATTACAAATGCTGCCCCTGTCTTGCCATTCTCGAGGACAGATCCGTCTGTATATATTTTAATATGATCATTATAATGACTCTCCATGTGTAAATTAATCAAATTTTTTAATATATTCGGTGATTGATCTTTGTTCATATCTATATATGGTCTATAGATACCAAATTAGGTTTAACTTGTTCTCATGATGGAACTGGCGAGAAAGAAGGCTTCATGGCAACCTCTTTATTTTTTAAATCTGCAGAGTTAATCATACCTGAGACGATATATGTATTTATTGGTTGTAGAGAATGTATATATTTTGCTCTTTTAACAAAATCATGTAGCGAGTCCAGATTTACTTCTTTTTTTACTAACTTTAGGTATCATATGCAGATGATTTTAATACATATTTTGACGCACAAACTTTTCTGTGGTTATCAAGTGGTAGAACACCCGCTTCCTTGTAAGTCCCTAAATTTGAAGCATGAGATGGTACCCTAAGGGCTAATTTATAAGCTTTACAATCTATACTAATGTAGTTTGTTTAACAAATGCTTTGGAGCACTAAAAAATATTTCCTGAGCATATATAGTTAACCGTGAATGCACAAGAGAAATTTGCAAGGGATACAAGCGCTCTAGTATCTTGGCCCCAGTGTTGTTTACTTATAATTTTGAGAAAATTTAAAGCTTTCCTTGCCTTGTTTAGTATGTAATCTATATGTTGAGTCCATGAGAGTTTTGATGAAAGATAAACTCCCAGAAATTTTACAGTTTGTGCATAATTAATGACAGTTCCATTGATTGTGAAAGTAGGGAGTTTTTCTGGGTTGCACCCAGAGTTAAATAGTACTATATTTGTTTTTTCCAATGATAGATTTAAGCCATTCTCTGTCATAAACATATTGATTTTATCTAGTTCACGTTGATATACTTTTTTGGTATAGTTTAATACTCTAGCTGGGGTGTTACATTTTATTGTTACCTTCTACTATGTTTAGACGTTGTGTGTGTGTGTGTGTGTGTGTGTGTGTGTGTGTGTGTGTGTGTGTGATTATTAAGACAATATAAAAGTCTCATGCCCCTTCTTCCCCTACTTTCTACCTGGTCTATGCTCTCTCTCAACAAATACAGGTGTGTGTGTGTGTGTGTGTGTGTGTGTGTGTGTGTGTGTGTGTGTGTGTGTATGTGAAAATATGAGAGAAACATAGTACTTATTCAATCAAGATCTAGATCTCCTTTTACAGGTCTGTGACAGTTAACTTTATAAAATTGTGTGGGAAGCATGAAAAAGCCACTTGTTCTTCTTGGCCATTTCTTTCATGTGTATTGATGGTGTTGCAGTTCTTTTCTGCTTACCTTATTTGTTATGTGAAGTTCAGACCCTGCACTGGGTTAAAACTCAGACTCCACTGCAAGTGCAACCACAGTGAATGCAGCCATGTTCAGTGCTGCCAGCCCTTCCTGATTTTTGGAAATTCTGTTTTGGAAATCATTCCTGGGGGGGGGGGGGGGGGGGGGGGGGGTGGATTCCAGCATTTCAGAATTGTGGAGGGTTTTTCTTTTTTTCGGGGGGGGGGGGGGGGGGGGGAGGAGGGTGTCTGTGTGTGTCTTTTTTTTTTTTTTTTTGAAGAGGAGTAATAATGAATTACAGAATAAATGATCCAGATGATCAAAACATGAATGTCGGCATTCCATACATGCATACATGTAGTGAACGTTGCATTTTCTTTTTAAACCCTTCTCCATTCTTCAGCTGAAGCAGTGAGAGGTTAAAACTGCTCTCGTAGTCAGCTCAAACAGCAGAGAGCTAGCTCCCTCTAGATCTCCCCTCCCTCCCCCCCCACTCCCCAGAACCCCCTTTATCTCCTGGTTCCCAAATTTTGTGTCCAGAAGGTTGGCAGCTATACATATTGTCTGAAAAAGTGTGCTGGGAATCAGCTATGTTATATTGTCTGAAAAAGCGTGCTGGGAATCAGCTATGTATATTGTCTGAAAAAGTGTGCTGGGAATCAGCTATGTATATTGTCTGAAAAAGTGTGCTGGGAATCAGCATGTCTGAAAAAGTGTGCTGGGAATCAGATACATGTATGTATATTGTCTGAAAAGGTGTGGGGAATCAGATACATGTTGTATATGTCTGAAAGTGTCTGGAATCAGATACATGTATGTATATTGTCTGAAAAGGTGTGCTGGGAATCAGATACATGTATGTATATTGTCTGAAAAGGTGTGCTGGGAATCAGATACATGTATGTATATTGTCTGAAAAGGTGTGCTGGGAATGGGTTTTCTTTTACAAATGAAAAAAGGCAGTGAGAAGACAGCTGTGGGGAGTTCCCTGAAAATGAAGAGCATACATCAGCAGCAGTAGTGGCCCATTCATGCTTTAGTGATATATTTTTCTTGTGTCTGCTTATGGTCGTGTTTGTACAGGATGAGTCTTACCAACAAAGTGGTGTTTCTTTACTGATTTTCAACTGGAACTGATTCAGGGGGGAAAAAAAAGTGTTGAACTTGTTGACATTGGATTGTTTTGTTTTCCAGAAAATCTTCCAAAGTGTTGCTGGTATTTATATATTTTGTAGATTTGGTTGCATGGTAATGATAAAAGTGTAAACCACAACGCTCTTGACTAGTGTACGATTGTATCCATCATCTGCTCCACGAACATAATATACATCATATGACTGAATCTGTGCTTAGGTACACTGTTGGCCAGTGGATCAGATGACCTGAACATTGTTTTGTGGAACTGGATACAGAACCGCCGTGCTCTCATCTATGACAGTGGTCACCGCAGCAATGTCTTTCAGGTGTGTGGATTTTCCCTTGTCAGTGGAACATGGCACCAGTTTGTATCAGTGTGTTCAGAAGTTGTATATTCCAGTTGAATAGGTTTTAGGTTTGTGTCTTTGTTGTTGCAATGTGACAAAGGTGGCCTAAAACTAGGCTAAAGTATGAAAAGATACAGTCCATTTTGTGTGTGACTTTGAAGATTTATTTAGCAGTCTATAATTTTCAGTGTTGTGTTGATTTCAGGCTTAAACTAAGGCTAGTGAAATGATTCTCAATAATTTTTATGATTATTTTAATCCATAAGTTGAAAATGAAATTCAGAAGTGTTCTTAACTTCACAGTGTCCTTTGAATTAAGCTGAACAATTTCTCAGTTTATAACATTAGATTTCTTCTTGTGGTTAGTTTAGTTGAACGAGTCAGTAAACAGTATTCAGTCTCATTTACATTGGCAATGTATTTCTTTCAGCCCAAAACTTTTTTTTTTTTTTTTAAATGTGTTATGGCAGGTTTCACGGTATTCAGCGTCAGAGACAACTTCAAACTTTGGATTGAACATGTTTAAAAAAGGACGAACTTAAAGCCTTCATCTTTTATCTGAAGATTTTGTACACAATAAAGATACAGTATACTTAATGTGAGTGGTTTTCATTTTGTTTTTGACTTGTTTTAGTTCGTTTAAATTGTGTTTTCGATCGTGTGATTATAGACTGACGCCATTTCCCTCTGTTGTCAGGTTCGTCACAAGATTTGTGCTCAGTAATAAAAGACTAAATGAAAAGCTACTTATTATCATGCAACATGAAAATAATGACTTAAAAAGTTATTTGAATCGAAATTTCAGTTGCACAACGCGTTTAACCGATATCATTTATAAAAGAAATTTACCAACGTGATTTTCGATTCTCCGTCAGTCTTCAAAACTGTGGACCGACCGGATCACCGTTTCGTTGTTTCATGTGATGCACACATCGTCGGGGTATCCGCAGTCCGATATAAATGAAAGTTTTTTTTAATGTTTGCTTTGTTTAAATGCAAATTTTATTGATTTTCTTAAAATAAAAGCGAAAAGCGAATTTGTTTCGAAGCCCACGGCCCCGTCAGTCTTCAACATCAAACAACCTATTTTTTTAAATCATGACAAAGCAGTTATTCGGACGGAAGTGACATGTGCAACATTATTTCCTATTTCTGCACATTCAAACTGGTCAAGCCAGCGTGCTTTTGCATTCTGAACTACGTCGCACTGTGTGTAATTTTGATTTTTCATGCGTCAGTCTCCAACGACCGAGGGACAAACGCCCGGAAGTTCCAACAAGTGGTAAGTTTTTACCCCGTTTTTTTTATCATTTTAAAAATTTGTATATTCATCAGTTGTACGTTTAGTAGACTTAGTTGATCATATGTACTTCGTTTGTGGATCGCGGACCCCGATCTCGGTCATGGCAGTCAGAAACGTTCGAAACCATCGGAACTCACGACTGATGATTGCAAACGTGAGGTTCGAAGACTGACGCCTTATTTCGGCCGTGTGCTGAGAAGACTGACTGTGGTTTAGGTCGTGTGCTGTGAAGACTGACTGTGGTTTAGGTCGTGTGTTGTGAGGACTGACTGTAGTTTGGGTCTTTTGATACGAAGAATAAAAAGTGCATTTTCAGTATTTTGAAGTTTGCATGTACACTGTTTGGTTATTATTAATACAAATATTATTAATAGTAATAATGTTTGTTGTTGTTGTTATTATTGTTACTATCATAATCAACACAATCATCATATTTTTATCATTTTTTATATGATTTTTATTAAATTCGATTGTTGTTTTCTTTGTGTGTGTGTGTGTGTGTGTTTAGTTGTGAAGTTGAAATCTCTCAAGTTGAATAAATGTTGGTTCCAAATGGCATTTGTTTGTTTTGTATTTTAACATTTTTTTCGGATTGAGTAATCTGAGTGTTTTTTGTTCATGGATTACTTCCGTGTTTTACTGTTGTTGATTGAAACAAATATTAACATAATGTGGCTCTGTGTGTGTGTGTGTGTGTGTGTGTGTGTGTGTGTGTGTGTGTGTGTGGTGTGTGTGAGAGAGAGAGAGAGAGAGAGAGAGAGAAAGTATCATGTATCATCAAAGTTTATGTTTACCAGCATCTTTAACTTTGCGTTACTGTTAATTGTGTGTGTGGTGTGTGTGTGTGTGTGTGTGTGTGTGTGTGTGTTGTGGCGTGCGTGTATAGTAATTTTCAGCTTAAAAATTGTAAGACAAACTAATTTTATCCATTCGTGTGCAGCAACTGAGCAAGATAACAACAAACATTATTAGTTATAAACTTATATAATATATCGAATTATATTTTATTTATTCATTCTCCAGGTTTTTAATGACTATTTTTAATTTATCTCATTGTTTCTTTTAGCGTTGTGATTGTTACAGCTCAAAAGAATAATGCAGCTTCCAAATTACTTATGGTTTACATTAACTACAATTTAATTTCAGTTCATCATGTCATCACCTGCTGCACTTTGGAGGCAACGCCTGAAAGAAACGGATCCCGAGAAGTATTCAGAGTACTTGACGAAAGAAAGGGAAAGGAGCAAGTTACGGCGTGAGAAGAAAAAGCAGAAATACGTGTCGGAGCTCCTTACAAGGGCTTCAGCGCAAGAAGAAGAACGAGAAGCAGATCTTGCAAGGTAAAGAGGTGATGGTTAGTCAGCATCGACTTCATTAATCTCAAAAGATAATTTTCTTCTTTTTCCCATCCACACTTGTTTTTTCGTTCTTTTCTTGCAATTATATTTTTTTCTTCATCTGTGGCTAAGTCTCTACTTTGCACACCTTGTCACATCTGTGTGCTTGTGTCCACAAATTCGTGGCCAGTAAAACTGTCAAGTAATATCTAAAAACATGGAAAGAATCAAAGACTGTTAATATAGGACCACAAAATAGGTTATAAACATAAAACTAAATATAAGAAAGATAGTTTAAAACGCATGAGGTTCTCCCTTTGCGTGCGCGTGCATGTGTGTGTGTGTGTGTGTATGTGTGTGTGTGTAAATAATCTGCACTTGAGAGTGTGAGTGAAAATGAATGTAGTGTGTGAGTGTTTTAGTGTTTTATTTGTTACAGGCAGTGCAACCAAATATTTATTATACAACTGTAGTTTATTTTTGTTTTAAAAAAACAACAAAAAACGGAAACCTTTTTAAAACTACCCCATAGAAGTTAGTAGTCAGTGACCATGTTAAAAGTGTTTTAAACTTGTGAAATAAAACAAAACATTTTGTGTATGGTTAGTTCAAGTGAATTAATGCCAGTCATGATAAAGAAATGTGTCCTGGCACAGCAATATTTCCTGTAACCAGGGAAAAAACTGTCAAATGAGTATTGTGGATATCATTATAAATTAAGTATTGTAAAATATGTTTCAGACAACGGTGGCGACGCTACTATGTCAGGAAAAAGCAGTCAACAGGACGGTCATCAACAAGGAGCAGAAATGCTGCTGAACCAGCCAGTCCACCATCAAAATGCCCCAAAGATATGACACCTGCAGAATACAAAGAGCACAAAAGACTTTTGTGTGCAAAATCCAGGGCAAGAGAAGGACCACAGAAAAAGAGGAGAGTCAGAGAGAAACACGCCCTTCGTAAGCGAGCAGCAAGACAGGAGAAAAAAATGCTGTCAACTCCACAGCCAGCACTTCCTCAGCTTACACCAGAATCTCTGAAGAAGTCTGACTACAACTTCATTTCAAAGTTCAGAAAAAAACTCCAAAAAAATCTGAAACTCCAGTGCATTTTGCCAAGATGGTGAAAAATATTGCCACCAAAGCACTGACACCAAGAAAACAACAGGCCCTGAGGAATGCTGGGCTGTCTGTTGAGCATCAAAAGACTAGACAAAGTCTTTTTGGGTCTATAAAAAAAATTGTGACTAAAAATGTTAGTAGACGTCTGTTTCAAAAGAACAGACAACAAAGAAAGAATGCACTTTCAGCTGTAGACAAACAAAAAGTGAGGCTTTTTTATATGCGTGAAGACCTATCACGTGTTTTGCCTCACAAGAGGTACGCAAGAAAGGAAGGCCCATGATACGTCATGCAACAGACACTGAAAAGTGCATTTGAAATCTTCTACACAGAGAACCCAGATTTCAGATTGGGGTACACAAAATTTACTATGCTGAGACCTAAGACTGTTCGCAAAATCTGCTCAACTTTTTTGGAGGGCTGCCAGTGTGTGTATTGTGTGAACATAAGCCTCAAAATCCTTGCAGTCAATAGAATTGTGACTGCTTTGAAGTTGGATTCCAACATTAGACTCAGAAGTGAAACACACATGGTGAATATGCTTCTGTGTGACAAAGGTGAAGCACAGTTTGCAAAGCCAGACTGTATTAATGGAACTTGTTGAAACTGTAGTGACATAAAAGCAACACTTCAAAAACACTATGCCCAGCTGATCAGCATCAATCCAGCCATTACTTGGAGCAGCTGGAGAAGAAACAAAGGGAATGGAAAGACGGGGAGAGAACCCGTTGTAAGACAAGCTTCATTTTTTGATTTTATGGAGGAACTCCTGGAGGACATCATCCAACCGGCCCAGAACACCACTTTTCCAAAACACCTCTTTGTGGCTCACTGGCAATACTGTCGGTACCGTTCTCTCAAAGAGAACCTGAAAATAAATCGGATCATGATGGTGATGGACTTTGCGGAGAACAGGAAGTCCAGATTTCAAGATGAAATCAAAAGTGCACATTACGACAAGCACCAAATCACACTTTGAACATCCTGTGATCAGTTTTTATCTTGACAGACAGACTGGTGAACTTGTTCGGAATGCACTGAATTTTGTCGGTGATGATATTGGGCATGATCACAATGCTGTTCATCATTTCACTGAGCAGTCCATCAAGTTTCTTGAATCATCCAGAATTATTTTGCCAGACAGTGAGGTGATCATTTTCAGCGATGGCTGTGCATTTCAGTACAAAGGAAAGGGAACCTTTGCTGACCTTACACATTACAATGTGTCAATCCAACGAGTGTTTTTTGGCTCAGAACATGGCAAAGGAGAGGCTGATGGTGAGACCGGAACAATCAGCAAAAGCCTGGAAACGGCTGTTCTTTGCCGTCAAACATTCATAAAAAATGCAGCAGATCTGTTCAAATGGTCAGTGGAGAACCTGACAAAAGATGAACAGTTATCAAAGAGGAACTTTTTCTTGGTGGGGCCTGATGAAATCAAAAGAAACAGACCAGAAAGTCAGGTAAAACCTGTTCAGGGTTCCAGAGGCTTTCATCAAATTGTGAAAGTTGTGCCATTTATTTTCAAGGCAAGACCAATCGCCTGTTTTTGCCCAGCATGCCAGAGACATGACACTGACAACTGTAGTAACAAACAGTATGTGCAACCTTTTACAAGATATCAGCTAAAACAACTTGTAGATGTTGACGGTTCAAATCATAACTCTTATCCTCATCAAGATGAAAGTCTTCCCATCACCCGCACTGAATTCTTTGCTGAATGCCAGCAAAAACTGATCCATGCCAGGGCAAGAGGATTCAAATCATTTGTTCCAAGTGCCATGGAAGACAAAGAGCAAGCTGATGCCAGGTATCCTCTGGATATAATGCCAGTAGAAGAGCCATGCCTCACACGATCACTGACTGACTACATTGCAGCTTCATATTTGCCAAGTGACTTCTTCCATGCTGATCGGTTTCCTGTCCAGACTACAGCTCAGGGAAACTGCCTTCCTCTATCCTTGAGCACAGCGGTCTTTGGAGAAGACTCTTTTCACAAGGAACTGAGAGTCAGAATAACTTGGGAGCTAGCCATGAACAAACATACCTACTTGTCACCACTTATGATCAGCGATGGAACAAACCTTGACGGATGTGCGTCTCTCAGTTTTTACCATCAAACTGGAGATTATGCTCATCTGAATCTCTTTTCAGCCTATGAAGAGGAAGTGATGGCTTGTGTTGGGGATTATGTCTTCTTGGAGCCTTGGCAGCTTCATGCTGCAGCAAGAGTTTTGCAGAGGCAGATCTATTCTGTCTATCCTGACCAGACTGATACACCATTTAGGCCAGAACTGAATAGATCCTTCAAACCAGTGACAGTAGCTCATACGCCCCACTTCCCTGTGTACATCTTGTGGGCATCATGCAGTCAGAACAGGGAAAATGTGGATCCTGCCGTCTGGACAGCCAACCACTTCGTACCTTTGGTGAAAGAAGTGAATGTGCAAAGGAGCCCACCCCGAGTTGGTGACTTTGCCGGAGTCACCTACATGGTGAACAAGAAAAGTCACACGTACATGTATTGGTGTTGTCAGTCCTGCTCCAGAGTCGATGAATGCCAGACTAGATGAAGAAGATTTGGTGGTGACATTCCTCACAAAAGCTGCTCATGGAAACTATTATGTTTATCCACCAACAGATCAGATATTTGCTGTCTCTTCTGCAGAGGCAGACATTGAACTTTTAGAACCACCTACCATCAACCAAAGGGGACATCACAAATTTGCAGTTTAAATCTGCGTGTGTGGGATGGGGGGTGAGGGAGGTGAAGCAGGTGTGTGCATTTGTGGAAATGTAAGATGGTGTCTGCACATGTTTATGTGACATTTGCATATTTAAAAGTACACATCAGTATGAATTGATGCTCCAAGTAAAAGAATATAAACTGTATTTTTAACCTTAGGAATACGCAATCACGAAATTGCAACTTAAAATAATGTTTGTGTGCGTGTTGTATTGTACGGGACATGCAAGTGTAGGTGTGTGCATTTATAAAAATGTAAGATGTGTGTGCATGAATAATCCATTTTTTTGTATTTGTGGAAAAGGGAATAAATGGGGAGAGGGGGAAGGAAAGTTTAATGTATGACACAACATTCCCTGTTCTAAAAATATAAATACTGAAGATTGGAGGGGGAGGGGGGGGGGGGGGGGTAAACTCACCCTTCTTGTTTATCCCTGAAGAACTAAACAAAATTTTACAAATGTGTAATACACAATTCATTGCATGCTTGAATTGACTTAATTTCCAGTTACATGTACAATCTCAGAATTTTCGGGCTTGTAAATTCTAAGTTTTTGTTCACAGTCCTGTTTGTGTGTGTGTGTGTGTAAAAATATTACATCATTTATAACATGTACATATATGATGTATTTTGATGCCTTTTTTTAACAGTAAATTGAGATTTTTTATGTACTTTGCATCAGTTGTTTGTGATCTCTATTATTCATGAATTGCGCAAAGGGGGACGATAAGGGCTTGGCAGGGGGGAGGAGGGGGTGGGGGTGGGGGGGTGGAGGAGGGGGGGGGGGGGGGGGGAGGGCTCCCAGCAGGTATTTAGCTCAATATTCACTACCTATCATTACAAAATACCTGCATATTCAACACTAGAGGCATACTGAACAGCAAACAAATAAAAATGGTGACCTAGCTTCACTTAGGATTTTTCGCAATGTTTTCTTAAAAATTAGGGGTGGGGGTGGGTAATGGCTATTTATGTCTAACATGATTGCTCACTATCCCTAAAAGTAGTTGATCTGGATTGGGAACATGTTTGATCATAAGCACACAACAAATTGAAGGCCTAGCTTCATTTTCAATTTTTTAAAAACAATTCAGAAAATGGGAAGTGGGCAATTTGAAGATTGTGAAACCTGCCATATCATAGCATCAAGTTATCAACACTACTCCACAAGGCTTTCTCTTGTTTCATGAGACAACACATTGCTAAACGTGCACAAATGCTGAAATTTAATATAATTTCTTCTGAAGGGTATTTAAAGTAAACAATTGTCTAAACATTGAAGGGGGCTCATAGAATCAATGAGTTTATAAATTTATCTTTTCAGTCTACCCTTATTCAGTTTTTTTATGTTACTGATTTGATTAATCAAAAGTAATTGCTTGCTCTTTTTTTTTTCCTTTTTTTTTCTTTTTGATCTTTGGTGCTCAGTCTCATCTTCTGTGCCACTTGCGTGGCATTTCACCCATGCCGCTCACTTGGGCACCCCAGCCACAGCCACAGCCTGGCATGCCCTAGCATAGCAAGGCATCAGCAGTCTACAGGTAGCAGTCAGTGTCAAGTCACTGACTTAGAGGCAGTCCACCAGAGGAGTCACAGCACTGAGCACTGCCAGGTCACTTCAGTGGTGTCTGGCGGTGCCTGTTCTGATCCAGCATAGGCACGACACTACCTGTGTCCCCTACTGGCAACAATAATTGCTTAGAAATTAGTCACGGATCCAGCCTGAGTGAGCTCTCCCTCCAGAGAGTGCCACCACATCCATCCAGTGACAAGTCCCTTCAACTTGCTAATACTGGTTATCTCAACAGTAGAAAGAAACTCGTGGAGAGCGTGGCAGCAGAGAGTCCTCAGAAGAGAAGCCCCCTTCAAGCAAGTGTTTCGGCCCTTATCTCCTGACACTCTAGGGGGGTTGGGCCACACCCGGTTCATGACTCCGGATGTCCCTCTGCTGCCCCTTTTTTTTTTTTTCCATCTTGGGACGAGCCATGGCTGGGATTCGAACCCATGACCCTCTGGACATGCTCATTTTCCACTTAATGACTCGCGCTTTAACCACTGAGCCACAGGGACACCTGATATTTGTAGGGAAATTAAGCTTATGAAGTTCACTTTTGTTCCTCCTTGACCAGATCCAGCTTGAACACCCCTCTGCCGCTTCTGCCATTGCTTTCAGGGCTCTGGTTTTTTCCTTCCCTGCAACTGAGAGCTGTTTCATGAGGCTGTATGCAGACGTTCCTACAAACCCCCTAGCTCCAATTTCTGCAGTGAGGACTTTGACCTGATAGCCTTCTCTCCTCTGGCTGTTTGCCAGATCAGCATACTTTTCAGTCTTGTAGATTTGAGCTGCCTCCATTCTGTTCTCATATGGCACCGTGAGCTCGATCATGATCAGTTGCTTGGTTGACTTAGAGTGGACTACTATGTCTGGTCTCATGCCACTCTTGCTGATGATCTCTGGGTGACTCTTCCATTCTGGGAGGTCTGCAGTGCACTCCCAGTCATCTGCCCCATCCAGCAGACTCTGCCTGCATGTTTCGAGTGGCACTGTTGTTCTTGGCCATGATTTGCTGCCTCCTGCCGTGAAGAATGTTGCGGGTGCTTTTGGAGTCCTGATTTTCCCTTTTGTGGTGTTGGTACTAGCCCAGACTACTTGTACAATCTCTTTGAGCACTTGGTTGTGCCTCCATGTGTACCTTCCTTGAGCCAGGGCTACTTTACATGAGCTTAGGACATGCTCCACTGTTTGTTTTTCATGGCAGAGGGGGCATGCAGGATTGTCTGTTTTCCCCCACTTCACCAGGTTTGCATTTGAGGGCAGAAGGTCATATGCAGATCTGAGAATGAAGCTGATCCTGAGAGGGGCCATGTGCCAAATGTCATTCCAAGTGAGACTACTTTGGAGTGCATTCTCCCACGTTGTCCATTGCCCTTGCTGGCTCTGCTGGACTGCTTTTTGGAGTCTTTTTTGGTCTTCTTCTTTTCTCATCTCCTGAGTCATCATGTCTCTTTTGGCTTTTCCTTTGGCCTTTGACCACCATTCAGTTTTGGTCACCCCAGTCCTTGTCTGTTGGTCTGTGTGTGTCCTGTTATTTCTCTGATCTTGAGACTTTCTTTTGCAGAATCCATCGCCTCTTGAACTTTCCATTTTCTGCCTGTCTTCAGCTGGGGCTTGATTGCTTCTACCACCTTGTCTCCTGAGTCCTCCAGCATGCTTTGAAGTCTGATCTTCCCTGCTTTGTATTCCTCCTGGATGGATTTCAGTGGTAGTTTCAGCTTTGCTTGGTGACAGTACAGCGCTATGTCAGTCAGACAGGGTGGGACACCAAGCCATTTCCTTGTGAACTTGTTGATTTTGGCTTCCATTGCCTCCACTATGCTGGTGCAGATGTCGTATATCATCAGAGGCCATAGGAGCTTTGGTATCAGCATGAACTGCAGACACCAGACCTTGTATTTGCCAGGGAGCCCACACTGGTCAATGGTCTCCAAGCCTTCCTCCGCCATCTGCTTGGTTTCTTTTGCTCTTTGTGTGTCTTTCAGCGTATCATCATACCATCTTCCAAGGCTCTTGACTGGTTCTTCTGTGACTGTTGGAATGGCCTGGTTGGCAACACTGAAGACCACAGATCCGGCCACTTTTCTTTTCCTCAGTGAGAGACTCCGTGATTTCTTTGGCTTGAACTTCATTCTGGATGAGGCAACTATGTCGTCCAGCCTCTTCAGCACATGACGTGTCTCGTCTTTTCTGGATGAAATCACTGTAGTGTCATCCATGAAGGCCTTGAGAGGAGGCATCTTGTATCCATCGCCAAGGTCTGTTTGTCTCGCGTTGTTTGTTGCTGCTTTCAAGATGAGTTCCATTGCCAGCACGAACAGTGTTGGGGAAATTGCACAGCCCATTGCAATACCCACTTTCAAGTTGATCCAGTCTGTTGTGTACTCCTTGGTAGAGAACCGCATTGAGAAGCCATTGAAGTACTTCTTGAGCATGTCGCGGATGTTCTTTGACACATGGTACATCTCAAGAGCCAACTGTATCATCTCATGGGGCACAGATCCATATGCGTTTGCCAGATCAAGCCACACTACGTCCAGGTCTCTCTTTTCTGTTTTTGCTTTTTGGATTGCGTCCCAGATCATTGTGGCGTGTTCTACACAGCCAGCCACGCCTGGGATGCCACCTTTCTGGACTGACACATCCAAGTACTTGTTTTCCATCAGGTACTTGGTCAGCCTTGCTGCCATGACAGAGAAGAAGATTTTCCCTTCGACGTTCAGTAGTGATATTGGCCTGAACTGGCTGATGTCACTTGAGTTTTGCTCTTTGGGGATGTACACACCATCTGCCGTCATCCACTGGCCGCTGATCTTCTGGTTTCTCCAAGCCGATCGCAGCAGCCTGTGGAGCCACTCCAGCACCTTGGGACATTTCTTGTAAAGCTGGTAAGGTATTCCGTTTGGCCCTGGTGATGATTTGGCTCTGGCTTTGTCGACCACCTTCTTGATTTCCACCAACGTTGGAGGCTTGCCATTGAACTGTTCCTCAGGGTTGGTTGGCCACACCAGACCTTGAATGTCGAGTGGTGCTTTGCTCTGTGGGTCAGAGTATGTTTTCCTCAGATGCTGCTCAAGAACTCCTTTGTCCACACTTAGGGTCCCAGATTTTGGCTGCTCAAACAGTGTTCTGGCAAACTGGAAGGGGTCTCTGAAGAAGCGCTCTTGTGTCTTCTTCTTTTTGCTCTTCCTCTTCCTCGCAGATTCCGCTTTGCTGAGGGTGCTGTGTTTTTCTTTCAGGTCTTTCCACAGTTTTTCCAAGCCTTGTTTTTCAGCTGGCAGTGCGGTCTTCATTTGCATCTTGAGGTTTTTCTTTTGGACCCTGATCTTGTCCATCTTTTCTTGGCGTCTGGATTTCTTTGGAGGTGTTTTCTCTTTGGGTAGTTTTGCTCCATAGGCGTCTCTACATGTGGCATACACAATGTCCCCATATGTGGCTAGTTTGTTTTCCAGGGTGCTTTTCCCTATCAGTGCATCGAGTCTTTGGACGATTTTTGCATCCAGTTTCTCCCAATCTTCAGTTTCGTTTGCTCGTGGCAGGTTGAGTTTCAGGCGCCTGGCATCGAGGGCCTGTGCAAATTCCTCATCCGAACCAACAGCGTGGATGTCCTTGGCACTGTGGTTTAAATCCTGGCCTTGGTCTTCCGACGTCTTATCTGCTGATGCAGTGCGCTGCTGCTCATTCAGATGAGTCTTCACACATCCCATCTTTGTTCTGTGGATCTTCATGCCACGGGTGGTAGCGAAACGCTTTCCACAGACACATGGATATTCCATTTGGTCCATGTTCATAGTCCGTTTGGGATTTGCAGTCATGATTGGTTGAGCACCGATGGATTCATCATTCTCTCCCCCTTTCGGTGAATCCTGGGAGCATCTTTTCCTTTTATTCTTAGTAGCCACATGTTTAAGGCAAAGTGGGGAGCCAGCCCACAGAGCCCTTGGTTCTGGTCTTTCCCAGTGTCCTCCGGTCTTTCCCGGACGTCCTCCGGCCTATTCCCGGAAGTCAGTGGTTTACCCATGCATCAGTAGAAAGAAACTCGTGGAGAGCGTGGCAGCAGAGAGTCCTCAGAAGAGAAGCCCCCTTCAAGCAAGTGTTTCGGCCCTTATCTCCTGACACTCTAGGGGGGTTGGGCCACACCCGGTTCATGACTCCGGATGTCCCTCTGCTGCCCCTTTTTTTTTTTTCCATCTTGGGACGAGCCATGGCTGGGATTCGAACCCATGACCCTCTGGACATGCTCATTTTCCACTTAATGACTCGCGCTTTAACCACTGAGCCACAGGGACACCTGATATTTGTAGGGAAATTATGCCTTATGAAGTTCACTTTTGTTCCTCCTTGACCAGATCCAGCTTGAACACCCCTCTGCCGCTTCTGCCATTGCTTTCAGGGCTCTGGTTTTTTCCTTCCCTGCAACTGAGAGCTGTTTCATGAGGCTGTATGCAGACGTTCCTACAAACCCCCTAGCTCCAATTTCTGCAGTGAGGACTTTGACCTGATAGCCTTCTCTCCTCTGGCTGTTTGCCAGATCAGCATACTTTTCAGTCTTGTAGATTTGAGCTGCCTCCATTCTGTTCTCATATGGCACCGTGAGCTCGATCATGATCAGTTGCTTGGTTGACTTAGAGTGGACTACTATGTCTGGTCTCATGCCACTCTTGCTGATGATCTCTGGGTGACTCTTCCATTCTGGGAGGTCTGCAGTGCACTCCCAGTCATCTGCCCCATCCAGCAGACTCTGCCTGCATGTTTCGAGTGGCACTGTTGTTCTTGGCCATGATTTGCTGAGGTGCATTGCTCTTTCTTTGTTAAATAAGATAAACAAGCATTGAAGCAAGCACCTTAATACACACAAATTCAGGAAGAGTCTTCGAATGAACATAATGTAGAAATTCTTTGCTTGTACGACCGGAAGCTCTGTGGAGTGGGCTGTTTCTTTTGTAAAGTAAATGTCAAAATGGCATTTTTTGTTCATACTGAGTTTAAAACGTCGTCATACACAGCATGTACAAAATGTGAAGTTACCTACACCATACTTTTTTCATTGTAAAAATTTGAAATTTGATTAATAGAATTGCTGCGCTCATCGATTTACACACAAAAAGCTTTCAAATCAAAGTTACTTCAGTTATTGAACTAAAAGATTCCTAATGTACAATATTGATTTTTTTTTTTTTATCATTGAAGTTAGTAAACACTCTCAAATGGTGTTTAAAAAAAACCACATACATATTGTACTCACATATATGGTGACAGATTCTCTCTCCCCCCCCCCCCCCCCCCAAATGTCTCTCTCTGTCTCTTTCTCTCTCACTTTTTCTCTCTCTTACTGATAGGTACAGTGACACATTTTGGCAAAAGCATACAAATGATACACACAAGAATCACGTTGAAATTACATAGAATGATGCACACACACGCACGCACACATGCACTGACATCACATGCCTTTTATGTGGCAGGTTCCTTATTTTCTGATCATTATGGGACACAATTTTTTGTTAATTTTGAAGAGTAAGGGAACCATGACACCACATCAGTAGCCGACTGAAGACAGACATGTTGTGTCCTGAGAGGAACTGACAATTTTTGTGATCATTTCCACCACAGATCTAAGCTAAGTCACATGATTTATATACACAACATTGCTTATGTTTTTGTTGAATGTTAGATCTGTTTTGTGTGAATGCTAGATGTACAAAGAAACCATACTTTCCCAATTGGTCGTTTCTTTTGTCCTAAACCCATTTCTCAGAATCATGAACTTCCACATACACAGGTCATTTCCATAAGTCTGGAAGAGTTCTGAGTACCAGATTGTCTTCCATGTCTGACCAAGCAGCTGCTTGATGATGTCAAGTTTTTTTGGGTTGCTTAACTCTCAACAGTTTTTGAGATTTTTGCATTTTGCATGAATTTTTTCGTAACTTTTCGTAACATTCTGGGCGTTATTTCTGAAATAATAATATTTTTGTGATGAATGTGCCTATTTCGGGTTTGTTAGGCAATACATTGCTTCAGATAACAAAAATGTTGTTTTAAATACCATAATTCCGGGAAGAAAACCGTCGATCACTGGTGATCGACATTCAAGGGAAAGAACTGAAGAGGTAAAGGCTTAAGATGGGAAGGTTAAACTTCCGTTAGCTGACAGATGAAGCACTGGTGATGATGACAGGCCAAGTTCATGCCCTTCAGTGGGGACTGCCATGTGGTGAGCTGTGCCAGGGACGGCCAGGTACGTCTGGCTGAACTCTCCCTGACCGGCGTGTGTAAGAACACCAAGAAACTGGCGCAGCACCGAGGGGCAGCCCATAAGGTAAGCGTTGACTACATGTGGTGTGCTGTCGATGGTGTTAGATGAACTGTGTGGTGCCAGCATGTGTTTGTGGCTATGCAACGTTTCCCATCAACCCTTGAAATAAAATGCAGACCTGTTTACCCTTACGATTTTGCCATAATTTTTACGGAAAAAATCTAAATCGTGGGAATTACCCCCCCCCCCCCCCCCCCCCAAAAAAAAAAATTGTGGGAAAAAAGAAGAAAGAAAATTGTTAAAGGCGAAGTTTCGTCTGCTACCGTTACAATCAAAAGCAATAAGAAGACATTTCCCAGCATGCCTTGCGTCTCTTACCTTGTCAGAGATGGTGACAAAGCGGTTTTATGTGCCAACATGCTGACTCTTCCAAATCTTCAAAAGTTGCGAAAGTATTTTTTTCAAATTACAGGTTTTTGTCTGAGATATTACAGGTACAGGAATTTGGGGTAAACAGGTCTGAAATGTAGGATCTGCAGGTTATTTGTTTCTGGGTGGAACAGAAGAAAATGGTTGTGGGGGGAGGTAAGGATGGGGGTTCACTCAGATCCGTGTTACTTTAAGGTTTTCATTCAGGTGCCACCAATTTCAAAGCAGGGTTTTGCTCTGTAGTAGCTAGATAAAGCCACAGGTCCTTGCCTTCTTTTGAATTTTTCCTGGCATGAGAGTACGTTCAGGGGAAGGGGAAGCACTGATAGATCATACCACAGTGATCAAAGCAAAGCTTTTGTAGTTAATCTCTAGAGCTATGCATTTCATTGTGAATATTGGGAAGCCTGTCTTTAGTTAGACGGAATTTCATGTATTGTGTGTTTATATTTGTTGATTTTTTTTTGTATCTAGTGATAATTTGTGTCCAACCTTAAACCTATGGTTTTATCTCAAGGAATGTACAATCTTTAGCTTTACTTTTAGCTGCAAAGTTGAAACCTCTGTGTGTGTGTGTGTGTGTGTGTGTGTGTGTGTGTGTGTGTGTGTGTGTAAGAGAGAGACATACACATATTGATAGCCCTATAAATTAAGCCTTCCTTTTCTTCTTTTTTTTTGTTTCCTCATTACTCTTGTTTGAAGCTGTGCCTATAATAACTATCATCAGTTGTCTTGAATCATGAAATGAATAAATTGGTTCATCTGAAAAAACCTTGAGACAGACATTCCTTGGGATTTCATGGAGTACTGTTTTCTTGCTGTGAGTGGAATCTGCCCATTCTTCAGAGTCTTTGAAATGTCATGATGTCCAGCCAAAACTCCGAAACTAAGAAGTGGGCCCCCAAATGCTGCACCATGGTGGAAAATAGTAAATCATTGCACACCGATACTTACACCATGATAGATTACCTTCAGACAAGTTTGTGTTGAATGACGACTGCTGAGACAAGAGTTCAGAGTGTTGATAAATTAGAACATGAAGTGGTGCCTGCTCTGACAGAGGTCAGCATGTTTATATTTCTGTGTGTTCTGACTCAAGAGTCTGATAAAGATTTTACCTTGGGAAATTGTCGGCCAGCTACTGCTGGTCTTCATCAGCCCCGACTGACTGGTGGTTGTGGTGGGTGTTGGTGTTCCATGAGTTGTCCTCACTGGTTGAGCATGTTTATAACACAAAAAGCCCAAACAAAAACCACCACCTCCCCCCAAAACACACACACACCCACACACACACACACACTGTAAATTCGTTTGGTCAGGACACCACAATCAGCCAGCGTGATTATTCTGGGAATGTGCATTCTGTTTTGTTCCCCTCTACCTGTGTCTCATTTCACCAGTTCTCTTGTCACAGTTTGTTTTAGTTTGAAGAGGGAAACAGATCCTCCAAACACTACAGCCTATACAGGTCATCCTATGAAATTAACACCCGTCATTTGGTCCAAAGGTAAGGTAATGTTGCTTATAGCCCAGCCGATCACAAAGGGCCATATCAGGGCTGTCACCGTGTTGAAGTCAACTCACAAGTCATTCATTCACACAGCTCTTGGACATCTAGATAAGATGTTGCCATTCATTTGGTTCAGAGCTAACATCTAGATGTCCAAGCACTTGATTATAGTGCTTTATTGGCTTGTGCATCTAAACCCAGCATGCAGTTTCGATAAATGTACATGTGTGTGTGATGAAGAAAACCAGGAACTTGATTATTAGACTGTAGTGACCAATGAATTGTCATTGAACAACATTGAAATGCACAACAACAAATAACCAAAGAGGTGAGCTCCCGCAGCCTTGAATATTGAGAATCGCTGCGTTTGTGTCAGATTTATCTTGTTTGCTGTTTTTACCCCCACCCCCTCCCCCCTTCCCCAATTTTAAATGCAGGTATGACAGGTTGTGTGTGTGTGTGTGTGTGTGTGCATGTGTGGTGCATGTGTGTGCATGTGTGTGCCTGTGTGTTGAGGTATGGTGTGGGGGAGAAGCGTGGTTCCTGCTCATTGTTCTAGCAGACTGGAGTGTGATTTGTCATGTTCCATTTTCAGCTGGCGTTGGAATACAACTCGCCCCATGTGTTTCTCAGCTGTGGTGAAGATGCCCTGACCTACCAGGTTGACCTGCGAGAGGACAAACCCCAGAAGTACGGCTAGTGATGCTGAGTGTTTGTGTTTGTCATAGTCGCATTATGTAAAGAGATCACACAACTTTGGGGTTGGTATTTTGCCTGGAGAGTGCATAGAACTTTGTTGGACCATGGATTGGATTGGTTGCCCCTGCATTGTGATAGATGGTTTCACTTCACAGTACTCTAACATCAAACCATGGGTACAAGCGAGAGCACTTCCATCACCTTTCAACACAACTTTCTGAAAGGTTGATACGTGGCCACAGCTCTGTAGCTTGAATAATAGAAAGTGATAAAGGTTCCACATATCACCATGAGTGGTCTTAGGTTTGGTCATGAGAAACGTATGTTGGTGAAAGGGGATTCTGATTCAGGCTTTTCCAGTGACTGACTTGTGTTTGGATTTGAGAGCTTGTTCCAAGTACCATGTGACCAGCTCAGCCAGAGATAGAGAGCTTTGTTCCAAGTACCATGTGACCAGCTCAGCCAGAGATTAGAGACTGTAGACTGCTCAACAGATCACACAGTTTGTACAGCAGCATTTTGGGGTCTGCTGAACAGCATCTGTGAAGAAAGGAAAAACTGCTGCACAGCAGTTCACACAGTTTGTACAGCGGCATTATGTGGTCTGTTGAACAGCATCTGTGGAGAAAGGAAAAACTGATGCACAGCAGTTCACATTTGCTTGAATTTTTGTTATGGACCTGATCATGGAAGACAGGAGAAGTGAAACAAAGATTCAGGATAATGGCATCGCTGGCATATGTGGCCCACTGCACAGAGCTGGAGAACTGGTTTCCAACATTATGCTCCTTTGTTTCAGACTTGGCTGCCAGCCTTCCCTCAGGCAATGTGCATCTGGATCAGGGCAGTCTGTGGATGTACACATGTGACACAGGCTCGTGAGGTGCACGCTCTGGCCTCTTGAATTGTTGCCAGGCACCACTCTTGAATGAGAGACATTATGACTTCTTGGGTTGTTGTTCCTTATTGCCTTAGGAGTGTTTCCATCTGAGACATTGAGAATCTTTGTCATGGAAAGCTCTGTGTGTCATCAGGCCCATAGGGTGGCCAGCAGAGTGTCTGACCTCTTGTGTTGACTTCAGTTCCTAGTACATCTTACTGTCTTGAAGCTCCATGGCATTGTCCAGTCACACTTACAGCATCTGGGCTTCTCTGTCTCTGTCCCCTGTGATACTGAGATCTGCACTGTGACAGACCAGTCAGCCTCCCCTTTTCTGGTTGAAGAGAGTGGCAACCCTACCAGGCCACTAGTTCTTCAGCTGCACAGGTAGATTGGATTCCTTGGTTGTCGTTCTCTACTACAGGCTTCAGGCAGGCATAGAACTTGGTCATAGGGGGGCCCAGCTGCCCAGAGGATTTGAAGTGTCTTGAGGGGCACAGAACTTGGTCGTAGGGCGGCCCAGCTGCCCAGAGGATTTGAAGTGTCTTGAGGGGCACAGAACTTTGTCATAGGGCAGCCCAGCTGCCCAGAGGATTTGAAGTGTCTTGAGGGGCACTGAACTTGGTCATAGGGCAGCCCAGCTGCCCAGAGGATTTGAAGTGTCTTGAGGGGCACTGAACTTGGTCATAGGGCAGCCCAGCTGTCCAGAGGATTTGAAGTGTCTTGAGGGGCACAGCACTTTGTCATAGGGCGGCCCAGCTGCCCAGAGGATTTGAAGTATCTTGAGGGGCACTGAACTTGGTCATAGGGCGGCCCAGCTGCCCAGAGGATTTGAAGTATCCTGAGGGGCACTGAAGCTTGTGTGTCGCTTCTTTGGGATGTCCACTAGAGCAGACTGATTGTCTGATTGCTAGGTCCAAAAGTCGTTTCCACATCCCTTTCTGGTCTGGACCTGTTCTTCTTTCTGTCTGTCCTGAGTGTTGACTGATTCGCGACATTTCATTTCCATGTCCCTGCATCACTTTATGACTGGCTCCGTTGTTGGTCAGGGATCTTGTAGCTCTTGGAAGCCCTTTTGATTGGGGCTTACCTCACTGTCTTTTTGATGGTTTGCACACAGTACAGTTGAATATGCCAGTGTAACAATGTCTACACAGTACAGTTGATTTTGTGCCTCTGTGTGTGTGTGTGTGTATACATAAATATATATATATATAAACGGTATTAAAACGTCCTTTAAAAATCTGAAAAGAGCTCGAACCCTTGGGGAGCAACGTTTGCTAAAGATATTTTAGCACTTCATTTTTAAAATATCTTTAGTATATATATATATATATATATATGAATCTTTGCCTAGTCATTACTATATATATATATATATGTATGTGTGTGTTGTGTGTGTGTGGTGTGTGTGTGTGTGTGTGTGTGGAGAGAGAGAGAGAGAGGAATCTTTTGGATTGTATGTGTATTCATGGTGATCTGTGTGATTTGTATAGTTAGGTGAACAGTTTGGTGGATTTTCACTGGACTTGTTTTAAACTATGATGTCTGTGAAGTTCATGATTTAAGTAGTTTGCGTTTCACATTTTGTAATGTATTATTAATGAGCCTGTGAAATCGCAGATGGATTAATGAAGTATTATTGAATAAGTGGGCAAAACTGTCTTTTTTCCATTTACTAAAGCAAGGTTCTATCTCAAACACACACACACACACACAAAGCATTCCAGACTGTACTTGGTCATCCATCGACCCTGCTAGATTTCATTCAAAGAAACATCCTTCAAAAATGCATATTATGAACATACTGAAATCAGTAGAGTTTACATTGATCTTTATTGCCATACAGTTCTTGCACCCCATGTCCATCTGTTGGGAGAGAACTTAGGATTCTAACATGCAGCACGTTTTGTTATTTGATATAAAACTTTTAAGTAAAGAAATGCAGAGGATAGTTTAGGAGGAGTGGCTGTGGGAGGTATTCAAGACAGTGAAATAGCTGACCCAGTGACCGCCCTGAGAAGAATGCCACAACAGAAAAGACATCTGACTCCTCCATTCCTTGTCATTGTACAGATCTGGCACTGGGAGCACAACCTGCTGAAAACCTTTAGCAGGAAGATTTGAACATGATGCAAACTTTCCCAGATCTGCTGTGCCCTGAAATAGTCCTTGGTAACGGCAAGGAAGAGACAGTGTTGTGCAGGTTATGTCCGGGTCTCACACCCTGCACCCACTAGACCTTTTACACCATGAAGATGCACCATGGGGCAGTCTGGGTGATGAACCACTCAACACTTACCCCCTCTCTATTCAATGCTGGGAGATGCACAAGATGGGACTAAAGCTGTGTACAGCAGACCCATAAACTATCCTGATCAGAGATGTTCCTCCAGACCTAATTCGCAAGGTTTTGAAAGTGATCATGTGTATTTTATATTCACCATCAGCATCTAATCAAGATTGAATGGTTTTGGCTTTCTATTTTTTTCATTGACGATCGAGTGGATTTTTCTTTGAACACAGATGATTCTAGTTGTGCATAATGGTTTGTTTCCACCTTAACTGGGTGCACAGCATGAATGGTCATCTCTCAGTAGATGGACATCGCTGATGCTGGAACCCTGACTGCTGTTGCAGGCTGGTGGTGACCAAGGAGAATGACCTGAAAGTGGCTCTCTACTCCATTCACTCCAACCCTGTCAACCCCTTTGAGTTCTGCACCGGAGGACGGGATCACTATGTCAGGTGGGGGGTCACTGTGTGTACATGTATGAGCTTTGGAAAAGTCTTGTCCAGGTTTTGAGTTTGGGCATTATCACAGCTGTATCAGTTGTTGAAATTCTAAAGGGAAGAAGGTTTGTGACCTTACACCGGCATGACATTGATCTGAGGGAACAGGCATGAAGGGACAAGCTTCAGAGGAAATTCTGTCAGGGTACTTCCTTGAAACCACCACTTGCAGTATTGTTGTTGAACCATCACTTGCAGTATTGTTGGTGAACCACCACTTGCAGTATTGTTGTTGAAGCCACACTTGCAGTATTGTTGTTGAAACCACCACTTGCAGTATTGTTGTTTGAAACCACCACTTGAGGTTGTTACTTGCAGTATGTTGAAACCACCACTTGCAGTTTGTTGTTGAGTTGCGTATGTTTGAACCACCACTTGCAGTATTGTTGTGAACCCTTAGTATTGTGTTGAAACCCACTTGCAGTATTGTTGGTGAAAAAGGTGAAGCCACCACTTGCAGTATTGTTGTTGAAACCACCACTTGCAGTATTGTTGTTGAAACCACCACTTGCAGTATTGTTGGTGAAACCACCACTTGCAGTATTGTTGTTGAAGCCACCACTTGCAGTATTGTTGTTGAAACCACCACTTGCAGTATTGTTGTTGAAAACCACCACTTGCAGTATTGTTGTTGAACCACCACTTGCAGTATTGTTGT
The DNA here is from genome assembly GCA_033310375.1 of Conus canariensis. Lineage (NCBI taxonomy): Eukaryota > Metazoa > Mollusca > Gastropoda > Neogastropoda > Conidae > Conus > Conus canariensis. The sequence continues at coordinate 48,732,801 of CM065743.1, read as the reverse complement.
GAAACCACCACTTGCAGTATTGTTGTCGAAACCACCACTTGCAGTATTGTTGTCAAAACCACCACTTGCAGTATTGTTGTTGAAACCACCACTTGCAGTATTGTTGTTGAAACCACCACTTGCAGTATTGTTGTCGAAACCACCACTTGCAGTATTGTTGTCAAAACCACACTTGCAGTATTGTTGTTGAAACCACCACTTGCAGTATTGTTGTTGAAACCACCCCCATTGGGGACAATTGATTGTTGTCGAAACCACCACTTGCAGTATTGTTGTCGAAACCACCACTTGCAGTATTTGTTGCAGTATTGTTGTTGAAACCACCACTTGCAGTATTGTTGTTGAAACCACCACTTGCAGTATTGTTGTTGAAACCACCACTTGCAGTATTGTTGTTGAAACCACCTCATATTTGAACACACTTCATATTGTTGTTGAACCACCACTTGCAGTATTGTTGTGAAACCACCACTTGCAGTATTGTTGTTGAAACCACCACTTGCAGTATTGTTGTTGAAACCACCACTTGCAGTATTGTTGTTGAAACCACCACTTGCAGTATTGTTGTCGAAACCACCACTTGCAGTATTGTTGTCAAAACCACCACTTGCAGTATTGTTGTTGAAACCACCACTTGCAGTATTGTTGTCTGAAACCACCACTTGCATATTGTTGTCGAAACCACACTTGCATATGTTGTCGAACCACCACTTGCAGTATTGTTGTCGAAAACCACCACTTTTGCAGTATTTTGTGAAACCACCACTTGCATATTGTTGTCAAAACCACCACTTGCAGTATTGTTGTTGAAACCACCACTTGCAGTATTGTTGTTGAAACCACCACTTGCAATATTGTTGTGAAACCACCACTTGCAGTATTGTTGTTGAAACCACCACTTGCAGTATTGTTGTTGAAACCACCACTTGCAGTATTGTTGTTGAAACCACCACTTGCAGTATTGTTGTTGAAACCACCACTTGCAGTATTGTTGTTGAAACCACCACTTGCAGTATTGTTGTCGAAACCACCACTTGCAGTATTGTTGTCGAAACCATCACTTGCAGTATTGTTGTCGAAACCACCACTTGCAGTATTGTTGTTGAAACCACCACTTGCAGTATTGTTGTCGAAACCACCACTTGCATATTGTTGTTGAAACCACCACTTGCAGTATTGTTGTTGAACCACCACTTGCAATATTGTTGTGAAACCACCACTTGCAGTATTGTTGTCGAAACCACCACTTGCAATATTGTTGTCGAAACACCACTTGCATATTGTTGTCGAAACCACCACTTGCAGTATTGTTGTCGAAACCACCACTTGCAGTATTGTTGTCGAACCACCACTTGCAGTATTGTTGTCGAAACCACCACTTGCAGTATTGTTGTCGAAACCACACTTGCAGTATTGTTGTCGAAACCACCACTTGCAGTATTGTTGTCAAAACCACCACTTGCAGTATTGTTAGTATTGTTGTCAAAACCACCACTTGCGTATTTGTCAAACCACCACTTGCAGTATTGTTGTCTACAAACTTTTGCTTTTTCCAGCCTGTCAAATTCTGTTGTTGACTTTGGTTGACTGTTGATGAAACATAGTTCCCCCCCCCCACCACCCCACCCCCCACCACCCCCACCCCCCACCCCACTTTTACCCTTAGCACACTCACACCCACACATTCACACCCACTCCACCTGTGTGCATGATGTCGGAATGTTATGCGTTACTTTGAAATCAACAGGAGAGAAAAAAAGCAGCAAATGAGGCACACACACTTTTAAAAATGTGCAAATTAATTGATGACTATTTGTCACTGATAGGTTTTGGTGCTAAATATGGCATCAGCATCTTTCTTGGAAAATTTTTTATGTCGGTCTATTAGTACAAAACAGAGACCTGTTTACTCTTACGATTTTGCCGTAATTTTTATGGAAAAATATCGAAATTACGAGAATTATGGCGCCCCCCCCCCCCCCCCCCCCCCCCCCCCAAATACAAGGCAAAAAATCAAAGAAAGAAAATGTGACCCGCCACCACGAAACCAGTCTTAACTCGCGCGGCCTACTTAACGGCTGCAGCTGAAAGTAGCTGGTGAGGGTCTACCTGGGGCATTTTGACTTTTTTTCAGAAATGTGTTCCTTGCACCCTAAACTTTCACGTGGCACTATCCATTTGCTCCAAAACAACCAATACATTAGTTAAAATTGAGATTTAAAAGCCTAACCTCGAATCAAAATAAACTTCTTTTAATGCAAAATGACCCATTTTCACTTGCCTAAAACTTAAGCAACCCTTACAGAACTCCATCGTGTTATATACCGTTCGAAAGCGTGTGTGACGCTCTCCTGGTTTCTCTGTGTGTCATCTAAAAATAAGTATGGTAAAAAGTAAGATGCCGTTGCTAAGGAAAATATGCTGGAGATGATAGCAAAAACTTTAGAAGCCGTTTTCTCAAAATGGCCATTGGCACTGTAACCCACTTCAAATGACCATAACTTTCTTATTTTTTGCCCTATAGCGTTCATTTTTATATCAAATTAATCAGACAGATCTGTAGATTTTAAATATATGTGTATCCCAGAAGTTTCAAAAATCGAGTTAAGACTGGTTTTGTGGTGGAAGGTCACAAATTGTTAAACGCGAAGTTTCGTCTGCTACCGTTTCGGTCAAAAGTAGTAAGAAGACATTTCCCAGCAAGCCTTGCGTCTTTTACCTTGTCAAAGATGGCGATGAAGCGGTCTTACGTGCCAACAGCCGGCTTTTCCAAGTCTTCAAAAGTTGCGAAAGTAATGCGATTATGAAGATTACCGTTTTTTTTTTTTTTTAATTTAAATTACAGGTTTTTGTCTGAGATATTACAGGTACAGGAATTTGGGGTAAACAGGTCTGAAAACAGCTGTTCATTTTGTGGTAAGAAGTTTGGTTAGAAAAAGGATGTGTAGGCGTATTTAATATTTGAACATTCCCCACATTGTGTCTGTGTCATGTTGAATGTATTTCATAAAACTTAATAGAGGAAATACAAAGGACTTAAATCATTTGATCTTTGAGAAAACAGACAGACACAAAAGTGTAACTGGATGTACCATAATGTGGTGAGTCTGTACTCCACAGAAACAGTTGGAGGTAGGGGATGGGGAAAATGAACAGCGGTTAGCAGAACAAAGAGTGAGATTTCACTCCAGACTATCCATTTTTGCTGTGAATTTAATTTCTTTGTTTCTGAGCATGTGAGAGAGAGAGAGAGAGAGAGAGAGACAGGTGAATGTTTCAACATGTGTATATCTCTAGCATTTGTTTTCATGCGTACTTGATATTTGTGTCTAACGTGTGATGATATCTGCTTTCAGAGTATATGACAAACGAAAGATAAATGAGGTGAGTCATAGTGATTTTCATCACGTCATTATGATGTAGCGTCCTAGACACCAGTATCTTGTAATTGCTGTCACCCATGTATACACTATACATGGCCTTGATGTTGTGACCAAATGGATGATATATTCACTGTGGTGGTGTGTGTTAAAAACCTCTCTGTTTGGATGCTGTGGGAATACTTTCATCAGTGAACTGGAAGGTCAACACACCAACAGTGACTTGCTGTCAATTCTGGAGCTTCTCTTGCTGTACATTGGTTTTTCCCAGTATTGTGTAAATAAATTTTCTCTGTGTGTGTGAAAGAGAGAGAGAGAGAGATTGTGGATTTTTTTTTTTTTCTTTAATAAGAAGCTATTGATTTCTCATTCATTAAAAATCCAGGAAAGTTTGGCAGTTGTTCTCGAGTTTGTTTTGAGTACTAAAAGAAAATATGAATTTTCCCATGCTTTTCTTTTTATAGATGGATATTTATAGTGTGCATGATTCTGATTCATGTGACACCAAATACATATTCAGGAAAATTCTAGTTCAAAAGTTACAGGCAGAGAATTTTTTTTTTTTTTAAATGAGGCGGTTACTCCCCTTTGTTCACATCAGATATATCAACTTTAAAAAATCACAGAAGAAAAACTATCTTACAAAGATCAAATCTGTTTTTTTGCATGTTAACTTTAAACTCGTATTAAATAAAAAGATGTTAAAACTGATTATTTTGCACGTCAGCCTGGTTTTTGCATGTTGTGTCACATTTTTTTTTTTTTTACTCCACCTTTCACTATGTTAATTGTTGAATGAGTACAGGTTTTTTTAACGTGTAAAAATGGAGTTTGGGAGGAAATGTAAAGCTCCCTGTCTTGTGAAAGGAAGTCCTAATCTAGAGTTGTCCAGTGATATGCATTGAGTATTCTACAGTGTTGTTTGAAAGGAGCTCAGTATAAAAATGCATTGAATGAAGTGTGTTGTTATCCAGAATGGATGCCCATGATTCTGGGAAATGATTTGGGGAGAGAATAAGCAATCAGCGAAGTATTGTCCTTTGTGAAGCTAACATCCATGATGACAATTTGTTCAGTCAATACGTACGTGTTAAAGCAGACCAGTGTTAAACAGTGTTGAAGCAGACCAATGTTAAACAGTGTTAAAGCAGACCAATGTTAAACAGTGTTAAATCAGACCAATGTTAAACAGTGTTAAAGTAGACCAATGTTAAACAGTGTTAAAGCAGACCAATGTTAATGTTAAACAGTGTTAAAGCAGACCAATGTTAAACAGTGTTAAAGCAGACCAATGTTAAACAGTGTTAAAGCAGACCAGTGTTAAACAGTGTTAAAGCAGACCAATGTTAAACAGTGCCACTGAGACTGGTGAGAGTGCTGAACATTGGGTTGTTAAAGCAGACCAATGTTAAACAGTGCCACTGAGACTGGTGAGAGTGCTGAACATTGGGTTGTTAAAGCAGACCAGTGTTAAACAGTGCCACTGAGACTGGTGAGAGTACTGAACATTGGGTTGTTAAAGCAGACCAATGTTAAACAGTGCCACTGAGACTGGTGAGAGTGCTGAACATTGGGTTGTTAAAGCAGACCAATGTTAAACAGTGCCACTGAGACTGGTGAGAGTGCTGAACATTGGGTTGTTAAAGCAGACAAATGTTAAGTCAGATGGATAGGCTCAAAGAAGTGAGTGATGTTGACCCTTTGTCCAGATCCATTTCACTTTTTTTTTTTTTTTAACTGGCTTTTCCCTCATCTGTTCATGGCAGAAGAACAGATTGTATCTTGGCTAGGTTGTATTCATGGTAGATTGTGTTCATGGTACATAGTCATCAAATCTGATACTATTCCATCATGTGCTTTGTCATTTTTTTTCCCCACCCAGAATGTGAATGGTGGCCTGGTCAGAAAGTACTGCCCCCAGCATCTGGTGAGTAGCTTTTCTTTTTCTGGGGGTGTTCTTGTTCTGTTCTCTCCACACAAAGTCAGCTGTTTATAGAAGGAAAAAAAGAGTTACTTGAGAATCTTTGCTTAATGTTATGTACATAAATGTTATCTCGGTCTCATCATTGAAGAATATCATTTAGAAAAAGGTGTATATGTTAAGATGATTAGAGTTGATCTGTGCAGATCAGATTGGTTTATGTAGGTAATGACTGTGATTGGTTTTTGTAGGTAATGACTGTGATTGGTTTATGTAGGTAATGACTGATTGGTTTATGTAGGTAATGACTGTGATTGGTTTATATAGGTAATGACTGTGATTGGTTTATATAGGTAATGACTGATTGGTTTATGTAGGTAATGACTGATTGGTTTATGTAGGTAATGACTGTGATTGGTTTATGTAGGTAATGACTGTGATTGGTTTATGTAGGTAATGAGTGTGATTGGTTTATGTAGGTAATGACTGTGACTGGTTTATATAGGTAATGACTGTGATTGGTTTATATAGGTAATGACTGATTGGCTTATGTAGGTAATGACTGATTGGTTTACGTAGGTAATGAGTGTGATTGGTTTATGTAGGTAATGAGTGTGACTGGTTTACGTAGGTAATGAGTGTGATTGGTTTATGTAGGTAATGAGTGTGATTAGTTTATGTAGGTAATGACTGTGAATGGTTTATGTAGGCAGTGACTGTGATTGGTTTATGTAGGTAATTAGTGTTGATCCGTCAAGACCTGATTGGTTGACAAAGGTAATGAGTGTTGATCCGTCAAGACCTGATCGGTTGACAAAGGTAATGAATGTTGATCCATCAAGACCTGATGTGTAAATGAATATGATGACGATTGTTTCAGGAGAACAGCTCAATGAAGGCCAACGTGACCTGTGCCTGCTACAACTACAATGGCACTGGTCAGTAAACACACTGGGCTTGCTGTCATTGTTTACACGTTATCACTTGATCTGAAGGTAGATTGCATGATGGCAAGGAGACACTGAGAGATTCAGGACAGAGAGTCCTCGGCTGCAAAGCCCTTGGCATATCAGGGCAGAGAATGGTTTACAACTTTAAAAAGTCACAGAATACTCAAGCTGGTTGAAAATGTCCTTTACCACATGTAAATTAATGAAACAAAAAGTTTGTAGTTGTCATTGGTTCCTTTTCGGATCATATACTGGCCAGACACCATTTACTAAGCCCTTGTCCTGTTGACTCTCCATCCTGTCCAGTCCATTTCACTGAACTGCCTGTCCCTCCCTCCGTCTCTCCTGGTGTCCATGGATGTCAGTTTCCCTGTTGTTTTCTTCAGGTAGTCAGCCTATCGGTGGAATGGCTCGGGGAAGACATTGATGAAAAGTGCTGCTGTTGCCATTGGGCATGCTTTGTGTGTCTGTTGATGCTAGCTGACTGTTGTGGTGAGGTTGGTCTGTCAGCTTGATCCCCTGGATGATTGCAGAGATCCTGGGCAGTTACAACGATGAGGACATCTACCTGTTTGACAACACCCATTCAGACGGAGCCAGTGCCATGCATCGTTACATTGGGCATCGGAATAATGCCACAGGTATTGGCTGCCCCAATCACTGTCTCTCGCTTGCATGTGTACAGAACCACAACCACTCATTCAAACATGCACACACCCACGTCCACACACACACAAACACACACACACACACACACACACACACACACACACACTTCCTGTACGTGTAAACATATGCAAAGATAGCAGTTAACAGTTACAAACCCTACGTCAAACGAATGCTTATGATCATCAAGTTATACCAACCTGGTAGGCTGTGAAAGTCATGTTTGATTATAAATTGAATGGACCGACATGTTCTCTTCAAGTTAGCCAAGTTTGGATCATTGACTGACATGTTCTCTTCAGGTTAGCAAGTGTGGATCATTGATAGTGGCAATGGGTGATGAAAGCTTTATGGTAAAAAATCCCTGCTCCTCTACTCCAAACATGACAATCAAACTGTTCAAGTTGATGTTATTTCTTCTTTCCTGTGAAATGTACTGTCATCACATTGATGGTTTTAACATGGTGTAAACTGTGTGGGACTCCAGGTGAGGTGGGTGTGGGGGAGAGTGGCCTCCTGGATGACCCTCCTTGTTCAGTGGAATGGGGAAGGAGAGGAGGGAGGTGGAGGAAGACTCCAGGGAGAAAGGGGTAGGGATAAGAGGGGGTGTGTTCACTAAGAGATGTAAAGCCTTGTACTCAGGATGATGACTCTGCCTCAGGTAAAAGACAATTCACAGGTGGACAGATGGGTGGTTCATGTTGATGAGTTTTGTATTTAAGGTTGGATGGAGTATTCATGGCAAATTCTCGATGGTGGAATTGAAGAATGTTGCCAGCCTTTCAGTGTTTTTGTTCTGTTTGTGGAATCCAGTGTGGCGGAGAGAAGGCTTTTCCACGCATGGCATGTTGACAGAGGCAGCTCCTCCACCAGTGGGCAGTACAGTGGTGTACTGTATCCCTTGTGTTGATGGCTGCGTGGTGAGGGGGGGGGGGGGGGGGGGTCTTGAACAGTTACAGAAAGGGGAAAGAGGTCTGTTATTCTCTGAAGAGAGGTAATCTTTTGTTGTCTTCATTGTCAAGATTCCATGCCTCCACAACACTGTAGACTGATGTCCTCCTAGAGAGTGTCACATCATGAGGCCTCTGTCACATGTTACAGTCTGTCAGTATTCATGTGTAATTTGTATTTGACTCTCCTCATAGCACCAGTGGTAGCTACTGCCGATGACGTTTCCTATACCTGAGAGCCAAAGGTGGTAGCTACCGCCGAGAAGCACATGGCGCACATTAAGCTAATTTTAAAGCTGAAGTCACTTCCCCTGGACAGCCTAGTGCATATGCACTTGAACTAAACATGGCTGCTTCCTTTGTCTGCAACTTCATGCGCCAAAACATCAATTCGGTGGAAATTAAAATTAAAAAAAATTTTTTTTTTAGCAGTTTCCATGTTAGAGGTAAGCGAAGGGACTGATGATGAGTATTTTGAAGAACTTACACTGGAGGAATGTTTTGAGATGACGGAGAGAAGAGCGCTGAAAGAAGAACATGTGGCTGGACTGATGGATTCTGATTCCGATTCAGAAGAGGATGACAAAGTGATAGGCGACCCAAAAGTTTTATGTTACCCAACAATTGTCACAGTTGACAACAGCAACAACATTACCACCAAAAACACAACATTATACTCTTGAAATTAATGTCATAACAATTTACATGCATTTCTGCATAATTTCACCAGATGTCATGGCAATTCAAGTAGAATTGTAGTTTCTGGAATATTTTTTTGTAACGTAGGTGATAATATTCTGAGTCTGTAAAAAAAACCCACTTGGTTTCCCTGTATAGAAACAGTACTGAAATACTTGGCGTGAGAAGAGTGGATGAGTACCCATGAATATTTATCAGCATTTTCATTTGTCAGTGATTCTCTAGAATGATATGTGGAGATGGCATCCTGGGGAGTACAAACTTGATGGAGGCTGTAACCTCCAGGTGAAAAGGAGAACAATCATCATTCGATATTCTTGTTCATTTTTTAGTTGTAGGACTCAATTCAGATATGTTTGTTTCTCTGTCTGTTCTGTCCCAGTGAAAGGTGTCAGTTTCTACGGGCCGCAGAGTGAGTACGTGGTGAGCGGCAGCGATTGTGGGCATGTGTTCCTGTGGGACAAAGACACGGAGGAGGTGGTGCAGTTCATGAAGGCTGATGAGTGTGGAGTGGTGAGTGATGAGGACAGTGTGTGTCACAGGGGCCACTCACTGGTCCTGTAGCATGGCTGCCTGGTGTGTTTGTAGGCTGGAGTCTGTGGATTGGTGAGTGATGAGGACAGTGTGTGTCACAGGGGGCCACTCACTGGTCCTGTAGCATGGCTGCCTGTTGTGTTTGTAGGCCTGGAGTCTGTGGATTGGTGAGTGATGAGGACAGTGTGTGTCACAGAGGCCACTCACTGTGCCTGTAGCATGTTTACCTGTTGTAGTGGTGAGTGATGAGGACAGTGTGTGTCACAGAGGCCCATTCACTGGTCCTGTAGCATGGCTGCCTGTTGTAGTGGTGAGTGATGAGGACAGTGTGTGTCACAGGGGCCACTCACTGTGCCTGTAGCATGTTTACCTGTTGTAGTGGTGAGTGATGAGGGCAGTGTGTGTCACAGAGGCCACTCACTGTGCCTGTAGCATGGCTGCCTGTTGTAGTGGTGAGTGATGAGGAAGTGTGTGTCACAGAGGCCACTCACTGTGCCTGTAGCATGTTTACCTGTTGTAGTGGTGAGTGATGAGGGCAGTGTGTGTCACAGAGGCCACTCACTGTCCTGTAGCATGGCTGCCTGTCGTAGTGGTGAGTGATGAGGCAGTGTGTGTCACAGAGGCCACTCACTGTGCCTGTAGCATGCTGCCTGTTGTAGTGGTGAGTGATGAGGACAGTGTGTGTCACAGGGGCCACTCACTGGTCCTGTAGCATGGCTGCCTGTTGTAGTGGTGAGTGATGAGGACAGTGTGTGTCACAGGGGCCACTCACTGGTCCTGTAGCATGGCTGCCTGTTGTAGTGGTGAGTGATGAGGACAGTGTGTGTCACAGGGGCCATTCACTGGTCCTGTAGCATGGCTGCCTGTTGTAGTGGTGAGTGATGAGGACAGTGTGTGTCACAGGGGCCACTCACTGGTCCTGTAGCATGGCTGCCTGTTGTAGTGGTGAGTGATGAGGACAGTGTGTGTCACAGAGGCCCATCACTGGTCCTGTAGCATGGCTGCCTGTGTAGTGGTGAGTGATGAGGACAGTGTGTCACAGAGGCCACTCACTTGGCCTGTAGCATGGCTGCCTGTTGTAGTGGTGAGTGATGAGGACAGTGTGTGTCGCAGAGGCCACTCACTGTGCCTGTAGCATGGCTGCCTGGGTTTGTAGTATTTGGGGATGTAGTGATGAGGACAGTGTGTGTCACAGAGGCCCATGTCCTGGTCCTGTAGTATGGACATGGTGCCGTTGAGGGATCATGTTGAAGGCTCGGGTTGTGTGTCACAGTGGCCGGCACTTCACTGGTCCTGTAGCATGGCTGCCTGTTGTAGTGGTGAGTGATGAGGACAGTGTGTGTCACAGAGGCCACTCACTGTGCCTGTAGCATGGCTGCCTGTTGTAGTGGTGAGTGATGAGGACAGTGTGTGTCACAGAGGCCACTTCACTGGTCCTGTAGCATGGCTGCCTGTCGGTAGTGGTGTAGAGTGATGAGGACAGTGTGTGTCACAGAGGCCACTCACTGTGCCTGTAGCATGGCTGCCTGTTGTAGTGGTGAGTGATGAGGACAGTGTGTGTCACAGGGGGCCACTCACTGTGCCTGTAGCATGGCTGCCTGTTGTAGTGGTGAGTGATGAGGACAGTGTGTGTCACAGGGGCCACTCACTGTGCCTGTAGCATGGCTGCCTGTCGTAGTGGTGAGTGATGAGGACAGTGTGTGTCACAGGGGGCCACTCACTGTGCCTGTAGCATGGCTGCCTGTTGTAGTGGTGAGTGATGAGGACAGTGTGTGTCACAGAGGCCACTCACTGTGCCTGTAGCATGGCTGCCTGTCGTAGTGGTGAGTGATGAGGACAGTGTGTGTCACAGGGGGCCACTCACTGGTCCTGTAGCATGGCTGCCTGTAGTAGTGGTGAGTGATGAGGACAGTGTGTGTCACAGAGGCCCATTCACTGGTCCTGTAGCATGGCTGCCTGTCGTAGTGGTGAGTGATGAGGACAGTGTGTGTCACAGGGGGCCACTCACTGTGCCTGTAGCATGGCTGCCTGTTGTAGTGGTGAGTGATGAGGACAGTGTGTGTCACAGGGGCCTCTCACTGGTCCTGTAGCATGGCTGCCTGTCGTAGTGGTGAGTGATGAGGACAGTGTGTGTCACAGGGGGCCACTCACTGTGCCTGTAGCATGGCTGCCTGTCGTAGTGGTGAGTGATGAGGACAGTGTGTGTCACAGAGGCCCATTCACTGGTCCTGTAGCATGGCTGCCTGCCGTAGTGGTGAGTGATGAGGACAGTGTGTGTCACAGGGGGCCACTCACTGTGCCTGTAGCATGGCTGCCTGTCGTAGTGGTGAGTGATGAGGACAGTGTGTGTCACAGAGGCCACTCACTGTGCCTGTAGCATGGCTGCCTGTTGTAGTGGTGAGTGATGAGGACAGTGTGTGTCACAGGGGGCCACTCACTGTGCCTGTAGCATGGCTGCCTGTTGTAGTGGTGAGTGATGAGGACAGTGTGTGTCACAGGGGGCCACTCACTGTGCCTGTAGCATGGCTGCCTGTCGTAGTGGTGAGTGATGAGGACAGTGTGTGTCACAGAGGCCCATTCACTGGTCCTGTAGCATGGCTGCCTGTCGTAGTGGTGAGTGATGAGGACAGTGTGTGTCACAGGGGGCCACTCACTGTGCCTGTAGCATGGCTGCCTGTTGTAGTGGTGAGTGATGAGGACAGTGTGTGTCACAGGGGGCCACTCACTGTGCCTGTAGCATGGCTGCCTGTCGTAGTGGTGAGTGATGAGGACAGTGTGTGTCACAGAGGCCCATTCACTGGTCCTGTAGCATGGCTGCCTGTCGTAGTGGTGAGTGATGAGGACAGTGTGTGTCACAGGGGGCCACTCACTGTGCCTGTAGCATGGCTGCCTGTCGTAGTGGTGAGTGATGAGGACAGTGTGTGTCACAGAGGCCACTCACTGTGCCTGTAGCATGGCTGCCTGTTGTAGTGGTGAGTGATGAGGACAGTGTGTCACAGGGGCCACTCACTGTGCCTGTAGCATGGCTGCCTGTTGTAGTGGTGAGTGATGAGGACAGTGTGTCACAGGGGCCACTCACTGTGCCTGTAGCATGGCTGCCTGTCGTAGTGGTGAGTGATGAGGACAGTGTGTCACAGGGGCCCACTCACTGTGCTTGTAGCATGGCTGCCTGTTGTGTTTGTGGGCCCGAAGCCTGAATTGGTCACTTCCTCCAGATTCAGGCAGGCAGTATGCTTGCTGAGCAGTTCTGACACACTGCCGTGTGAAGTTGTGATCACTGCGTTCATAACTTTTGGTTTTCAAACTTGGTTGCAAATTTTATTTGATAAAGAATGAGAATGCATTTCACATGTTAAAGAAGCATACTATTTTTTTTTTTGGATTATAACTGTTGAATTAGAACTAAGAAACTGGAACAAAAGAAATTCGGCATGTGTACTGTCTTGATTCACAGAGTAAAGCCCTGTGAAATAAATTCAGTACTTGTGAGAATCTATTCAGATATGGGACAAGTATAGATCTTATGCCAGGGTTAGAGTACCGCCATGCCAGAGCAGGTAGATGTTTGGAAGATCATTGATGTGGGGGTGACTGGCACAAACTGGCTAAGTTTGGGATAGATAGGTGTGTGGTCCATGATGGATATTGAGCTCAGGGTGAGGCATTTCTGGTTGTGGTAACCAGTGTTGGTGGTGATGGACAGGTGAACGTTCTGGAGCCCCACCCCTTTGCCCCGGTGCTGGCAACCAGCGGCTTGGACCATGATGTGAAGATCTGGGCTCCCACCGCTCGCGACGCATGTAAACTGGATGGCCTCGTCACGGTAAGACCCTTCACTGGGAAGCGGTTTGAAACCCTGGTGTAATGAACACATTCTTCAGTGACAGTTGCTGCAAAGACCATACAGCCACTGACTGCAGGTATTGCAGGGGATGACCTTGCTGTCAGTTGTATGGCATAGTGACCACCAGTCATTCAACTTCACAGGCATTGGACATTACAGTCCTTGCATGTTGCTACTTTCGTCAACAAAGTTACCACAGATTCTATCAAGACTATGAAGTAGGCCACTGTGTTTTACCCCTCTCATATACACCCAGCTCATGCGACCGATGCTACTTGTCACTGTGGAGCATGCAAGACACTCTTCCAGTGTCATTGGTAGTATGAAGGTAGGTGCTAAGTTGCCTTCTGCTTGGAGTGTTGAATGTTCACATCAGAGTCTTTTTCTTTATACAAAGAAATTCCAGTTCTCTTTCTTGATAAAGAAAAGAACAGATTCTTTTTCTTGATGAAGAAAAGAAAAAATCATTTCTCTTTCTTGATGAAGAAAAGAAAAATACACATGCACCTCCTGAGCAGGAGGAGAAGGGTTTAAATAGGAAGGGGGTGGGGGAGGGGGGGCAGGGGGTCCTGGATGATAGATCAGGCATTGAAACTTGCAGTTCTCACAAGAGCGAGCTCAGAGTTTGGAAACAAAGCCTTGTGATTTCAGAAATTATCATGATCATCATCAGTGTTGTCCCCGGTGACACATTCATCCACATTCCTACGGAACATTCCTGTGTCATGAAGGTGTTGGTCATGGGTCAGAGGATGTCCAGGCCTCCCAGCTCGTGTCCAGCAGGGCTTGCCCTTGTGCAGCAGCCCCTGTGGAATCTTCTCCCTGTGATAAACCATCCAAAGGGGGCTGGAATAGCTCAGTGGTAGAGCGCTGGACTCGTAATCTTTGTGATCCTGGGGTTGCGGGCTTGAATCTCAGCTGGGCCGTTTCGGTACAGTTGTTTCTGTTTTTTCCCTCAGAGTTGACATTGGTTCTGACTCCATTTCCCATACAGTCCTTTGAATGAGACTGTAAACTGAGGTTGCGTGTGTGAACGCACGCATAACATCTTGCACACACGTAAAATCCTATCACAAACTTTCGGAAGAGAAGGCCAGTTTGGCCGTTGGTATGGATGACACATTACACATAGCATGCAACTTCCCTGAAGTCAGAGTATGGCTGCCTAAATGGCGGGATAAAAAGAAATGGTCATACATAAAAACTCCACTCCCTTTGTTGGGTAGATCGGATTAATCCTTGCCTGTGTGTATAGGGAGTGTCTGCAGGAGCATCAGTCTGCGTACGCAGAAAAAAAAAAAGATCCAACGCTGAGCCCTGCTGATGGACAGAAAGAGTGGACAAATGGACATTGAGATCTTAATGCCATTCAAACCATCTGGTTATCTTATGCTGCTTCCAGCAAAGAGTCTGTTAACACTTTCGTCCCGAAAAGACCCAGTACCTGATCTAGTTGATGTATCTGTGGTCAACAAGGTGCAGAATGTGTGGCTAAGGAACAGAAAAAGGCAGGAAAATAACAGGCCAGTTGTGGCAGAAAAACTCTGAAGTGGATGCTGCATTGCCTCTGTACCGTACCAAGGGTCTAGGCAGCTGCTGCATTGCCTGTGTACCGTACCAAGGGACTAGGCGGCTGCTGCATTGCCTCTGTACCATACCAAGGGACTAGGCAGCTGCTGCATTGCCTGTGTACTGTACCAAGGGACTAGGCAGCTGCTGCATTGCCTGTGTACCGTACCAAGGGTCTAGGCAGCTGCTGCATTGCCTCTACCATACCAAGGGCCTAGGCAGCTGCTGCATTGCCTCTGTACCGTACCAAGGGTCTAGGCAGCTGCTGCATTGCCTCTACCATACCAAGGGTCTAGGCAGCTGCTGCAGTGCCTCTGTACCATACCAAGGGTCTAGGCAGCTGCTGTATTGCCTGTGTACTGTACCAAGAGTCTAGGCAGCTGCTGCATTGCCTGTGTACTGTACCAAGGGACTAGGCAGCTGCTGCATTGCCTGTGTACTGTACCAAGAGTCTAGGCAGCTGCTGTATTGCCTGTGTACTGTACCAAGAGTCTAGGCAGCTGCTGTATTGCCTGTGTACTGTACCAAGAGTCTAGGCAGCTGCTGTATTGCCTGTGTACTGTACCAAGAGTCTAGGCAGCTGCTGTATTGCCTGTGTACTGTACCAAGAGTCTAGGCAGCTGCTGCATTGCCTGTGTACCGTACCAAGGGACTAGGCAGCTGCTGCATTGCCTGTGTACCGTACCAAGGGTCTAGGCAGCTGCTGCATTGCCTGTGTACCGTACCAAGGGTCTAGGCAGCTGCTGCATTGCCTCTGTATTATACCAAGGGTCTAGGCAGCTGCTGCATTGCCTGTGTACCGTACCAAGGGTCTAGGCAGCTGCTGCATTGCCTCTGTATTACACCAAGTGTCTAGGCAGCTGCTGCATTGCCCGTGTACCGTACCAAGGGTCTAGGCAGCTGCTGCATTGCCTCTGTACCGTACCAAGAGTCTGGGCAGCTGCTGCATTGCCTGTGTACCGTACCAAGGGTCTAGGCAGCTGCTGCATTGCCTGTGTACCGTACCAAGGGTCTAGGCAGCTGCTGCATTGCCTGTGTACCGTACCAAGGGTCTAGGCAGTTGCTGCATTGCCTGTGTACCGTACCAAGGGTCTAGGCAGCTGCTGCATTGCCTCTGTACCGTACCAAGGGTCTAGGCAGCTGCTGCATTGCATCTGTATTATACCAAGGGTCTAGGCAGCTGCTGCATTGCCTGTTTACCGTACCAAGGGTCTAGGCAGCTGCTGTATTGCCTCTGTATTATACCAAGGGTCTGGGCAGCTGCTGCATTGCCTCTGTACTGTACCAAGGGTCTAGGCAGCTGCTGCATTGCCTCTGTACCGTACCAAGGGTCTAGGCAGCTGCTGCATAGCCTGTGTATTATACTAAGGGTCTAGGCAGCTGCTGCATTGCCTGTGTACCGTACCTAGGGTCTAGGCAGCTGCTGCATTGCCTGTGTACCGTACCAAGGGTCTAGGCAGCTGCTGCATTGCCTGTGTACCGTACCAAGGGTCTGGGCAGCTGCTGCATTGCCTGTGTACTATACCAAGGGTCTAGGCAGCTGCTGCATTGCCTGTGTACTGCACGAAGGGTTTAGACAGCTGCTGCATTGCCTGTGTACCGTACCAAGGGTCTAGGCAGCTGCTGCATTGCCTGTGTACCATACCAAGGGTCTAGGCAGCTGCTGCATTGCCTGTGTACTGTACCAAGGGACTAGGCAGCTGCTGCATTGCCTGTGTACCGTACCAAGGGTCTAGGCAGCTGCTGCATTGCCTGTGTACCGTACCAAGGGTCTGGGCAGCTGCTGCATTGCCTGTGTACCATACCAAGGGTCTAGGCAGCTGCTGCATTGCCTGTGTACCATACCAAGGGTCTAGGCAGCTGCTGCATTGCCTGTGTACCATACCAAGGGTCTAGGCAGCTGCTGCATTGCCTGTGTACCGTACCAAAGGTCTAGGCAGCTGCTGCATTGCCTGTGTACTGTACCAAGGGTCTAGGCAGCTGCTGCATTGCCTCTGTACCATACCAAGGGTCTAGGCAGCTGCTGCATTGCCTCTGTGCCGTACCAAGGGTCTGGGCAGCTGCTGCATAGCCACCCCAACCCTAGCTTGTTTTAGAGGATTTGTCTTCAGAGTATGCTGATGCTGAGTATCAGTGCTTGTGTGTGGTTGTATGAATGTGAAGGATGAGTAATTCATCTTGTCTCCTGTTCAGTGTAGAAATTTAGTGGTGTACCTATTTCTGAAGCATATGGGTTGTTTGTGTGCATTGTATCAGAACTACATGCATTGTGATTATGAAGTGATTTGTCGTTTTGGTTGTGATAGTTACAACATATATTTGTCTTGTAACCAAGTAGCAGATGCCATTGTGGTTAACCTATTGCCTGGTTTGTGCCAGTAGCAAACTGATAATTTCACTGATTTGTCATGTTTATTTTGTGATCTACCAGCAAAAACGCAAGAACCGGCGTGAGCGGGAGAAGGACCGTTACCATGAGCCAGAGATGATTGACGGCCAGATGCTGTGGTTCATCATGCACCACTTCCGACGCTCCGCACGCAGAAGGGTCAGTGGGTCAGCCAGACCTGTGTGCTCTTTGCTTCTTCTGTTGCAACTTGCACTTTTCCACGCTTCATGTACCCCTGACTTGACTTGACTTAATCCTCTTGGTTCCTCGGGGAACATAGGGCCGCAACCACACTCCCCCAGCGCACTCTGTTCTGGGACGCCCTCTTCAGCTCGGCCCATGTCATTCCGGTGGCCTTGGCTTCAGTGTTTGTACTTCTCCGCCACGTCTGTCTTGGTCGCCCAACTTTGCGTTTGCCCTGGGGGTTCCATTCCAGAGACTGCCTTGTGATGTTGGATGTGGGCTTTCGCAACGTGTGGCCAATCCATCCCCATTTCCTTTTTCTAATCTCTTGGTCGATGGATGTCTGCTTTGTTCTGTTCCAGAGGTCTTGGTTGGAAATCACCTCTGGCCACCTGATGTTGAGAATGTTGCGGAGGCATCTGTTGATGAAGGTTTGCAGTCTGTGGTTGGTTGTCTTTGTGGTACGCCATGTTTCCGAGCCATAGAGGAGAACTGATTTTACGTTGGTGTTGAAGATCCTGATCTTGTTGTGTAGTGAGAGAGCTGAGGATCTCCAGATTGGGCGTAGGGTGTGAAAGGCATGTCTGGCTTTGTTTATACGGCTCCTGATGTCTTCGTCCGTTCCCCCGTCCTTGCTGACCACACTGCCCAGGTATACAAACTTGTCGACTTCTTTGATGTCTTCCTGCTGCAGTTGGATGGGGTCCTGCTGATTGTTGTTTATCCTCATGACTTCGGTTTTGCTGGTGTTGATCTTGAGACCGGTCTTCTCAGCTTCCTCAGCAACTTGGTCCAGCTTTGCCTGTGCGTCTTGTTGCTTGTGGGAGAGAAGGGCGATGTCATCTGCAAAATCCAGGTCTTCTAGTTGTTTGGCGAAGGTCCACTGGATCCCTGTCCTCCTTCCTGTTGTTGACTGCCTCATGATCCAGTCGATCACCATCAGGAAGATTGTCGGCGAGAGGATACAGCCCTGGCGGATGCCGGTCTGTACAGAGAAGGGCTCTGTCAGTTTTCCATCGTGGACTACTTGGCATGTGGCGTTTCCATACAGCTGCTGGATGATGGTGATGAACTTGGGTGGAAATCCATAGTGCTGCATCAGTTTCCAGATGACCTCCCTGTCAACGCTGTCAAACGCCTTCTGGAAGTCAACGAAGACGCTGTACAGGGGGGTCTGCCACTCCAGGGACTGCTCGATGATGATCCTCATTGTCACGATGTGGTCAGTGCAGGATTTATCTTGGCGGAAACCTGCCTGCTCCTCCCGGAGTGCCTTGTCCAGTGTGGTCTTCAGCCTCTCCAGGATGATCCTGGTGAGAACCTTTCCCAGGATGGACAAAAGCATGATGCCCCTCCAGTTGGTGCAGGATGAGAGGTCCCCTCTCTTTGGCAGCTTCACCAGGTGTCCCTTCTTCCAATCGTCTGGCACATCCTCGTTCTCCCAGATCTTCTTCAGGAGCGGGTGCAACATATCGGTGGAGGTCTGGATGTCGGCCCACAAGGCTTCAGATGGTATGCTGTCCGGACCTGCTGCCTTGCCAGACTTGAGGGTCTTGATGGCTTTCATGATCTCGGTCTTGGTTGGAGGATTGGTGTTGACGTTAAGTAGTTGTGCTGCTGGTGGTATATCTGGCGGGGTTAGTGGTGGGGGCCTGGTTAAGTGTTTCTTTGAAGTGTTCTGCCCATCTTGCTCTTTGGTCTTCCTCTCTCGTGATGATGTCTCCGTTCTTGTCCTTGACTGGTCGGGTGGGGTTGCTGTTCTTCCCGGAGAGTGTTCTTGTTATTTCATACAGCCTTTTCATGTTTCGTTGTCCAGCTGCAGTTTCTGCTTCTTCTGTGAGGTCGTTGATGTATTTCTTCTTGTCGTTTCTTGCGCTCCTCTTGACTTGCCGATTGATGTCCCAGTACTGTGCCTGTAGATCACACTTCTGTTCTTGGTCTTGAGCCTGGTTGATCTGGTCTTTCATGTGTTTCCTTTCTGTGATGAGGTCCCAGGTGTCTGTAGTTAGCCATTCCTTATGCTTCCTTGTTCTCTTCCCTAGCACTTCCTTGCATGTTGATGTCCAGATGTCTCGTAGGTTGTGCCAGTGTTCCTCAACTGTCTCGTCTGATAGTGTGCCGAGAGTGCTGAATCTGTTCTTTATCTGACATTTGAAGTCTGTCATCTTAACATCTTCCTTCAAGCTGTGCACATTGTATTTGTAGGATGGTCTTTCTGCCTGGTCCCTGTAGGCTTTCAGCTTTATCTTGATCGTTGCAATGACGAGTTGGTGGTCTGAGGCTGCATCAGCTCCCCGCATTGCTCTTACGTCGTGTAGGCTTCTCCGCCATTTCCTGCCGATGGTGATGTGATCTATCTGGTTTTCGGTTCTTCCATCTGGTGATGTCCAGGTTGTTTTGTGGATGGTCTTGTGGGGGAAGATGGTGCCTCCAATGACCAGGTCATTGGAGGTGCAGAATTCGATGAAGAGTTCCCCATTCTCGTTCTGTACCCCTGTTCCATGTTTGCCCATGATAAGTTCTCTGTTGGTGTTGTCAGTCCCTACTTTGGCGTTGAGGTCTCCCATGAGGATCTTCAGGTCCCTTCTTGGTGTTCTGTCCAGGACGGCTTGGAGCTGTTCATAGAAGTCCTCTTTTTCTTCCGCTACCGCCACGTTGATGGGGGCGTAGCATTGGAGGATGGTGACTTTCCTGCCCTTCGAGTTGAATCTGGCGGTCAGGATTCTTGGTGACACAGGTTCCCAGGACAGGAGAGCTTGTGTTGTTTCAGGTGTCATAAGCAATCCAACTCCATGCGTGTGTGGCAGGCCTTCTTCATGTCCGGAGTGGATGATGGTGTCTCCAGATATGAGTCGTGTGCGTCCTGTTCCTGTCCACCTTGTCTCACACAGACCGAGGATCTTCAAGTTGTATCTGTGCATCTCTCGACTCACTTGTGCTGCTTTTTCCTGCCTCATATAGGGTTCGGATGTTCCAGGTCCCTATCCTGGCTGTGGCCTTGGTTGTCAGGAGAGTTGTCGGCGCACTGGCTTCCCTAGGGCTTTCACCAGCTCGCGTCACAAGCTCTTCCAGAGAGGACTCTCCCTCGTCCAAGTTGCGCTGTAGGTCTATAGTTGTGGTTTCTGTAACTGATTCTTTTTTCCGGGAGGAGGTAGTTGGCCTCCTGCTCAACCCCCAGACTTGGAGGACCAGGTTTTTCTGTCAGGGTTTGCTTCCCTTAGACTGCGTTGGTCCACGATTTACACCCCATCCGCCACCCGGGGAACGCGCCTCAGTACGCCGTGCAGTCCCAGCGCGAGGCATGTACCCCTAGATACCTGAATATAACTAAGAAGAAGTTACCAATTTCCATCTGAACCAAGTTTTACTAAGTCCAGCCTCTAAGCTGAGGGCCATGGGACTTTATCAGGCCTCAGACCTGAGGCTTTTCCTGTGTGCTGGCCACTGTCAGGTTCCTGTCATGCTTTGTTGTTTGTTTTTTGTGATGGTTTTCTCTTTAATGAATGATTATGCTGTGTAAATTATTGGACTCAGAAATAAATTTTCTATGAAATGATGTAATTTTACTATTCAAACAAAATAAGGTCAACACCATTACTTGAAAGTATAAATTTGCAGGTGAAAATAACTGTCATGCAAACAGTTATCATTTTCAGTGTTAAGGAGTTATTTATAATGCATGATACATGTTGTTAAAAATTACATTCTTTTCATCAGCCAAAAAAAAAAAAAAAAAATGCTTAAATCGAGCTTTGTTATTTTAGATTTTATGAACCATGTCATTTACTTAAAAAGAAAAAAAAAATAACCAAGTTTGTAAATATGAACTATGGTCTGCACATTATTTCAGTTTCCCAGTAACGTAAGTAAAACATCATTTGAAAAAAAAAAAAGTAAAACAAAGGAAAAAAATTTGAAAAGAGTAAAATGATACATTGCTGACACAAAGTTGACAGACAGCAACAGGTTAATTCCCCAGCTGCCCCTCTTCCACTATGAGGTGCTGAGGGGTTCAGAGCATGGCGCCGGAGACACTGGCCTGTCTCCACTCACCTCGTTACCACAATGGAAGGGGTAGGGTGGGGGAGGAGGCCAACTCGCTAACCAGAACTGGCAGACCGCCTTTAACATAAAATTACGAATTGAATGCTCTGTATACATGACCAAGCCTTGCACAAGTTGCAAGCAGAGAATTGGGAATGTCCGGTACAAGAGACTGGACAAGGAGGCACCATTGTGGCAAGAACAGACATGAGAGGCCGTCAAGGTAGCAGGGTTAGAAGCCAGCTTGGAAGATGCCATTGCGAAGAAGGGGGTCAACTGGTGTAAAGAAGGAGCAATAGTAATTTACGTGAATTAACCCGTAGAGTGCCTTTTAGCCGTCAGCTGACGCCGCATTAAAAATGCTTTCCCAGTGCCTATGGGCCGTCCACTGACGTCATGCATTTTTCTTGAATTTTCATTCGTTACTATTTCTATCAACGGACTTAAATAGAGTGTGCGTAGTAAGCCTTATATGTCTGTAGTATTAAAATGATATGTAAATGACCACACGTGAGGGGAAAGCCCATTTATTCTCATCACTGACTGGATGACCAGCCAGCACTTTGTCTCGCTTGCAAAGATGGCGGCACAACCTTCGACAAGCGCAGCGACCAAATCAACTTATTTACACAGCTGAGCAGGCTCTGCTAATGATTTTTGACAAAGACAATAATCTTTTATTCAACGACTCGCTCGAGCATGAAGGTGAGATGATGATAGTGATGGAATTGCCGACCGTATTCGTCAGTTATTGTGTCGTACTGTGTGACCTCAGTGTGTGTTCAGCTGACTGGTTTGCCAGCGTCGAACGAGCTCGCCTAGTGTGTACTCTGCACTGCGTGCCAGTGGTCAGTGACGTGATAGTCAGCGCAAGAGGGGAGCGCGGCCTGCTCGCGGCGTGGCACGGGGCAGAGGGAAAGGTAGGGGAAGAGGAGCAGTGAAAGAGAGGGTTGAAGTCCAGCAAGGGGGCGTGGTGGGGAGAGGGGGGCGTGGTCGTGGACTGACCTGTCTGCATAGAGTGTGAGCGTCTTGATAGACTTCTAAACTGTTTTACTTTCATTTACAGGTGTAGTGTGACAATACAAACTTTATTTTCAACTTTTTTGCTTTGTGTTCTTGTTTGGATGTGAAGATGTAGTGGTAAATACATATGCTTTTGATCGTGCAAAAAAATCTATCCAAATCTAATTGCCTAAATACTTTTTTATTATCAAAATTAAAACAAAAGAAGCCCAGATTCAAAATCTTCATTCAATTTCCTTCAAAAATCATATATATTTCATTGTTATATCTTTTGTAGTTTCTGAGCTAGAATTTTTTGTTAATTATTACCCCCAAATCATTAGATTTCCCTGGCACTGGGAAAGCCTTGTTTGTAACATTTTCAAGCAGCGAACGGGTTAATGGCAGAAGTTCCATTTTGAGGTGATACAGAAAAAGAAAAGCACAGAAAAAAAGAGAGAGCTTCTCCCTCCTCTGAGAAAGCAAGCTTGAATCAGCATTTACAGGAATCCATAACCGTGAGCATCGAAGTCTGAAAAATTGGAGAGCCAAAAGGGGCATGTTCCTCCCACGAAGGAAAACACTGAACTAGTTTGAATATGGCGCTGTGTTGTGAACTCACAAAGCACAATCACTCTTGCTGGCTTGTTGAGGAATTCAGGTTAGGTTAACTCCCTGCTCTCCCAATTTTGTTTTCTTTTGGGGTGGGGATACTGATTGTATGGTGTTGTTCTTAGCTATGTGAAGACAAGGCACTTGTTTGGACAGATAAGTATGCAAAAGTGTCAGGTGTAAAGCGGTGATGTAAATAATCTTCAGAGTATTCTGTTTACCTCTTGTTAAAAGAACTTCTTACAGATCGTTCATGGTTTGTTTCGTTTGCCTGAGGTTTTCAGTCCAGATATGGGCTCTTTGAATAACTGACTGTAAACGGTGTGAATGTGAAAACAGTGTCATGGCCTGCCTTAGTCATACTGTGCGACCCTTGACCTGCGGATGTTTCAGCTGCGGCAGGAAGGAGAAGAGGTGTCCAGTTCCAGTGACCAAAGTGACTCTTCTGATGAAGGAGGACAGGAAGGGGTGGCGGGGGACCGCATGCAATGCCAGACATCCTAGTGATCACCCTCATCACTTCCCTTTCCACCCCCACCCTCCCCACCCTTTTACTGTCCTGCCCTCCCCTCCCCTCGTCTGACACCGTTCCCCTTGCCCTGCCTGCTCACTGAGAAGTATGCCCACCAACCAACAGTCAAATAAAGTCACTGTACAGACAACACACGGTCCGTGTGCCCATTCACTGAGAGGACTAACTGTCGGCCAACAGCCAAATGAAGTCACTGTACAGACAACACGCGGTCTGTGTGCCCATTCACTGAGAGGACTAACTGTCAACCAACAGCCAAATGAAGTCACTGTACAGACAACACGCGGTCTGTGTGCCCATTCACTGAGAGGACTAATCAACCAGCAGCCCCAGATACATTCAGAGAGACACGGTCCCTGTGTCTGTTCATGGGCTGCTATATGTTGGATACATTGCTGTGTGTTGATGTTGTGTGTAAGAGTGTGTGGTCAATGTGAACCTGTGTCTGCAACAAGCGGTTGAGTTGACGACGCTGGCGCTGCCCTGAGAGGATGTGGAGTAGCGAGTGAATGAGAGACGCTGTTAGTGACCTCAGATGTGAGAGAGACATTTTGATCGTTTAAGTCCATGCCTTTCTGTCAGAGGGAGAGAGAGAGAGAGAGGGAGAAATGGTAAAGAGAGCGAGGCATTCATTGTGAATTGAGAAGTACATTTATGGAATTTACATGTTCAAATCGTTCTTGTTTGTCTGTTTTCTGTATTATTTTGCCTTTCTTTTTTGCTTTTTCCTTTTTTGAAATGTGAAAAGAGGAAGTAACGTCAGAGATGATGATAGAAAGTAAAATATTTGATTCAAAAAAAAGGAAGGGGGCAGGACGCACACGTCTGCATGACTTTTTGAGGGAGGGAAGACATTTATTGTAAAGTGTCAGTACGATTGAGTAATATTAAGAACATGAGTGATACTAGTTGGTAAGAGGACGCACATGTCTGCATAACTTGTTGAGGGAGGGAAGACAATTATTGTAAAGTGTCAGTGCGATCGAGTAATATTAAGAACATGAGTGACACTAGTTGGTAAGGGGGCGCACATGTCTGCATGACTTGTTGAGGGAGGGGAGACACTTATTGTAAAGTGTCGGTACGATTTAGTAACACTAAGAACATGAGTGACACTAGTTGGTAAGGGGGCGCACACGTCTGCATGACTTGTGGAGGGAGGGGAGACACTTATTGTAAAGTGTCGGTACAATTTAGTAATACTAAGAACATGAGTGACACTAGTTGGTAAGGGGGCGCACATGTCTGCATGACTTGTTGAGGGACAATTGAGTAATATTAAGAACATGAGTGACACTAGTTGGGAAGTTGAAGCGTGAATAGAAGTTTGTGATGGAGTTCCAGAGAAAGAGAGTGGGGGAGGGGGAGGGTTATGGGGTGGAGGGGGAAATGACATGCGAGATGAAGCTATACCTTGTATTCCTGTTAACTTTAATGATATGATCACCAAGTTTAGCACAATCCATTGTTTTCTGCCTTGACGGATATTTTGGGAAGGATGAGGACTAGCAATTTGTTCATGTGGAGCACCATCAGGGAAATCTGCAAACTTCTACTTCCCAAGGTAAGTTTTATTCCTAACGCAATTATTCGGAGCTGCACTGAGAAATCTTATGTTAAAACAGAAATTAATGCTTAACAAGAAAATTTTAAGATTTTGATCGTAAAATCTTTTACACCACACTGGTGTGATGCCTTCTCAACTAATTGACGGTGGAATCCAGTTAGTCTGGATCATACAGTAAACGGTTGGTCTGGATCGTACAGTAAATGATTTGTTTCATGCAGGCAGATTTTGCAGTTTCCACCAACACTCTTCCATTTCTGTGTTTGGAATAAACACAGACTCTCAGTGAGGATGAATTAATGATCTAGTCCTTGGAAAGCAAGTTCTTTTGTTTTTTAGCCATCAGTTGATGGAAATGATGTTGATCAACTTGCAGTTCCAGTTTGCCTTCATTTTCTTGGCACGGTTACACACAACAGAGCAAACATTTGTATTCACGAGTTCACTCACTTCCGTAGTCAAGCACATGCATGCTTTCACACATTTCACCTATACACAATCCAGTCATCTCTAGAAGTTTTGCGAGACAGTACAAGATATTGTGTAGACAGCATTTATAACTTTCTCCAAGTCCGCATGTGAGGCAAAGACAAAGTTGGTCTCTTTCGGTATGACCAAGAAAACTTGTTGATTTTGACATTTGTCTATACTAATACGGCGTTGCCTGAAAATACACCATGTCAGGCTGTAACTGAACTGTACAGTACATGAAAAACTGTTGCCAATTTTCTGGCATTGTTGTAGAAAACAGCTTGTATCCAGAGACAAGCTATTGGAGGCCATGATAGTGTTGTTTTCTCTCTTTTTTTTGATTAGTTTCTTTTACGTTGGCTGCTGTTTTATGTGCTGTGATTGGTTCATAATAATGATTTATATAGCGTGGCACCTCACACACAATGGAATCTATCCGCACTTTGCAATGTCAAAGCATGCAAAACAAGAATAAAAAGATTTTATGGAAACAAAAAGAATTGATGAATTGATCGGTAAGTCATCCAAGAAAAGAAACACAGTTCACAGAAGGAGAGCCATTTCCTGCCAACACACGCCCTAATCCCTAGTTGTGAATCGGCACCGCAGTCATGTATGAACACACAGCTGCACACACAAGCACACAGTTGTCCAAGACCAGAGGGATAAGCAGTTTTGAAAAGAAGAGTTTAAAGGATCTTTGGAAAGAAAGTGACAGGATGTAACCACCAGTGATAGACTATTCCAAATGTGTGGAGCACCCACAGAAAGTCTCTGTGTTCTGCAGAGTCATGGACATGTGGTTTATCGACATCCGGTGTCGGCAGATGAGCGAAGCTGTCTGCAGGAACTGGAGACATGAAGCAGACCAGACATGTTTGCAGGGCAAGTGTCAGACAGAGAAGCACGACAAGGAGTGGAAAGCTTTTTTCCCCTGACTCTGAAATGGCTTTAAAGACTACAGTCATGGCCTCTCCACTCGTCATCAGACAGTCGTGATCTATGTGAATACAAAATATTGGGAAAAGAACATTTTTGCCTGTCTTGAAAACTGTCGTGATATATTGGTTGAAAGTACGATCAGTCCAGCGCCACGACCATGGTAATCATTAAAAGGAGGCTGGAAGACCAGGCCTTCAGTCATTGAGTGATTGATCATGTAGAGTTTCCATAACTATTGTCTTTGTGATTGTTTTGAAGTTTGCAATGAACAGATGTAAAGATTAAGATTGGAACTTCATATTAGCCGCTTTGTAACTTGGTTTTGCTTTGTTGTGGATGCAGCTGTTGGAAAAAATGGGTCAGGAAGGTGCAAACTGCGATCAACTTGCTGTATTGGCTTTCTTGCATTCACACTTCTTTTGCTCCAACTCGGCACACTTCTTGAGACATTATCTATTGGATGACAGTCAAATTTCTCTCGGTCCCCAACATTCGTGTTAAGTGAATTCCACTGTAATTAACAACTTTTATGCACATGCCATGCATACACCTTCCAATACAACATAACTCGTTTTGTGTTTGATGTTTAACAGTTTACATATGGGCTTGGCGAACACCTTTCTAAACAGCATGACTGTGTTCTGTATGATAGTTACTTTCCACACACTCAGGGCAAGCACCTTTCCAAACAATGTAACTGTATTCAGTTTGATGACATAAATATTTGTACACATGATTCAAAAGCTTACACATGTATACACCACAAAGCGGACATCTTCAGTGATGTCCACAAGGCCCACTGAGCAGGACATTCAGCAACAGTACACCATAAGACAGTGTTTAAAGACTAGGAACACTCCCAAGTCCTGTATGATATATAAACTTTAGAATGAAGCTTTGTATAGACTTTTTTTTCCCCCTCTTAGCTGTTTCATCATGCAACATAAAGTGTTCTTGTAGCTGACCTTTACTGAGAGTCCAGTAGTGCACATAACTGACAATGCTGTACTGAACCGTTGGAGCCAACAGTCCAAAATGGCAGCCTTGCTCAGGTTCTTTCAGCCACCAAGCCATGAATAGATGTTCTTGAAAAATGGACTACATGGGCATCAAAGCAATATCTCTGATTCCTCTCTCAGTTTGCTTACTTCCAGTATGGTGTAATCGCTCAGGAGTTCTCACTTTCACTATTACAATGCAGCTTGCTGAAGCAGAGGAGGGAATCTAGATCTGGTACCTTTAAGTTATTTGAATTGTACATCCATATTATTCTGGGACATGTTTCAAGTAGAATTTACTGCAATTTGAATACTACAACGCAAGTTCCTTTAACAAAGTCATACATTGTGAAGCACCCAATCTGTAGCAAAATCTGTGATGGCAGCCAACTGTGCAGACCAACGTTACATGATGAGCGATGATGTTCAGTGCCCATGTCAACACAGTTGACTTGAAGCGTTGTCTGTCTTACATGCACATCTACCCAACTTGGAATCAAAGCAGGCACACTATGTATGCAGACGGCAAGTAAGATGGATACTAAAACCAAGCAAACCTGAACTATTGCATGCTGTTTTGTGAGACATCCCATGCACTTGGTGCATGCATTTCTGAAAACCTGGCTGACATTGACCATCACTGACCCAAACCAGTACCTCTGCACTTTAAACCATCCCAAACATCATCAGTTTCAGTTGCAAAGCGAGAGGACTGCAGGCGGAAATCTAAACAAATCTTAAATAAATGTTAGCGAACCGCCCAGAGAACGTGGACAAACGAGTCACAAGACGAAACACAACTAGTTTCGACCTCTTAGGTCTTCATCAGGTGAGACATTAACGAATAAAACAATGAAAATTCACTTAGCTTTGATCGCTTCAGATCACTTCGTAGGGTTCAGCGCAAGGAAGAAGGCGTTGAATGAGAACGAGGCTGTTGCCCTTCCAACAGCCTCGTTCTCATTCAACGCCTTCTTCCTTGCGCTGAACCCTACGAAGTGATCTGAAGCGATCAAAGCTAAGTGAATTTTCATTGTTTTATTCGTTAATGTCTCACCTGATGAAGACCTAAGAGGTCGAAACTAGTTGTGTTTCGTCTTGTGACTCGTTTGTCCACGTTCTCTGGGCGGTTCGCTAACATTTATTTAAGATCATCAGTTACATCAAAGTCCTGGCACTTACAGAGTGACAACTTTGAGCGCTCCATGCAGGAACCCTATCTTATTGCCAGACGGGGACCTTCAACCTGCATGGTGTCAACATCTCAAAAGATCATGCACCTATCCACCCCCATAGCACTGGTCCCAGAAATATGGGAGAGGCAGAAAGCTGGCTTGTGATGCTGGCGAGTCGTTCAGTGTAGGAAGCGGAGTGATTCCACCAGCCTGCCATGTTTTCTAGGCAATGGAGCCAATTCAGACATGCACTTGTAGTTGTCCTAATATTGTTTACTGTCCAAGGCCCTTCCAACAACACATGTTGTTCACACTGTTTATGTGTCATTGAAACATGATCTGCTTTCCCATCTTGATTCTTTTCATGGGGAAGTTGATTTTATGCACTTGCCCAAAACAACAGTGAAAGAGAGAGAGATTGATAATCTTTATTCCCAATGGTAGTAGGTAACCAAGAAGACGTTTTTCCATCTGACTTTGTCTCTTCAGGGACTAACACTATTACACAATATAGAACTGATTATAACAAAAACTGATGATTCATACCAGCTTGAAAGAAAACGTACACTAAAACACACACACGCACTCTACTTGTAAGTAATACTTCTGTGAAGAAAGAAGATATGAGAAACTTCAGTCACAAAAATAGTATCATCGGTGAAGCCTGAAAAGGAATGATCTATGATCAGCCTTGTTCAAGTACAGGAGCATATCTTCATATTCAACATTCCTGTCCATGAAGCAAGATTGGTTTTAAAGGCAATGAGGAACAGTAACAATGTTGTTATGGAGGACAGAAAGAGATTCAAATATGTGATAATTTTCTAGGGGGATAAAGCCAAGAAAGAAAAGATAAAAATGTAGAAAGCCAAACACAAAAAAATGAACAAAAGGCAACAATATGACCAATCTACTCGCCCCTCTCCACCTCACCCCAAAGGCAAATATTGTCTGAGCAATGTGCTGGCTCACACACTTGGACTGTATGAACACATAATAATCTTTCACATACTGACATTTGCATGCGTTGATGTAGTCTATTCAATCATTAAAAGTTGCAAATTATTTTGAAAACGGTAATGCATGTATGCCGGAACAATCGCTATGGCCAGTATGGGAAAGTAAGTAAAAATGAATGTCAATGATGGTAGATTAATAACATACATGCAGATAGGTGTTTTTGCATATCTATATGTCTAGTAAGAGTACCCAAAATACAGCACTTTGACGGCATTTAAGCTGAGGCAGAAGTGAGTGCCAGCCAAGAGAACCAGAGTGAAAAAGACTTGTTTCTTAAAATGGGTCAAATCTTGGTGTATGGGTACCTGGGGTTTGGTAGATTTCTTGGATTCACGCTAAATTTGGATTAATAGTTTGCAGGGCAAATTCAGATACAATTTTTTACATGAACATTCCTGTATGGACAAAAAAATTATCCCCTAGTGGAAGAACTCCAACTTGAATACAATCTGATTCTGTATGGCTAGGTTAGATAATGTTGCTTACAGCCCTGCTGACTGCAACAGGACATATCAGGGCTGTCACCTCGTTGAAATCAACTCAGAATTTGCAGCAACAACAATAAAACACACACACATGCACAAAACCATTAAAACAGACTTTCTAAAAGCCCACCAAAATTTCATTGAAATCTTTCATCTGTAAAATCTAATCGGATGAAAAATGTCGATTTCCTCCAGAAACTCAAAAGATCACGTAAGGTGGGACAAGTGTGAACTAGATTTTCATGGAATCTGCTGTAAAGTGGGTTTGTCTGACATAACGTATGTAAGTATGACGTCATGTATGCCCCAACACTTAAAAGAACATTTTGTAATGGTGAGTGGTACATGACATGGAAAGCACCACGGAGCTTCTTCACCTTTTAAAAGATGAGAGTGGGTGTAAAAGGAGTGGCCTCTGTGCAAACAGCACAAGACTGTGTCTTCCTCAACGGCAAGCCATACAGCATGATGAAAACTCAGGTTTTGGACAGATTTGGAAGAATTTGTTCGCTGTCTGTGTAAATTCCACTCCTCTTGCCAGAGGTCTTTGACACAAGCCAGAGCTTTGCATTTCAGACCAGGTGTGAGGGATACAGAATGCGATCAACTCTTTATGTGGGGCATTCTTGGCAAGTCGATCAACCACTTCATTGCTTCAAATGCTGACATGACCGGGAATCCAAACAAAGGCTTTGTTGTATCCATCCGATTTCAGAGAGTTCGAGCAACTTAAGAGCTAGGACCAAGGCTGTCAGCTCAGCATTGTAGATGGGACTTCAGTGAGAATGTATTTAGAACCATCTCTGAGAAGGAGCTGTTGCACAAATCACATCAGGGGAAACCCCAAGGCTTGTAAATTTCAGGTGAGAGAGAGAATATCAATGGCGAAAGTATTGTCGAACTTGCTTGCTTTTCGTATATGCAGTTACTATTTTCCTAAACTAGCTCTAAACCATAAAATAGCTTGCTTTTCGTATATGCAGTTACTATTTTCCTAAACTAGCTCTAAACCATAAAATGAATGCATAAAAAGTATGGCTATGTATTTCAACAGTATAACAGGAATCCAATTTATAACAAAGCAAGCAAGCAAACAACAGAACGAAAATAGCACCCATACACTAACGGCAGGCGCGCGCGCGCGCGCGCGCGCGCGCACGCACACACACACACACACACACACACACACACACACACACACACACACACACACACATGCATGCGTTATCCCTGAACCAAGCATGTGCATCAAAAGTGTACCTAGAGTGGGAACATTACTTATGTATATCACCATAATAAATCATTGCTCAAAAGGTTCAATGTGGCTTTGTTGTCAGTTGAAACAATTCCCTTTATTTATGAAAGTCAGCTTTTTTCATGTGGATTGTTAAACACCAGTGCTAAAGCTGACCATGGTCTAAAATAAGGAATTCTATTTTCATCTCAATCTAAGACAGACGAGGACTTCTATTTCTAGCTATTTGTATCACACATACGCAAACAGAACAATAGGAACCTAGCAATCTTGAATCTTTTAAAACTTTTAGAAAATTGTAATGAACATTTCTTAATATGATGACTGAATATGACCTTTTCCCCCCTACAGGAATACTGTGTTAGGATTAAAAAAAAAAAAAAGAAGAAGATGCAAAGCATATAAACGTACTCCCAGTTTATCCTGAATACGCGTGAGATATTCCATAAAGACGAAAAACCGTCTTGGGCTGGTGTAACCATTAGTAACGGCTATTCTGGTAAACATCGGCCATCATCTGTGACCTATAATGAACATACTTACAAATTTTCAGAAAGATCGGCCAAGCACTTTCTGAGATTTTCCATAAAGAAGAAAACCATTATGGGCCGTTAGTAACGGCTATAACGGTAAACTTAAACATCGGGCGTCATCCGTGACCCATAATGAACATGCCTACAAATTTTCAGAAATATTGGCCACATACTTTCTAAGATATTCCATAAAAAAAAACCCGTTATGCGCCGTTATAGCGTTAGTAACGGCTATAACGGTAAACTAAAACGTCGGGCATCATCCGTCGCCCATAATGAACATACGTACAAATTTTCAGAAAGATCGGCCAAGTACTTTCTTAGATATTCCATAAAGAAGAAAAACCGTTATGGGCCGTTAGTAACGGTTATAACGGTAAACTAACACATCGGGCATCATCCATGACCCATAATGAACATACCTACAAATTTTCAGAAAGATCGGCCAAGTACTGTCTGAGATATTCCATAAAGAAGAAAAACCGTTACAGCCGTTAGTAACGGCTATAATGGTAAACTAAAACATCGGGCATCATCCGTGACCCATAATGAACATACCTGCTAATTTTCACAAAGATCGGCCAAGTACTTTCTGAGATATTCCATAAAGAAGAAAAACCGTTACAGGCCGTTACAGCCGTTAGTAACGGCTATAACGGTAAACTAACACATCAGGCATCATCTTTGGCCCTTTATGAACATGTGTACAAATTTTCAGAAAGATCGGCCCAGTAGTTTTGTCTGGAGCGAGTGGAACACATTTTGACCACGGACGGACAGACACACACACACACGCGCACACGCACACAGACAGCATTTCTTCGTTCCCATTCTAAGTACTCCCTGTTCTATAAGAACTGGGAGTACAAAAAGGTTCAAGTCCCGTAGGCTAATGGCTATTGAGGCTGTGTCAAAACAGAACTATCTGAGATTCTTTGTGTCTGAGGCATGGCATTAAAGAAGACAGGCACCATTATTCTCCATACACCTTCAACCTCCCTTAACTGAGTTGGGTACCTATTCACTTCTGATGGGGAAGGAGAGAGAGAGAGAGAGAGAGAGAGAGAGAGAGAGAGAGAGAGAGAGAACATTTTCTGTTTACGTGCTTACTGGGGAGGGGTCGATGGGGAGAGGGATGACAGGGTTTTCAAGATGAGAGAATTCGGCCCCACGAGCAAGCGGTTCAAATCAGGACAACCTGGAGTCAAATGTTGTCTTTGATTACAGGCCACTCAAACATGTCAGCTATCAGGACAACCTGCAGTCAAATGTTGTCTTTGATTACAGGCCACTCAAACATGTCAGCTATCAGGACAACCTGCAGTCAAATGTTGTCTTTGATTACAGGCCACTCAAACATGTCAGCTATCAGGACAACCTGCAGTCAAATGTTGTCTTTGATTACAGGCCACTCAAACATGTCAGCTATCAGGACAACCTGCAGTCAAATGTTGTCTTTGATTGCAGGCCACTCAAACATGTCAGCTATCAGGACAACCTGCAGTCAAATGTTGTCTTTGATTACAGGCCACTCAAACATGTCAGCTATCAGGACAACCTGCAGTCAAATGTTGTCTTTGATTACAGGCCACTCAAACATGTCAGCTATCAGGACAACCTGCAGTCAAATGTTGTCTTTGATTGCAGGCCACTCAAACATGTCAGCTATCCTCATTTCAGTCAGTTTCCTTGTTTGTTTGTTTTAGTGGGCTTGTTAAGGAAATGTTGACTTCAAGTCATGATGCAAAGTTCCCCTTTGGCATGTATGTTCTCCAAGGCTTTAGAAAAAGAATTATCCAAAGACACACGCTGTATCTTAAAATCCAAATGCCGACGGTGCCATCTGAACAATATGGTCGATGCCTAATTTTGAAAGTTTTGTCACAATAACTAATTCGATACATGTTTTCTGGGTAATTTCAGGTCGCTACAATCATTTCTGGTATCAAATTTACATTTAGAAAATGCTTCAACAAAATAATAAATCAGTATAATGGGAGCAGAAGCAATTTGATAATAATCAGAAGGTCTAATTAGATCTTTCAGATTTAACATATTTTTTTAAATAAGTAAGTTAATTAGATAACAAGACTTCAAATGTTTGGTTGTATAGACAAGCTTTCCATTATACCTAGGTCGGGTCAGGTTAAATTAAAAACAACCCAACCCACAACCTTCTAACATCACAGTTAATGCACTACCAGTCGTGGCTAGTAAGTTATTAAAAACACTGTAAGCAAAGTCTGTCTGATCTGGGAACAAAATGTCTTCCAACCTTGCGTTCTCTCGACACCATACTCCAAGGTTACGTTTGGTTGGAAAAAGTGAGAAGCAGTCTCTCAAAACAGACCCTAGAAGCTGAGGAATGGATTTCCTGGGCAGCATACTACGCCAGCATTACCAACCCCCCTCTTGCTCCTCCAAGCAAGTCTTTGTTTACTGAGTCTCCCAACAACCCTGCAATGGTTTGGCATGGCATGAAGGTAATTCTTCAGGCCATAAAACACATCAATCCGGGTCAGACACCAGTCATGGAAGTTGATCAACCAGTCATGGAAGTTGATCAACCCTGTTCACACTGGCCAAAAAACTTCAACGGAAGTATCCTCACACTGAGCATGGTGAAGACGCCTTTCTGGTGACTCTGGGGGCTATGCACACAGAGAAGATGCTTTGGGGTGTATCTGGTGACTGGCTGGACGGTAGCGGGTGGGTTACAGCACTTACTAATAGTGGTGTCTCAACAAACGGCAAAGCTGATTCCTTCATCGGTGTCCACCACATCTGCAGAGCTAGATACATGCACCAAGTGTCAGTAGCCGCTCTGTATCAGCTCATGAAAAAGGGATTTGACCATTACGTTGATAAAGCGACTAATGAAGCTGATGATGACTTCAACACTCTGCCATTTGACGAATGGCTAAAGCAGTTATGTAACGCGCAGCCACAAGCAGATTACTGGTTCAAGTCCATGGAATTGGATCTTCTCATTCTCCAGTTTGTAAAGTCTTGTCGCACTGCTGATTTCTCTCTCTACATGGAGACCCTTGATTCTCTGATGCCGTGGGTTGTCTCTCTGGATCATACTCACTATGCTCGGAACTTGCCCATCCATCTCCGTGACATGGCAACACTTGAAAAGCGACACCCTACGCTATATGAAGAGTTCAAACGGGGTCACTTCATGGGACAGAAGACAAGACAAGCATTCTCGCACATACCGCGTGACCAGATGCATGAGCAACTGATAGATTGGCTGAAGAATCATGCTGGCGTCATTGAGAATCTGGATGACCCACGCACAGTTCGCCGGGAACAAGTTGTTCGCCCAGAGATGGCTCGTCTTGTCAGAGAATTTGAGGGGATTAAGAAGTCAGATGAACTGATGCATCATGCACAATACCCCAAATTCCAATCTGACTTTAAATCTGATGTAATTGCGCTGGTGGATGCATTTGAACAGCTGGGAAACCCTTCTTAGAAGACAGTGGCGAGCTGCTTGACTTGGACCAGTCAATTTTCATGCCTTCAGATGTGGTAGAGAATGTAAGAAGGGTGAAGGCGACTGGACTGCAGCTATACACAGCATTTCTCGACAAACGCGAAAGCTCACAGGAAGAGGCTTTCACTGCTCCAATACACAAAACTAATCTGAAATTGTTCAAAGCGTCTCTCTCTGAACCCCGCCGAAAGTCGATCTCTTTTATCAAGGAGCAACAAGCAAAAGTGACCGAGATTTTGTTGGCTGCGAATTCTGGTCGCATCATCGATAACTATGTATTCGCACACAAAAACTGCACTTACCCTCCCTCACTTACTCGGAAGGGAAGCATGCACCATGGAAACAAGAGTGAGATCCTGGACTGCATTGTCCCTTCAGGTCTCGACAATCACAGACCAGTAACGACAGCCTGTGTACTGGACGGGGCTGTGCTCGTTCAAGTGCTTCATCCTCAACGTGCGGAGACTATTGGTGAATATTTCACTGGTGAGTTGGTGCCATACATCC
Source organism: Conus canariensis (assembly GCA_033310375.1). Taxonomy (NCBI): domain Eukaryota; kingdom Metazoa; phylum Mollusca; class Gastropoda; order Neogastropoda; family Conidae; genus Conus; species Conus canariensis. The sequence continues at coordinate 48,697,071 of CM065743.1, read as the reverse complement.
TCTCCTGGTTTGAAGGGAATGACCGTATCGACATTGTCTGGGATGTTTACTCCAAGACAAGCTTGAAGTCCAGAACTCTGGAACAAAGAGGCAGTGGAGCACGGAGGCGGGTCACTTTCTCAACCAGACTTCCTGGAAACTGGGCTGCCTTCCTTCATGTAGACCAGATCAAGCAGGAGTTGTTTGTGGAGATCGGCAAGAATCTGAAGCTCATAACACTGCCACAGGGCAAGCAGCTCTTCACCGCAATTCTTGGTGATTGTGCGAGCTCACCAGCAGGAGCTGATGTTGACGCTGTGGCTCCCTGCACGCAGCAGGAAGCTGATACACAGATTTTTCTCCATGTGGCTGCAGCTGCCTCTGCCGGTCATCGTCGAGTAATTGTGTGAACCGTGGACAGTGATGTTGTTGTGCTGGGTGTCTCAGCATTTCTTGCCCTTGGACAAAAGATCGATGAACTGTGGATAGCGTTTGGTATATGACGTAGTTACCAGTACATTCCAATACATGTCATTGCTCGTGAACTTGGACCATCCAAAGCAAAGGCACTGTCAGCATTTCATGCATTAACTGGATGCACGACCTCTGCATTCTTTGGCAAAGGCAAGAAGACGACATAGTCAGTGTGGCAGTCTCTCCTGGAACTCACTTTGCCTCTACAGCTTCTCTCGTGCCCTAACCCCAGCATAGAGATGGTTACAGCTCACACAGCAATGCTTGAGAGATTCACCATGCAACTGTATGGTGTTTATGATGATGACTCCACAAGCGTAGATGCTGCCAGACTTCACCTTTTTTCACAAAGGGAAAGGCTTTGAGCATGTGCCACCAAGCAGAGATGCTCTTCATCAACACTCCTCAGAGTAGCTTATCAGAGTGGACATGTGTGGGGTAATATGCTGAACAAAGCTCCAGCTCCAGTCAATCCAACTGAATGGGGATGGCAACAAGAATCTCCCGATTCTGTGCCAACACCAGTTTACACCGCACTTCCTCTCATTTCAAGAAACTTGCCAGAACTTGTCCGTTGCAAGTGCAAGAAGGATTGCAAGGCTCCTTTCAAGTGCAGCATGCATGGACAGCCCTGTATGATCCTCTGTACATGTACGTGCACCCAAGACAAGACCAGGAGTGAAATACAGAGAAATGATGAATCCGATTAGTTCCAATGGAACAAAGGTAGGCAATGACTGTGAACTTCAATGTTATTAGACACCTGTTACTTGTAGTGAAGGTTTACATCAAAGACTTCTTGACTGATCTGAAGTTGTGCTGTCATGCCTGAATCAGAGTATACATATGTGGGGAAACAGGCTCAGTAAATCTTCCGTATGAGTATCTGACTCTAATTCCTGTTTCAATAAATTGTATGAATATTTCAACTTTGTGCATTCATTTTCAAAGTTTGACCTTTTAAATGCAATGCAAATGTTATATTGATAACAGCAATGTGTTCAGTGACCTCAAAATATATAGAAAACATGTGTTGCATTAGTTTTTATGAAAAAAAGTTTCTGGGCTATGTTTTGACCACATTACTCAATATGGCTGACGGCGGCCATCTTGGATTTTGAGATACAGCCTGTGTCTTTGGATAAATCTGTTCCAAAAGCATTTACGAGCTTCTATACCAAAGGGGACCTTTGCATCATGACTTGAAGTCAACACCCAATTTTGTGCAGTTAACAAGCCTACTATTTGGTTGTTTGTTTGGTTGTTTTTTCAATGCGGCCCCACTCGCTGGTTTTCTTTGTGTTTTTTTTTCCCACCAAGAATTTAAAACATGTGAAAAACGTGTTGAAAAACATATTTGAAAGCAGCATTCGCAGTGTGAAATGGGCGCTCTAGAGCATTGTTCGCTGGTTATCTCCCCACCCTCCATTGCATAGTCCGCTCCACGCGGCAGACATTCCTTGGTTTTATGTTCAGGAAACTGACATGCCTAGCTGGGATGAGGGAGTATCATTTTGTTAATATTTGAAATGAATTATGAAATTAAATCAGAAACAAATGGCAACCAAATCAGAAGAAATACTGATAATATGAAAGTTTGATGAAATCATGTTTGTCAAATTAACAGAATTAAATCAGAAAAAAGTGTAATCAAATTAGAAGAAATATTGATGACAGAATGAAGGTGTGATGAAATTGCGTTTGTCAAATTAACATGTCATAGTGAAAGGACTTAAAGCATGGTTGGAGTTTTCTATGCATGAGTGTGCATGTTTGTGTGAATGGGGAATAGAGAATGTAGGTGTTGATGTGAGGAAGCTGTCACGCTACAAGGGAAGGAGCAGGATGTTACAGGAACTCCTTCACCTTGTGCTCCGTTTCAAACTAACAGACTTGGGAGCCGGATGAACAATTCAAAATAAACTTTATTAAAATTGAAAAAAAACCACAAAAAAAAAACCCGATGATGAAATGGGTGATGTGCACGAAGGATGAATGAAGAATGATGGGGGAAGGGGAAACTATAACTATTACACGATTCTCAGTCAAGAGGCCACTTACATGTACGTGTAGCTATGCGTGTATGCAGGTATGTGAGTTACGTATGTGTGCTGCGGACTTATCTCTTAGACGTATGGTGGATGAGGTCTTGTAGTTGATGCCCGATGAGGTGGAGATACGTAGAATGTGGATGGAAAGTGGACGAGGAAGTTCAGGTCAACAGCACGGCGCCTTCACGACAAAGAACGATGAAACAGAAACGACAAAGAACGATGAAACAGGAACACAGTTCTTGATCTTGATAACGAAGATACAGATGAGTTAATAAACAGTCCGATGAAAGTCACCGAGAAGTTCTTTAATGATTACCAAACACACCCGACGAAAAATAACGCCGGCGCCTCTAACTACAATGTAAAGACGTTAAGAAAAGTCCAGAGGCAGTACAGAATATCACTCGTGCAACGACGATTTAATACCCTAAATTATATATATATATATTATACTCTTCCCTCACTACCTTACCTGCTGGCACTCAGGGAGGATGTCATGTGCTGAAGAAGGCAAATAAAGCCGAAATTTTCATTTATAACTACGACAGCTTGTTGTTCTTGTGTCTTTTTTCTTTTGGATATATGACTCCCACGACGATTGATGATCAGGAAGATGGTGGACGACGATGAAGGAGACGATGATGTTCTTGAAGAGTCAATGAAGCGGATGTGGAATGGCCACAATGAAATACAAGATACAGTCTAGAAAAAAACCCTGCAACACACACACAAAGAAGATCGTGGTTGATGATCTGGTGATAGCCTCATAATCAACACACACACAAAGAAGATCGTGGTTGATGATCTGGTGATAGCCTCATAATCAACACACACACAAAGAAGATCGTGGTTGATGATCTGGTGATAGCCTCATAATCAACACACACACAAAGAAGATCGTGGTTGATGATCTGGTGATAGCCTCATAATCAACACACACACAAAGAAGATCGTGGTTGATGATCTGGTGATAGCCTAATAATCAACACACACACAAAGAAGATCGTGGTTGATGATCTGGTGATAGCCTCATAATCAACGCACACACAAGAAGACGTGTTAGTCTGTTAGCTCATCAACGCACACACAAGAGATCGTGGTTGATGATCTGGTGATAGCCTAATAATCAACGCACACACAAAGAAGATCGTGGTTGATGATCTGGTGATAGCCTACATAATCAACGCACACACAAAGAAGATCGTGGTTGATGATCTGGTGATAGCCTAATAATCAACGCACACAGTCCCATGCATACACGCTCACACTTGTCCTACTCCCTAGCGTGGCCTCCATCCATCCATCATGACCTGAAACAGAAGAACTATTAACATGGACACCTACGACGTACACTCCAGCTTCCTCGCATCGGATTTATCGCCTGGAAATCAAAACAAAACACAATCAGACACTGGTAGACGGTTCCAGACCTCCAGCGGAATCTACCTTCCACCTGCCAGAGATACTGACAACAGATCGATAACTCACACTGTTTAGGCGAACGTACCTCAACAGGTAGGTTACTACAACCTATGCTGGCTATGATCGGCTTGGAAGTGACCGTTGCCCGTCGATATGAATTATTCATCAATTTACTTCGTATCTAACCTACGGTGATACACACCAACACGGCATTGGTCAGGATGAAGCAAGCGCGATTACGTATGGTGATGCGCAAGAAAATGAAGTGACGTAAAATAGGAACACGAGATGGCGTCATGAGTTGGTACGGCCTCGATCATTGAGACGCATAGCCATATAAAAAAATACAGTGTTACAGATGCGCCACTCTAGATCTAGAGACAGCCCGACTATCTGCAGCTGCCATGAACCTGACAGAAGCCATGTAACCAGAGGTCCATGACAAAAGTTGAAGCACATTTCTTTGTAACCTGTACAGAGCATGCATCCCACCTCTCCATCGGTTGTTTTAAAACATGGAGACTTTGAAGTGGGGGGAGGAGGGGGGGGGGGGGGGGGGGGGGGGGGGACGGGGATGAGATTGGTGTGAAAGAAGGAGGTGTTTCACATGTACATGATGAACATGCTGCCCCGTGGAATGCCAGGGCTTGTTTTGAGTGTACTCCCATTCTTTAAACAATCTCATTGCCTATCTCTGGATTTGTTTCAGGCCTTCTTGACTATTTCCTTCCCGTCCACACTTTCTTTCTTTTCGATTGCTGGTCTGTAGCTGCCTATTGCTTGAGAAAAAAAAGATGTACTGGTTTAGGTGTGGACCAACTTTATTTGGGCCATGATATGTGCGTGCGTGCGTGCGTGCGTGTGTGTGTGTGTGTGTATAGACAGTGATTATTCTGTGGCATTGGAGAAGGCCAGGCAGAAGCTCCCCCCTGCTGCTCCCGCCTCCGCCCCCCCCCCCCCCCCCCCCCCCCCCCCCCCCCCCCCCTGGTAGAAAACACAGTGCCCAAGACCTCCACAAGTCCCGACACCTGTGGCGCACTGGCTAGAGAGGTAGGCAAATCTGTCTGCTTACCTAGGTCCACTTTACCCCTCGTCTATGCCAGGGTGGAGGTGGGGGATGGGGGTCCAACAGAAGAAGGGGGTGGTGTTTGGGGTAACCAGGCCACTGTGGGTGCCCATGCCCCTGACAGACCCGAGACACAGGAAAAATCCACCAGTGCAATGGCTCCATTGGAGGAGGATGGTCCGTTCCAAATCCCTTCCCTGTTGACAACTGGTTCTCTTGCAGCGACGCAAAGGTCCAAGGGTATTATTACCCTTCACAGGGCGCCATCTGGTGGCGTCATGTCCCCTCTGTCGCGGGATGCAGTCAGAGGCTGCGGGCTGTGGAAGTCTGCCATTGCCGGCCAGATGGAAAAAACGCTGGCAGAGCAGACAGCGCTGTGGACAAAGGTGTCTGTAGGCCAGTTCTTACTTTGAACTTAACGTCGGGTTGGGAAGTTTTCTGTTTCCCCCTGAATCACTGCAAACATGGACCTGGGAACCACTGGAACAACTTCCGGGAGTCCCCCCACCTTCGCACCCCCTCTCCTCCCCCACGCAACCTCTTGTTGCCATGACAATTAACGCAACACTGGATGCTGGGGGCCGGAATAGCTCAGTTGGTAGAGCACCGGACTCGTAATCCAAGGGTTGCGGGTTCGAATCTCCGCCAAGCCGTTTCGGTACAGGGGGATTTTTCCCTCGGAGTTAACATTAGTTCTGCCTCCAATTCCCATACAGTCCTTCGAATGAGACTATAAACCGAGGTTCCGTGTGTGAACGCACACATAACATCTTGCCCACATGTAAAATCCCATCACCAACTTTCGGACGAGAAGGCCAGTTTGACCGTTGGTATGGATGACACGTTACACATAGCATGCATCTTCCCCGAAGATGGAGTATGGCTGCCTGAATGGTGGGATAAAAAACGGTCATACACACAAAACTCCACTCCCTTTGTTGGGTAGATGGGATTAACACTTGCCTGTCCATATAGTGAGTGTCCACAGGAGTATCAGCCTGCGCACGCAGAAGAAGAAGAAGACACTGGGTGCTTTCTGCCCAACCTCAGTCACACCAACACCAAAATGAAGACTCATGATATGAGAGTAGACAAATGGAAATAACATTTCTATGAAGGAGGAATGAAGATGATTAAGGGATATGGGGCAAGACGTGTATTAGATAAAGAAAAACAGATACAGAGAAGAGGGACAGGGACTTTAGACCAGTCACCCCTTGAACAGTGTGGGGACAAACTTAGCCCACAATGTATGACAGTACAAACAAAACAGATTGTGAATGAACGCAGCCCCAAACAGAAGGTGGTAAACAAGACAGAGCGAACATGCCACAACTCAGAAGTGGTGACATGCATCGGTTGATGAACACGGTCCAATGGAGAAGGTAGTAACAAGTAGTGGGTAAACACACATCTGGGTGGAATTTAGTGACAAATAATGAATGGGTGAACACACCTCTGGTTGGAATGGAGCATTAAGTAATGAGGTGAACACACCTCTGGTTGAATGGAGCATAAAGTAATGAGGTGAACACACCTCTGGTTGAATGGAGCATTAAGTAATGAGGTGAACACACCTCTGGTTTGAATGGAGCATGGAGTAATGAGGTGAACACACCTCTGGTTGAATGGAGCATAAAGTAATGAGGTGAACACACCTCTGGTTTGAATGGAGCATTAAGCAATGAGGTGAACACACCTCTGGTTGAATGGAGCATAAAGTAATGAGGGGAACACACCTCTGGTTGAATGGAGCATAAAGTAATGAGGGGAACACACCTCTGGTTGAATGGAGCATAAAGTAATGAGGTGAACACACCTCTGGTTTGAATGGAGCATTAAGTAATGAGGTGAACACACCTCTGGTTTGAATGGAGCATGGAGTAATGAGGGGAACACACCTCTGGTTGAATGGAGCATAAAGTAATGAGGGGAACACACCTCTGGTTGAATGGAGCATGGAGTAATGAGGGGAACACACCTCTGGTTGAATGGAGCATTAAGTAATGAGGGGAACACACCTCTGGTTGAATGGAGCATAAAGTAATGAGGGGAACACACCTCTGGTTTGAATGGAGCATTAAGTAATGAGGTGAACACACCTCTGGTTTGAATGGAGCATGGAGTAATGAGGGGAACACACCTCTGGTTGAATGGAGCATAAAGTAATGAGGGGAACACACCTCTGGTTGAATGGAGCATTAAGTAATGAGGGGAACACACCTCTGGTTGAATGGAGCATTAAGTAATGAGGGGAACACACCTCTGGTTGAATGGAGCATTAAGTAATGAGGGGAACACACCTCTGGTTGAATGGAGCATTAAGTAATGAGGTGAACACACCTCTGGTTGAATGGAGCATAAAGTAATGAGGTGAACACACCTCTGGTTGAATGGAGCATTAAGTAATGAGGTGAACACACCTCTGGTTTGAATGGAGCATTAAGCAATGAGGTGAACACACCTCTGGTTGAATGGAGCATAAAGTAATGAGGTGAACACACCTCTGGTTGAATGGAGCATTAAGTAATGAGGGGAACACACCTCTGGTTGAATGGAGCATTAAGTAATGAGGGGAACACACCTCTGGTTGAATGGAGCATTAAGTAATGAGGTGAACACACCTCTGGTTGAATGGAGCATTAAGTAATGAGGGGAACACACCTCTGGTTGAATGGAGCATAAAGTAATGAGGGGAACACACCTCTGGTTGAATGGAGCATAAAGTAATGAGGTGAACACACCTCTGGTTGAATGGAGCATTAAGTAATGAGGTGAACACACCTCTGGTTGAATGGAGCATGGAGTAATGAGGTGAACACACCTCTGGTTGGAATGGAGCATAAAGCAATGAGGTGAACACACCTCTGGTTGAATGGAGCATAAAGTAATGAGGTGAACACACCTCTGGTTGGAATGGAGCATTAAGTAATGAGGTGAACACACCTCTGGTTGGAATGGAGCATAAAGTAATGAGGTGAACACAACCCACTTGGAACTTAGTAAAAAGTAGTGGGTGAACACAGCTTAGATCAAAGATGGGGATAAAGTAGTGGGTGAACACAGCCCAGTGTGGAATGTAGTGAGAAGTGGCAGAAGAACACAGCCCAGTGTGGAATGTAGTGAGAAGTGGCAGAAGAACACAGCCCAGTGTGGAATGTAGTGAGAAGTGGCAGAAGAACACAGCCCGGGGTGGAATGTAGTGACAAAAATTTTTTCAAAAAGGTGGATGTACATAGCCTAGAATAACTGATGGTAAAAAGTAATAAGTGAACACAGCCCATGGTAGAATGCAGTAAGAAAAAAGAATAATATATATATATATATATATATATATATATATATATATATATATATATGATGAAATAGTGGATGAACACAGCTGTGAAGAGAAGTCAGTAAAAAGTAGTGGCTAAAAGTAACCCCTGACAAAAGAAGGTACAAATGGAGTGGGGTAGCAGAGCCCTGGACAGAAGGCAGCCAAAGCAGTGGGCTAACACAGCCCAGAATTAGCTATCACCTAACACCCATCTCGGAGTCTTGAAGACCTTTGGGGCGTCACAGAAGACTTCGCAACCAGCTTCCTCCACTCCTCCCGGTTCTCAGATTCTCTTAGGCCGTTGAGTGTGAGGCCAGTCCATGCACTGATGTGGTCCTCCCATCTCTTTCTCCGTCTTCCTCTCCTTCTGGCTCCTGGCACTGTCCTTGCTGGATAACCACCCTGTGGTAAATCCTGTTGATCTTGATGCGTATGGTCCAAAGGTATGCCTTACTCTGGTCCTGGACCTCCAATGAGATGCTAAAGCTCGTGCAGAGACATCTCAACTCTAATGTCTAAAGCCTTCTGTCAAGGTCAGCTGTCAGAGTCCACGTCTCACAGGCATGGAGAAATATGGCAATCACCAAGGAGCGCATCAGTGGTAAAAAAAAATAGTGGTTGGAGGAAGGCCAGAAGGGAATGTGGTAAAACTAGTGGGTGACCGCAGCCGGATAAGGAAGGCAGCAAAAAGTAAAGGGCTGACACAGCCCAGATGGTGGAAAGCAGAGGACGAGTGCACGCCAGAGGACAAAGTGGTAGCAAGTTGAACGTGGCACAGAGCAGAACGTGACACACAACCCAAAGTGGAAAGTTCATCTAAACAATTTTTTTTTTTTTCGAAATAAAAAGTCATGGGTGAATACAAACCAGTCAGTTCTCTGCAGCAGGACGGACTCATGACGGGTCAGTCCACGGAACCGGCAGTTTGATGGAAACAGGCGACTGCCTGGTGGTTCAGAGTTGAAAAAAACCTCTTCACAGGCGCTTGAAAGTTAACAAAATCAGTTATTTGTTGCCACTTATTAAAGAGGCGTTGTGTATCTCTCCTTCAGTCTCTTTTCTCTCTTGTTTTACCACTGTCTGTCTTCATACAAATGCGCGCCGCGCGCGCACACACACACACACACACACACAACACACACACACACACACACACACACACACACCACACGGACACACGCACGCACGCGCGCACACACACACACACACACACACACACACACACACACACACACACACCACACTGACATACATGCACACACACACACACACACACACACACACACACACACACACACACACACACACACACACACAAGTACACACATGCACACACACGCACGTACATACACACACAAACACACACACATACACACACACACGCACACACACGGACACACCACACACCACACACACACACACGTATGCACGCACGCACGCACACACACACACACACACACACACACACACACACACACACACACACACACACACAACACACACACGCGCGCGCGCACTTGTGCATACTCTCACACGCAACTGTTCCCGTCCGCCTGTCTCTCAACCTTTCTCTCGTTAACACACACACACACACACACACACACACACACACACACACACACACACACACACACACACACTCACTCACTCACTCACTCACACGCACGCACGCACGCACGCACGCACGCACACATACACATACTCTCTCTGTCTGTCTGTCTCACACACACACACACACACACACACACACACACACACACACACACACACACACACACACCACGCACGCACGCACGCACGCACGCACGCACGCTGCACGGACACCGGGTGCTTACATATAACTATCTTTTCTTTCTTTTCATAACTATCGATCTCAAGGACGTATGAATGGTATCGGTTGCCTGTTGTGTCAGCGGCCTGTGACATGCACAGCTCTTGACCACTTCCATAGGCCTATAATCCTGCCGTTTCATGCGTGAAATCTCTGGAACCACCACCAACATCATGTATGGTTCCTTCTTCGTAAACAAAAGTGGGTTTTAAGGTTTTAAGAATTCTGTCACCCCATGAAGTCGGCTGAGGTGAAATAAAACTCGTATTGAATTTTGCTGTTTGTTTGTTTGTTTGCTGTTTGTTTGTTTGTTTGTTTTAAATCAAAATACAAACTTTGAACCGATTCGATTGGTTCGTTCCATCATTAGTATAATAGTTAGCATTTCTAGATGCCTAACTGATGACCGAGCTCAGAACATAGTGTAGGGGTGAAGGGGGAGGGGGAGATGGAGGGAGAAAGGCGGCCGATCTTTGGCAGTGACAACGAGGGTGAAAACAACAACAACAACAACAACAACAACCCGTCCCACACAGAGGAAGAGGTAAGGAGGGGAGAAGGGAAACGATTATTCTAAGGTGTTCCAATAAAAAATGCGATGTTAACGAAGGACTTCTTCTTCTTCTTCTTCTTCCAGTAATAGAGCCAGGCCGTTTTGGCGTAGTAGGCTCTGTGTTGTGCCGTTGTCGCTTTGCGGTGTCCCAGGCTTGGTTGGTTTAAAACGAACTGATTTTAAAACTATGTACATGGGTTTGTGGGAGGGTTCAGGGGGAGACTAGGGGTGGCTGCAGGTAGTGGGGACTGCAGCTCAGGCGGCTCCTGAACGCCTCCAGTGTGGTGCTGACGTGGTGGTGGTTGGTAGCTGGTTCCACTCCCTGATGGTGCGGGGAAAAAAGGAGTGGTACAGAACTGGATGGGTAACCCGCTCCTGATGAATTTTCTGTGCGCCTCTAGTCCGTTTGTCTGAAGGGCGGTAGAATGTGGTGGGGTTGAGGTCTACCAGCCCGTTGTGGATACGGTAGAGCATCATTAGTCCGTTGTGGTGCCGGCACTCTTCAAGGCTGTCCCATGAGGTGCTCAAGCAGTCATGACACCGCGCCTGGTGTCCTGTCGTGGAAGTTGTTGCAGGCGTATCTCGCTGCTCTCCTCTGGACCTTCTCCAGGAGTTGGGTGTCTTGCTGTACTGGACGATTTATGACACAATTCTGCCTCTGAAGCCACGAATTCTCATCATTCGAATTGTATGAGATTGTAGAGTGACCAAAATCAATCAATCAATCATACAATCAATCAATTAATCAAACAATCAATCAATCAATCATACAATCAATCAGTTAATCAAACAATCAATTAAAGGGCCTACAACAATCGTAAGAGTCGTCAAAAACACATTTTGAGTTTCATCAGCTGATAATGTAAAACCAGCAGTAGCTTATGCCTGTCTTATACATTGCCTTAAGTTCAAAAGACGCTTAAACATGTCTTGGCAATGGACAAGACTGTGTCGTTTGAGGTTTTGTATGGTGTACACCACAGACTTCGGACTTTCCCTTAACACGATCACATAAACCTCACTGCCTGCTGTTGACATTTTTGGTGTACCATACTACTGGGCTCGGCCGTTCTGTCTTTCCTAGATACCACATGCCGCGAGCAGTCAACTCAGGCAGAGCCTGCCTGCTTTCCAGTTTTCGTTTATCGTCTGCGATGTTTCGATTTCGGAATTAATGAGCAAGACGACAGGTTGCATAAGTAGGGAAGTTCTTTTCGTTTAACTTTTTGGCAGTTTGGAAGTGCATCTGTGGCGGGTTATTGATTATCTTGAATAGGCTGTGATTCTTTTCTGATACACGAGCTCGCCCGCTTGGGCGAGG